>JANHFL010000580.1:259451-280289 GCA_032468155.1 Oxyrhabdium leporinum
TGGGATTTGAACCGCTAGATTGAATCAGCAGAAGTGGCCTGCAGTTCAACACTCTAACCACTGCGCCACCTAGGTTCATCCTTTAAGTTAAAAAATTCCAATGGGCAGGGTCTAGGAAAAGAGCCTTCTTTGCCATTGCCCCTGCCCTGGGAAATATTCTCTCCTGAAGGCCCCCCACTCTCCTGGTCTTCCAAAAAGGAGTTAAAACATGGCTCCGAGGCCTCAGGTGGGAACCCAAAGGAGCATGTAGTTGTGAGGTTGGTATGCACCATGAGACCGATCCCTTGGCCTTTAAAACTAATTTTTAACGGGGTTTAATCATCCTTGCTCCTTCTAAACCCTAACTTTTTTAATTTTTAATTCTTATATGCTGTTTTTAATCAATCAGAATAGAGCTGGAAGGGACCTTGGAGGTCTAGTCCATCCCCCTGCTCAAGCAGGAGACCCTATACCATTTCAGATAAGTTGACTGTCCAGTCTCTTAAAAACCTCCAGTGATGAAGCACCCACAATTTCTGAAGACAAGCTGTTCCACTGGTTAATTGCCCTCTCTGTTAGGATGTTTCTCCTTAATTCCAGGTTGCTTATAATAAATAAGTATGATAAGCTTATATTTTAACATTTTATTGTATACAGCCCAGAGTTCCTTTTTGGCGAGGTGGGTGGTTCAAAAATGTGAAAAATACATATATAAATATGTATATGTTATAAATAATAAATAAGTATAATAAGCTTTCTTGAAAATCAAAGTTAGGGAAGACAATTCAGATCTGAACTCAATCAATAAAAATGGATGGTTTTCTTATAGTATTAAGCAAAAAATGACAGACACTCCCTTAAATGTGACTCCTGGTTAGGGTTAGCACGTATCAAATGGTTTGCCATTGATTTCTTCCTATATGGTTTTTATGTTCAACTTCTCATTTGGCCTCACTTCTCACTTGGGATTTCTTAGTTTCCTACTCAGGTACCAACGAGGTTCAATATTGTTTAGCTTTTTTCAAGTTCAGGCAAGATTGCTAAGTGCCTAAATTATATCTCAAAGGACTTGCAAACTGCAGCAACCCAAGACATCATTATAAACATATTTCTATGTAATCTCCCTTTTTCAACATTTGCTTTGGCATTTTACGTTTTCTTCAAATCTTTTTTTCTTTTATGGTTTGTTTATAAACTTTCTTACATTTTTCATTTCTACAAAATAATCTTTTCATTATGAAATATAATCCAAAACGGGGTTTTATTTTATTAAAAGAGTGAAAAAGATGATACAGTAAAAGCAAAGCTCAGAAGAAATGTTGGTACAGTGAAAATTACTACAGATAATGGCCATTATCAACAAATTTGTTCAGCGTGATTATGACCCAGATAAAAAAATAACAGAGTTGGTAGGGACCCTAGAGGTCTTCTAGTCCAACTCCCTGCTCAGGAAACCCCCACTCAGGAAACCTGCTGTCCCACTGCTCAGGAACCCCTATACCATTTCAGACAAATGGTTGTCCAATCTCTTCTTAAAAACTTCCAGTGTTGGAGCATTCACAACTTCTAGAGGCAAACTTTTCCACTGGTTAATTGTCAGGGAATTTCTCCTTAGTTCTAGGTTGCTCCTTGATTACTTCTTGTAATCCATTGCTTCTTATCCTGCCTTCAGGTGCTTTGGAGAATAGCTTTGTGGCAGCCTTTGAGATAGTGGAACACTGCTATCATGTTCTTCTTTTCGTTAAACTAGACATACTCAGTTCCAGCAACTGTTCTGTATATGGCTTAGCCTCCAGTCCCCTAATCATCTTTGTTGTTCTTCTCTGCACTTTTTCTAGAATCTTAACATCTTTTTTACATCTTGGTGACCAAAACTGGATGCAATATTCCAAATGTGGTCTTACCAAGGCATTATACCATAAGAACTCTTTGTCTGTTTAACCCGTGAAAAAAATGTGTTAAAACTTCAGTGAAATCGTTTTGCATTTTTGACTTATACCAGTTTTTTGTCCCAGCTGTTATGTTTTATTGTTACATTTTTAAATTGTTTTAATTGTATATTTTGAAATCTTGCAAGCCAATCACACTTTTTGAGTTGGTGGCTATAAAAAATAAATAAAAAACAATTGCTGTTGAAAATAGATCCCTTCATCTAGAGAAAATTCTCCCTTTCACAGACATTGCAAAGTTAATCGAGAAAATTCTCCCTCTTTCACAGACATTGCAAAGTTAATCAACATCATTTTTTAATAAATTGGTGCATCTGTACGTAGATTCATATGTCATGTTAAGCTATAATATAATCTGCTTAGTCTGGGTTAAAATGTCTGAACTAAGCCATTACAATTATTAAAGATTTATAAATTAGTACAATGTACAAACCAACCCAGCTGTGGCCTGTTCAACAAAATATGGTGAAGAAATCAATGGATAAAAATGGGAAACAAATGAGTATGTGGTTGTGAATATGTGTATCCGCACATACAAGCTAGAAGATGGATGTTTTTCAATATAATACCAAAACTGAGAAAACATGCAAGCCAGAATATTATTTTGGAATGTACGTTTTCCTCTGTTGATACTTGAAATCTCCCTTCACAATTTCCTCACAGTCCTAGACATTCTCTCTAAGCTCCAAACTTCTTTACATTTGAATCTGGCAGCCAAATGATGCTTCTTTCTTCAAAGGCCAGAAATTGTTACCAAGGCTAAGGAGGATTCATAATCTACAGATGGGGTAACCCCCATCCTGGTGACTTTTCACCTTTTCAGTATAGCTTATATGGTTTTAAAAGAGGATTAAGCTGCCTATGTGATTAGCTGGGTTGCATCAGGGCAAAAGGGCTACTTAGTTTGTGTCCTGCCTATGTGGGACCAATGTGTGAAATAGGATTCAGAAATAGAAAGTTCTGCACATCTTCGGAAGATCAGAATTGACAGGCTGCAAGCTTTGTCATAATCTCACTGAAGGATAATCCTCAGTACATTACACATTACACATCATAGCAAAGGAAAGGAACACAAATGTCTTCAGGAAGCAATCAGTCATGATCAGGCCTGACTGCTTCTCTAAGAGGGGCTACCATCTGCTAAAATTTACCTAGTATGCCCACATATGTAACTGTTTGGAGGATATGTTCGTGTTAAAGAAACTTCGGGAAGACAGGTCACAGGTTCAAATACCATATTCCCAAATTACCTATTCTGCAATGTACTTCACAGTGTCATATCTAGCTGGTTTGGTTTGATTCTTATGAAATGATTGTTAAATTCTGCTCAGAAAAGCAGGGAGTGGAAGAAAATTAAATATCTCTCTCTCGTGCGCACATACACATATCTGTAAAACCACACATAAGACACACATACATGTGTATAACTGATTTCCCATTTATCAATAGTCCCTCGCTAATAAAACAGCCTGAATCTGAGCACTTATCAAGAAACGACATTTAAAGGGTGAGGAGGGCAGTCAATCCCTGCCTAGTTCAGACCAGGATTTAATGCAGAGGATGAATGGCTATTTTAGGAACGGATTATGATTAATTTGTTCTAAGTTTAATGGCATGCTCTTCATTTTCAACTAATTAGAATGTTTTACATAAATGTGTAAAAGGCTAAGAAACTAGTCCTCATCAATTTGATTTTGACATTCATGGTATAGACTGATGAAATTATTTTGATACCTGAGCAGAAAAAATATATATCCTGAAACGCTTCCCCTTCCCCTTGGCAAATGATAGATAGATAGATAGATAGATAGATAGATAGATAGATAGATAGATAGATAGATAGATAGATAGATAGATAGATAGATAGATAGATATTTTCACACATAAACAACTAATGATTTACTATCCCTTCATGATACTCCAAATATACCTGAGAGACTTTTTTCCTATTTTGCCAGATCTAAGAACCTGACAACATGTTAATTATTTAAATAATTGTTTAATTTATACTAAAATTCTTGTTCAACTATATGCTTTTAAATATCAAATGAATATAAATAAACAGTTGTGTTAAATTTAAAAAGTGTTCTGATATATAATGATTAAAAAACCAGTCTCAACATGCTAATTTCCCTTTCTACTAAGCACAATTGTAACACACCCTGTTCATCCTGCAAATCTCATTTTCTTTAAAGCTGCAAACATTTTAAAAGATAATTTAAGTAATTGTGCAAAGCTACACATTTTACCACAGTATTTCAGAAGCATTAGGGAAAAAAAGAGATTACATTTCTAGTGAATTGTCTGATGCTCATTCCATGATCCCCCTGCTCCCCAATTACATAATGTGCATCAATACAAGGAGGTTGGTTAAGAGTAAATGTTACCTGCTACTCTCACCCCCAATGACAGCCTCCTGCAACCCTCAGCCACCAAAAACAGAGCTTGGGGAGGCCGTGTGCAGCTTCCCTGAGCTCCATTTTTGCTGGCAGAAGGCCCGGTGGGCCATCGTGGCTGAAAACAGAGTCCTGATGAGTGATGTTGAGCTGGCCACGCCCACACTGGCCACACACCCCGGCCACCTGAGGTCAAACACAACCTTGATGTGGCTGTCAATGAAATCGAGTTCGACACCCCTGGTCTAGATTCTGTAAACCTGGACCAACAACTTCTGACAGGAATAATACCTAAGGCTTTTCTGCAAAACCACTGACCCCAGACTGGCAGGACTTTAAGAAGTGGATTTGAGAATTTCAACTGGAGCATGTTGCCTCAGGAAACATTTCCCACTGCAAATGCAGCTTGTGCTTGGGTTTTCTGGTTTTACTTCCATCACTCTGTATTCCGCCTTCCACTGGAGCAAACCCTGCTGAGTAATCACCTGAGGCAAATCCTAACAAGGAAGGTTTAGGGATGGATGTCTGTTTGCTCTGATTTGCAACTGAGGAGTTGCAAGTCCACCTCTCTCTGGTTCTCAACCATTGATATGAAGGCTGTTGCCTCTTGGATAACAGGAGAGTCTCCCAATATGTAAAAAAACAAACAAACCATACTTCCCACGTCTTTTGCCACTCCATAATGACAGGAAAGATGGGAGTGGGTGGGGAAGGAAGCATGGAAAAGAAAGAGGAAAATGGCTCCCTTGGTGCCACTTCTCTGGACCTACAGAGTGATCTGCTCTGTGACATCAGAAAAAAGACCCACTCACTAATAAAAGCAGGAAGAGTGAAGCAGGAAGTGATTCTTTCTTTCCTTCCCTTCTCTTGCCAGCACGGTAGGAAGGAAACAAAACCCAAGGAAGCCACAGTCAGTTTTAAGTCACCCATCATGTCTATAAAAACTCTGCCAGCACTTTTTGCAAAGACTGCATAGACTGTAATCCAGAACTTTATATTGGATAATTGCGATGAATAAAAGCCCTTGAATATGACTCTGTTACATGGCTCCCATATTGTGCTCTTTTGACAAAATAATTTCCTTCCTATGGAAGGAAAAGATCATGGCCAACACAAGCTATTTGTGCAATTCCCCATCCATATAATTTTCTACCTCTTTTCAAACCATCAATAATTTTTGGCCATATTTTTCAGAAGAAATAGGCTGCTATCCCCCCCCCCCCCCAATTTTACCTTCCAACTAATTTTATCAATTTCTTTATCACTTATGTCTAGTATCACTAGGAAGCAGAATCTGTTTGTCCCAATAAATTGACACAAAGCCATGTTTCTAAATGACTCTCCCTAACTGGGTCCAAACATTACACTGAATCATACTTAGTGCAGAATAAATCAGAGTAAAAACCAAATTTTGGGAGAGGATAGATTTTCTCACACTGACTAAGTCTACACCCTCTTTCTAACACACAGGCACACATCTCAACTCAGACAGTAGTCATTGCATCTTTTCTTTCTTTAAGCAAAAATAAAAGAATTGCAGTTATGTCCAAGATATTTGTCTCTCTAGTGTCCCTCTAAGAGACAGGAAAATACAGCTCTGAACCAGGCATGAAATGCAGGACATTTTGAAAAATAACTATTTATTTCCTTTTAAAGACATGTATGGTGCTGAATTTGGGGACCATCCAGCTTCAGTAATTTTGGATCCATGCCCAGTGTACATTCCTATCAGCACTAAAATCTTTCTCTCTCTCTCTCTTTCTTTCTTTTTTTTCTTTCTTTCTTTCCTGTTTCATGATGGCAGAACAAACAAAAATATTTCTCCTATCATCAGAGTGCACATTCAAGTCTATATGTCATTCTCTATATTTCTCAGGGGACTTTATGAAACACAAAGGTAATGAATGTCATATCCAATCTTTTTAGGCATCTTAGTCTAATATATTCAACTATTTTAAATCAGATCACAGTTTACCTAGTATGGTAACTGGCAACAGCTCAACGAAGCTCAGAGTGGTTCCAGCTTTAGTTTCCGATGCTCGATTCCATGTAGTTTAATACAAAAAGCGAAAATTGACACGTAAACAATGAAATGAGATACATTAATCCCTACCAATTAGGCTCTTTGTAGTCAGGGTAGCACAGAGCAAGCATTGAAGGAGACTTAATTATGAAAGGAAATATGGAGGCAGTTCAGTGTAAAGCAGCCAAAATTTCAAAGTGAAACAGTATTTACTGCAATTAAGAGGTATGAATTTGACTTCAGTTATTCAGTGAGGGTACTTTTTTGGTGTTTGCCTTGAGAATTATCATCCAATAGAGAAACCCTCGGATTCATCATAAACATGTTTTGAAAATACGTTTCAAACATGGTTGGTAAGAAAAAAATGGCTTTCACTTTCTGGTAGCATTCAGCTGCTTTGGGTGAGATTATCAAACTTTTAGACAATGCCTCTAGAACAAATAGGATCAAATGACAAAAGTCAGCAACAATCTTAATTTTTTTTGAATATTATCTGCCTAAGGGCCAGTTAAAGAAAGAAAAAAAAAACTTCTCTAGCCTTGGATGAGACAACCTCAGGCTCCTAGAGCTGCCACTGTAGTTCACGTGTTGAACTAGGATGAAAGAAACCCAGATTCAAGCACATGCCAAGTCATAGGTGTTCAGTGAGTGACTTTGGATCATTAACTCTAGCCCAACTCACTTTATAAGATTATTGTTATAGGGAAAAATTGGAAGACAGAGTTACTGCCTTAAGCTTCTGGAGGATCTGAACTGTCATGTAGTGGTTGACTGGGTTCTGCACCCCAGATTTGGTAGCTCTAAGTAAGATATGCATTTACTTACAATTGTTAACATGCCGTTTGTTTGCTTGGGTGGCTTACAACAGTATATTAAGAACATCCTTAAGATCCAAATATTAAAAATCTTTCAGCAATATCTTAAGTCTGGTACTACTTTCTAATTCACTCCTCCAAAGCTGAAGGGAAAGGTCCAGAGGTATCCAGAGCAGCATAAGTGTCAACCCTGAAGCTGACTTGACAAAAGCCATCTTGACAGCTTCAGTATTGCCACATTGGAGCTGAGGGATAGAATCTAGATAGCTGGAATTTTGTAGTCAAAACAAAATACTTTCTCTTGGGAACCAAGGACATTCTCACACCTGGTCAGAGGAAGGCGGAGTGATATCACCAGGCAACCAGACAACACCGTGATTGGACCATGTGACTGATTGTATTAAGAAAGTGACAAACTTTTACTTTTAATTAGTAATTAGGTGAAAACTGTGAGAGCCTTCAGAGTAGGTTGTCACCAGATCTGTATCAATAGGATATATTCAATAAAGCTATTCTTTGAGGAATCTATCTGCCTTGGAGTTTTGCTTGGATCCCTGACAATAAGATGCTAAAAAAAGTGTCAGGCTGTTGCAATGCATGTTTTGCCCCTTTTGTATGTGTGCGGAACATCGTACAAAAAGTATACAACAGAAAAAAACTAACACATATACAGATAACATCCTCCCTAACTGAATGCTGATTAGTATAATACAGCAATGTTGGTTTCCCACCCTTCACAAACAGACCAAAATAATTTTAAACATTTAAACTACTAAATCTATTTTCAAATAGTTAGCCTGTCGTCTATAAACTATGTTAATAACAAAGTGGGTTTTTTAAGACTTTTTTTTTGTTAATGTCATTTTGTTTTCTTTTGTTTTCTTTTGTTTTTGTTTTAAATGCTTTGGCATTCGGTATTAATCTTCTTTGAATAAACTATTTTTTTGAGGGGGCGGGAAACACAAAAAGTATATAAGGGGCAAAGCTTGCACTTCAAGATCATGATGCTGTTTTTTTCACTCTATTTCACCCTTGAAATTCCATGCAGATGCCTTTGCAAAAGTCTTCAACTATTTTCTAAAGGAAAAAGAGTGAGGTCAACCTTATCTCACAGGGTAAGAGTCACATGGCCCAATCAAGGCAGTGTCCGCTGGTCTGGTGACATCACCAGATCATCACCAGGAATCTACCTGCCTTAGAGTTTTTGCTTGCGATGGATCTATTACTTGGAATCCTGACAGTAAGCTGTTCGACAGTGAGAGTCTGCCATTAAGAACACCATTCCATCTTCTGAATTCCTGTCTTTATGATTTCCCTAGGAGCTGTTTACACAAAGCATTATCTCCACTCAGGTCATGTAAGCTGTGCAGATTCGACCTGGAGAAGACAGTTCTGGAGGTACTGGTGCCAGTTGTAACTATCACCCTCCTAAATTGGGTCCAGAAGCCTCTTGGCCAATGGTGCAGCCTTTGCAGAATACTGTAGGTGTTATTTTGATCATCCATCTAAGTACTGATCAGAAGGTGAGAAATAATTCTTTGCCCATTGCTGTTTCTAAGTTGTCCTCCTATTTAATATCTGAATCAAAGCACCGAATTTTGCTGAAGCCACATTATTTAAAAAAAGGGGTAAATGCAAATTTGTTGGTCAATATCTGAGATACACAATAATACACTGGTTCCTTACGTATTATCTAGAGATCTCTGAGATGTAGGATTATGCTGAAATAAGGCTAAGATTATACAGGTAGACTTTGGCTTATGACCATTTGACTATTCAAAGTTACAACAGTGCTGAATGAGGGGGTCCTCAAGACTGTGCCTCCAAATTGCACCTGCTCCTATAGTCACATAATTGCAATTTGAGCACTTGGAAGCTGGTTCACAATTATGATGGAGCATCCTGCAGTCACATTAATGTCATTTGCAACCTTCCCTCCTGGTTTCCCACAACCAAAGTCAATGGGGAAGCCAGCAGGAGGTCACAAGTAGCTCCCGCAATTAGTTCCCACTAGTCGCTTCTGCTGACTCTACTTTTTCTCCTGAGGAGACCCGTAGCAGGATGGAGATATACTCAGTAGTGCCCACTGGCCCGCATTCTGTACTCAATAGTGCCACCTGTGGCATCTGCCCATCTGACCGTATTTCATGATGCCCACCTGCGGTTGCTACCCACAACGATTCTATAGCACCTATACCTCTTGCTGGACAGACTGCTTGCATAGGATATGGTTTCAGTACCTCCTTCCATATCATGTCAAGTGAATTCCTTGCTTGATGATAGCAATGAGAACTGCTGGGATTGCCGTCACATGACAATGCAGTCAAGTGGCAATGCAGTCACACGACACTGAACTTTATGGCCATGTTGCTTAGCATGAGAAATTCCCGTCCCAATTGCCGTCATAGTCAAAAGACTACTTGTAATGCAATTTCTGACTTGGAAATAGAATTTAAGGCATGCAGCAGATATAATGAAAACAAGAACAGAAATTACAGAGTAAACTTAAAGTTGACAATAAGAGGTTTTTTTAAAGATTGTAAATGCATATTAAATTCCACTCCCCCTATATCCATGAATCACTACTGCACAAATTAAGTAAGAAGGGAATTTGTTTTGTTGCTTTAATTATTCAGCGTGATCCAGCAGAATTCTCTCTTCCTCATAATTCATTCAGCAGAGATAAACATTTCTCTCTTTGTGACAGACAATGCCATTTACTGGATGTACACGATGCTGTAATGGAGATGATTAAACTGTGAGGTGATCTGCCCTTTCCAGTTGAGTATCCATTGTCTTTCTCAATCTGAGAAATTAAGCAGCTGCTCCATGAATGGAATCTCATCACCACCCGATGAGTCAAAGTTTGGTTGCTTCTGTTTCTTAAAAAAAAAACCCCTCCTTCCAGCAATGTCACCTGATCTAAGTGCCTTTCAGCAGGTATTCAATCGGTGATAGTTATAGATACATTGATATTGGGGACATAAGGAAAGAATCTTGCTAAATCAAACCAAAATCCATAATTAGGGCATGAACGTGCTAATATCCACGTATATTCTTATTCCCTGGCAACTGATACTCATCTGATTTATATAAAGACACCATTAACTTGAATAAGCAAAGTCAACGGGGGAGCCAGCTAGAAAGTCACTCCAGTAAGTCGCTCACACTTTCTCCCAGCAGCCACCACCCAGCCCAACTAAATGTATACTACACCTTGCAAGCTACTCAGGCTCCCTCACCCAGCTAGCTGCAGCCCCTTAACCTCCCTGCTTGCAAGTTGCCAGGAACTACCCACAGTCCTTGCTTAATAATGGCAATGGGGAGTGCTGGTTTTGCCATTTCTAAGCATTTCTAAGCAATCTGGTCACATGATATTGCACTTTATGGCTGCGTCACTTAAGAGACAGAAAATCCAGTCCTAATTACTATTGTTAATAGAAGACTACCTGTACATTCACACGGTTTTGTGTTGTTGTTTTGATGTGCATGGCTCTTGCCTGGGCGTTTATTCAAGGAACAGAGTCAGATTTCAGTTCTGTCAGCCTTGCAGCCTTCGTAAGCATGGTGTTTGAGCTACAGCACCCCAGAGAAATGCCTGGTTGATATAATTGTGCCTTTTCAAGAGTTAGCATAAACTTGATGCCTTTAGCCAGTTGATTAATCAATCCTTTAAGAAGCAATAGATTGTATCTGACGATATATAAAAAGTTATATGTTTCAGAGAGATTAGTAAGCTGAATATTTTATGGCTCTGAATATTTTCCATATGTTACCACATACCTGAGACAATATACCTTGAGATATTAAGCTCATAATATTTTATTTTAATTTTAAGTCTTTACTTTGAAAGGATATGGTTCTTACTCTTTTTAACTAATAACTCAAATAATTTCCCCCAAAAAAATGACCTTAGTAGTGGCATCTTTAGGTGGGAGTGTGTGTGCGTGTGTTAGAAAAGTCAAAATAGCAGTCATGACCGTTAGCCCTGCAAGGTAGCATAGACAAGAAGTAGAACCAAGAGTACGAACTCTGTTGTAAGGTTACATGAATAGAATGTTGCAAGTCTGAAAGTACAGGCAGTCCTCAACTTACAACAGTTCATTTAGTGACCATTCAAAGTTACAATGACACTGAAAAAATTGACTTATGACCATTTTTAAAAATTTACAACCATCGCAGCATCCCCATGGGCATGTGATCAAAATTCAGATGCTTGGCAACTGACTCATATTTATGATGGTTGTAGAGTCCCGGGGGAGGGGTCAGGTGATCTCCTTTTGTGACCTTCTTACAAGCAAAATCAATGGGGAAGCCAGAGTCACTTAACAACCATGTTGCTAGCTTAACAACTGAATTCACTTAAAAATGGTGGCAAGAAAGGTCGTAAGATGGGGCAAAATTTACTTAACAAATGCTACGCTTAGCAATAGAAACTTTGGGCTTAGTGGTGGTCCTAAGTCAAGGATCACCTGTATTTTTCTCCTTTTCTTTTAATCTCCAGAAAGCTGGGAATGGTACCTCATGAAACACTTTCCACACCCTTCCCTCCTCCCCCCCCCCATGGGCTGAGTTATCTCCTACAAGCTGGCCGGCTGGTCTGCAGCTCTCTATGCTGTGTTCCAAGGTCATTCCACTACATAACTATTCAATGGAAGCCCTGACCCTTTGCCCTTGTGCATCACACTCAGGCACGTATATAAGAAGTGGCCTTTGATGACACTGCAGTGCTACAACCACTATTTTCCCTTTCTTGATCCTCTCTCCAGAAGCTTCCTGGAGAAAGGAAGTAAATCTCCAGTCGCAATTCCTCATTCCAGGAACTTAATTTACTAGGGGCTAGTTTACATGTTGAATGGGTTCCCAGATCCTACTGAGTTATAATTTGGCTTAACAGTTGGTTGAGTAAGCCACAGTTGGTGAAGTTCCTACCTCATGTTAAGCCCAAACCAAACAAATAGGTGAGTTGCTATAGGAATAACTGAGAACACATGTGAAAGTTGGAAATCAGGTTGCAAGATCTTGTTCTTAGTGCCATATTCCTGACAGCTATCAAAAGGAGCTAAGAGACACTCCACAAGCTGGCCAGTTTCTGTGGGATAATTGCTTCTACACGGTAGGAACTGCAATTGTTTACCTGCCATAATAATGTGTTATTGCTTTCTTAGTGGAAAAAAACATTAAATAAAGTGTGTATCCTGTCCTTCTAATGGATGCATCAGGCAGAGAGGCTAGCTGCATTGAAAACCATTACAAAAATTCCTTAAAACTGGAAGCTGGCAGACCAGGCAGCCATTTCAATCCCCTCCCACGAAGTTTTACTAGTCACAAAGTGGTTAGCTATCACACGCTTTCCCTCCAAGGAAAACTACGAAATAAAGTAGTTGACTTATTAAAGGACCACCACTGGCGGGCAATTCTTCATGAAGTTGGGAATGACTTCAGGTACCATCTTTAGGAAAGGTAAGTGGGAGGGTTAAAGCTGTCCCCAAGAGCTTCAAGAGACTTCATTGCAATATTTCAGTAAGTGTGAAAACCAAAGATGACATGTGATCTATTGAGCTTGAGTTGTGAATCAAGTCAATTTGCATTAAAAAAGAATTTTTTTAAAAAATCCTCTATCTTCAATTTCTCCAACAACTGCTGGGATTTCTCTCTGATTAGAGCCTTGGATTAAAGCAGCAAATATAGTTAACCAATAAAAAGAAGTTTGGCTATCATTTCTATCCAACATTCTAGACTGCAATCTTTAAAATTTCAGAGTTTCCTGAAATTTTATTTCCAATAAAATAGTGAAGAACTGTTATGCTGGAAAGAGTGCTCCAATGACCACTATTTTTGTCCACTGTCGTTGGTGAAAAACTCACTTGTTATGTTAGCATTGCTGTCTTAATCATAGGATCTGTGGGAAGATACTCAGGTTTTAAGTCTCTCAGATATTTGAACTTTCAAATCATCTCTCCACATGAGGCAAAAACTGTTTAGGCCTGAGCCTGCTGTGATTTTCCTCTTACTGGAGCTATTGCTGTGCCCCACGTTTCTTCTCCAATCATTCCTGTTCAATTTGATGAGGGTGAGACAAAGACCCCTTATAGACTTTTCGTGTAAAAAACGAAAATGATTTTGCGACTCATGATTTTAATGAATAGAAAGACTAGGTTATAGAAAGAAGAAAATTATGATGTAATCTTAGAGAGATTTGATTATAATTGTATGTATAACTGCCAAGAGGAAGATCACTATTCTCCAAAACACTTGAGGGCAGGACAAGAAGCAATGGATGGAAAATAATCAAGGGGAGAAGCAACCTAGAACTAAGGAGAAATTTCCTGACAGAACAATTAATCAGTGGAACACCTTGCCTCCAGAAGTTGTGGCTGATCCAACACTGGAAGTTTTTAAGAAAAGATTGGACAACCATTTGCCATTTTCCTGCCTGAGCAGGGGGTTGGAGTAGGAGACCTCCAAGATCCCTTCCAACTCTCTTGTTCTGCTCTGCTCTGCTCCTGTTCTGTTCTGGTCTGTTCTGGTCTGTTCTGTTCTGGTCTGGTCTGGTCTAGTCTATTTTCTGTCAGAAGCCATCTCTTTATATTTCTTTTCATGTTTTCTGTTTTTTTTTTATTTTCTTTCTTTTTTCTGTTTCCTTTGTCTTTGTCTCTCCTCTTCTCTCCTGTCCTTCTCCTCTCCTCTCCTCCAGTTTTACTGTATCTTTTTCTTTGAATGTACTTATTATATATGTAAAATTGTTTAATAAAAAGTTTTTAAAAAATGATGGAGGGAACAAAGGTTCTATTTTTTTCAGTGGAGGAGGTTGACTGGTCGTAACTGCAGTATGGAGTACTGGTGTTTATCATAGGTGAGGTAAAGCATTTGTGTAATTATCTTGATTTTCATTGCTCCCCGTGCAAAAATTAAATCCATTGGAAACTTACAAGGCTTCTTCAGTTCAACTGGGGGGAGGGGGTGTTCTGGAGGAGGAGGAGGAGGAGAAGGAGATTTTTATCTCAATAGTTAAAAAGCTCAAAAGCAATATTAGAAAGAAATTCTCAGACACCATTCAATAAGAGAGAAAAATAGACCCCACTTTTGTAGGAAAGAAAAGCTCTGGGAAATGATCAGGATTTAATAAATGTCAGGTGAGGAATACATGGATCCAGATGAGTGTGCTATCCCCCCCCCCCCCCGAATTGGCATCAAAAAGGAGAAAACGAAAAGAGAGTGATAAGGCAGGTTTTATGAAGTGGCATTTATTTTGCCAGGGACATCTCCTCTCTCCCCCATCCGCAATGGAAACTTCCAGCCTGAAATGGAGTCTAAAAGGAAATGTTCTGCATGTGTGCTTTAGGAAAGCTTTCAAGCCAATTATTGCTGAAAAGAACTCGGGCAAGTGAATGTTCCTGGCTTGCTATAAATGGGAATTTCAGCTCTTGGCACTCCCTGTACAAAAAAAAAAAAAAGGAAAGGTTCTTTTTTCTTCTTTCTTTTTTTTTAACAGAAGTAGAGTAAGACTCTAGCTGTCTGGTTGCCTCAATTATTTTTGGCTGCTTTCATCTGCTAAATGGAAGCAAACGCCAAAAAGAGACTATTATGACTTGCTACTCCATAATGTATTGTGTATTATATAAATCTATAGTAATAATGATACTAGTAAAAAAGAATTCACATTGCCTATTTGATGATGAATGGGAAGTATGAAGTTAAAATGGTTTGTACACAAATTTAAACGTTATGCTAACTATAGTTCTTTTCGTGCTGTCAACTTTCTTATCCAAGGACAACCTCTAATAGCTGCTTAGACTGGCTTTTATGATGAATACTGAACTGAGATTCCTCATTTCGTGTCTGTCTTCCCTTTCTTCATATGTTCACTGTGAAGATCTGAAAAACAGACTTGACTGATTTTGCAATTTCCTATGATTGGGATGCCGGTTTGCTATATGTTTCCATTCATATTAATAACAATTGAATTGAATTAATTGAGTTGAATTAATAACAACAAAAGGCAGTTGAGCCTGCAGAAATATTATATATACTTCAAGGACTTTTCCTTACTGTATTTGTGTTCAAGTGTGCAAGACTGCATGTAGAGTTTATTTTTATTTTATCCCTACATGCAGCAATAGCTACATTCTGGGTTCTTACATCAAGAATTCCCTAGGTGAGAAGTGCCAAACTCAAGGCCTGTGGGCTGGATCCAGCCCGTGGGGTGCTTAGGCCTTCAGGGCCACCCTGAAAACAGTGAAGGACCAGCCAATGGTGCCTCTGCCAGCAAAAATGGAGCTCGGAAGGGCCGCACATTTTTGCTGGCAGAGGGCTGCAGGAGGCCATCACGGCCGAAAACGCACGGCCTCCCAAGCTCCTGTACTTACATTGAAGTTGCAATGGCAAATGTGTGTCCAGTCTTTTCTTGCATAAGCATCTTTCTAGAAGCCTATAGCTTTTTTGGGTTCCCACAAATTAATGAAATCTCAAGGGAAAGTGTCATGAGGAAACTACTTCCTTGGGATTTTTCTACTGTAAAGTATGGATAGCCATGGAAGTTATAGATCAGGGTGTCAAACTCGATTTTATTTCACATCATTGTGTTTGACCTCAGGGAGCCAGGAGGCGTGGTCAGAGGGGGCATAGCCAGCTCAACATCACTCATTGAGGCTCCGCTTTGCTGACAGGAGAGCTGCAGGAGGCTGTCGCAGCCGAAAACGGAGCCTGGGAGGGCCACGCACCGTCTTACCATGCTCCATTTTCGCTGGCAGAGGCACCATGGGCCGGTCCTTTGTTGTTTCCAGGGTGGCCCCATGGGCCATATCTAAGCATCCCACAGGCCGGATTCAGCCTGCGGGCCTTGAGTTTGACACACCTGTTATAGATGATTCAGAAAGTTGCTCACACTCTCGTAACATTGGAATTTGACTATTGAGTTGAGTTGTTTCACACTGGATTCTGAAGTCTCTTGAGTAACCTTAACTTGGGTGATCTTGAGGATAAAGTCATTTGGAGATAATGTCTAACACAGGACTTGGGGCATCTTTATGTATTTTATTATCTTATTTTTATATCGGTGATGGAAAAGTTTTCCATTTTAATGCTCTCGCTTATACAAAATTCAGAGCAGGCTAAACCCTGAAACCCCTTATTTAAGTGGTAAATCATCTATTCTTCACTGATGACCTTGCAGTCCATTCAGACTGTGATACCCAAACAATATGGACTCCTAACTGCTCTCTAAACACTGGGAAAGTTAAGTAGGAATACACTTTATAAATCCCCTAAATGTTTTCCTGGCGTCTGTTGACTCTGCTTATTCAGCCAAACTCACATTAATGCTATCTGTGAACTGTAGTTGAAGATAATTCAGAATTACTTCTTTAAAAGATATTTGTTTACTGACTTTATTAATGTAGGTTTCCAGACTAAAGTCATGGGAAAAAACATTGCATTCGATATGATGTCATGTTAATTTAATTTTAGTGAGATTAAGCATGATGGCACATGAAAATATAATTAAATTGCTAAAGTTAAAACCATTTCCTTTTTTAAAAAAATCAGTTTGAGACAATTACCACTTTGTAATTTAATCACCGTTGTGTTCCAATGCATGAAACAGGGTTATTATGCAAATAACATTATATCTAAAAATAATTGGATTCAGAGTGTTAAATCTACATCTTTAAAATAGTGGTAACAAACTCATTGGATCCATCAATTTTCTTTCTTATTCTACTGAGTTTGTCTTAAAAAATCATATTTTGTGGGATATTTAGTCCCGTCTTGTTTATTCTGTTTATTGCTTATTCTGTAATAATGAAAACATCAGCATTTTTCTTTGTGGGTAAAAACCAGTTCAGTCATATAGTTTAAGCCAAAGTCATTCTTTGGGCCATGATATATTCTGTTCTAATTCATTCCTAGCTCCTAGCTAAGTTTTTAGGTAAAAGAGCAAACAAACAAAAAGAAGTAAGGAACAAGTGGTAAGAAAAAGTATTAAGGAGTTAGTCTTTTTTTTTTTTTTTTAGCATTGATAGCATTGGTTGCAGCCCCACTTTGGATTTTTTTAAAAAAATATAAATCCCCTTCTTATCCTTATGAGTGATATGTATGTTCTACTAGAGGCCTGGGAGTTTGAGGGTTCTGCACAATAGATTATCTATTCCTAACACTGCACTCTTCTGAGAGGTCCAATGTCGTTCCTGGGATCTGTTGGAGACACTCTTCCAACTTAAAGTCGGAGCCTAGAGTGGGAGCCACTGGGACCACTTTGGCTTTACTTTCCACATCTTCTCTAGTTCTTCCTTTAGGCTTGGTACTTTTCCAATTTCTCATATTCCTTCTTCCTTATGTTCCTGTCAGTTAGCACTCTACATTTATCACCACTGCTGTCTTCTGGTATCTGGTTGATTGGCCAATGTACCTGTTTGTCTGCCTGGATCTGAAAGTCCCACGGGATTTTAGGCCCTGCTATTCTTCACATCCTTTGGTGGAATTCTTATCTGGACTTGGATCTAGCCCATATCCTATGCAGCTACATGGTTGTGTCATTCAATATATGCTGTTCCTCCCTGCATTTTACACCCTACCACGATGTGTTTGACTGTCTCTGAGATCACTCAAGTTAGCATGCACCTTGGGTCTGTTAAGTATGGTAGACTCCTACTTCTCTGGATCTGGTGCTTAGTGCCTGTTCTTGTGCTGCCACAGTGCTATTTTTTAGTCTATCCCTTTCCAGTCACTGGTAGGATTTCCCAATGTCTGTTGATGGTACATTTCCTGCAAGAACTTGCCTTGCCATGGCATGTCCTCTACTTGATCTTCCTCCCATGTCTGCTACTGCCTCAGGCATTCTCTCAGCAGCTCATCTTTGTGTGCCATCTTGCTGATATACTCCTGGATGCTCTGGGTTTCATTCCATTGATCCCACCCATTCTCTTTCCAGTTGGTGTAACAGTCTCCAGGTTGGATTTGGGATGGAAACCCAACTTGTGAGGAATTCTGGGTCTTCACATTGGCAGCTTCCATGCACTTCCTTTGTCAGCTCTCTATACTGGCAAGATATTTAAAGACTTGCAGGGAATAATTGTTGATGTTATGGATATTATTCTTCCCAATGAGTTAGCTCTTTAGGATCAGTCTTACCTTTGGTGGTACTTACATTTTGCTGACTTCCTTGCCTCCTCCTCATGGTCCCCAGGTAACTGTGGGACACAAAGGTATTGTAATTGGTCTCTATATCTGATATGTGGCTAACTGGTAATTCCATCCTATTAGTCTTAATTGTCTTCCCTGTCTTGACTTCAACCTGACCACACTTCTCCAGTCCAAATGACGTCTCAATGTCCTTACTGTGGATTCGTGTCAGGTGGATCAAGACAATGTCTCATTCACTCTTAGCATACAGCTTGATGTTATCCAGCTAAATGGTGGCTGATAATAGTTATACTCTTGAACTTGTATCCGTATCGAATCCATCATGTGATTAACTGTATCACTGTCATATCTGAGGTAGGCAGGTGAAGTGTTTAAGGTGTTTTAGCCCAAGAGCCTTTACTAGTATGGTAGGTATTAGATGGGATTTGAATCCTGGTCTCTCACATCAAAGATGGCACTCTAACTACTACATTACCCAGTGTATACATTGCTGGCAAGAAACCAATGATTTTCTGCACACGAAAAGATTTAAATGAAATAATTTTTAAGATTTCTGATTCTTGCATTTTTCTGGGTCAGCCTTCTAATTGTAAATTGCAATCATTATTGTCCCATAAAAGTGATTAGACCATTCAGTCATAATATTCAGTGCAGAGATGGTGTAAAAAGTCAAGTGCAGTGAATCAGCGAAGGGGAAAATCACTTGTATCTGAAGGTATTTGGAATTCAAGAGAGTTGTTTGTATTGCTCATAATATAGAGATTGCAAGAGATTTTCAGCTATTCAAAAATGTGAGAGAGGAACAGAAATATACGTTCTCCATTTGGCATCAGTGCTATGGTTTGGTATACAAATACAGATACACAGAACGTCTTCATATTAGAAGAGACATCTTGGGCTAACTTTTGGAATTAGAAAGACTAATTTATTGAATATATAAGGAGTAATCATGTTGCTGTTATTTAAGGCTATTTTAAGTATATTTACATTTTAATGAAGACAACTTTAGCATTTTTTTCTGAACTTGTCCACCTTTTGAAATGTAATCCCAGACATGCCACCCGAAGTTCAACTATCGCCCTTACCCTAAAAACATTGCATGTCTTTGCCATAAACTCTTAAAATAATCAGGGTGGGAAAAAGTTCTGCAATAAGTAGTGTTAAGCCTTTGGTGACTGAGTCGTACCAGGGGTCAATGCTGGACCTTTCTAATGTAGCCCATTACTTGGCAGGTGACACCACCTGAGAGTTACACTCTTGATATGATCACTTCTAGCCAAGGCTGGCTTAACACATGGGTCTGGTGGACACTTGCTCGTGGGCCCCACGAGCATAGGGGCTCCATACTAGGGCCCCCATATGTTAACATATATGTATGCTAACCCTTCCATGCACCTTGTATCATATAAATACAGCAACATATTGCTGCACAGCATGTTTTTAATGTTTTAACACCGATTTTGTTGGAAGTGCCTATAAAATAAATATATATTTCATTTTACCGACCATTTACATTTTTATTCCTGTGAATAGTTGTCATAGGGGCCCCAGTACACTGTCTTGCCCGGGGCCCATAATGTTGTTAAGAAAGCCCTGCTTCTAGCTTTTGTGTGTTGCAGGTCTCTGGGCCTCTGCTCTTAGGATCAATTTTTGTCGCATCATGCTAGAAGGATGGTGTAGTAAAGCTTTTGTGGTCCGCATCCTTTGAAAGTTTTTAGCCCATGGCTAGTCTCTCAAACTCCATCAAGAATAAGTTTAACAAAGCATGCAGAATCTTACATTGCTAATATATACTAGCATCCTGAATTTCGTGTGCTTGATAAATATTTGTTCCCTTGCATATTCTTTAATCAAGGGATAACACAGCAAACCGTTTTATCTCTTGTATGGTTTTATTGCTTGTAGTATCTGTAAACTGCCCAGAGTCACTAGGATAGCAAGATAGGCATTGTCTAAATTTGATAAATAAATTAACAGCTCATTTTCTTGAAGTTTAACAATAATTTCTTTTCAATATTTAATTCCCTCTGTCATCTGGTCAGGAGCAGCAGTTATTAAGTTTTGTGCAATTTCCCAAATTATTTGATAGTCATGAGACAGTCTTTTGATTTCCAACAGAAATAAGAGCAGCTGTGATCCTCCCTTAGATTCTTCTGTTTGATCTGGGAAAAATCAAACATGCCTTTATCCTGGAAATGTTAAGTCCATACAACTCTGCAATAAATATAATCTGATCAGTGAAATAATACCTTCATCTTTGTTGAAAGCAGTGAATAAAATCTGATTGGTAACATGATTTCCTTGATAAATACAACAAGATCGAGTAATTTAAATTAACTTAACCTATTCATATATATGAATAATTGCATGTTTTAACATTATTATATGCCAATTTAAATCCAAAATTATGATCCTTACCAAGGAAAGTTCTCTCTCTCTCTCTCTCTCCCTCTCTCCCTCTCTCTCTCTCTCTCTCTCTCATCTATCTATCTATCTATCTATCTATCTATCTATCTATCTATCTATCTATCTAT
>JANHFL010000585.1:0-16767 GCA_032468155.1 Oxyrhabdium leporinum
AAAAACTTCCAGTGTTGGAGCATTTACAACTTCTGGAGGCAAGTTGTTCCACTGATTAATTGTTCTAACTGTCAGGAGATTTCTTCTTAGTTCCAGGTTGTTTCTCTCATTAGTTTCCATCCATTGCTTCTTGTCCTGCCCTCAGATGCTTTGGAGAATACCTTCACTCCCTTTCTTTGTGGCAGCCCCTGAGATATCAGAACACTGCTATCATGTCACCCCTAGTCCTTCTTTTCATCAAACTTGGCATACCCAGTTCCAGCAACCATTCTTTGTTTTAGCCACCAATCCCCTAATCATCTTTGTTGCTCTTCTCTACACATGCTAGTCTCTACATCGTGGTGACTAAAACTGGATGCAGTATTCCAAGTGTGGCCTTACCAAGGTATTATAAAGTGGTATTAACACTTCATGTGATCTTGATTCTATCCCTCTGTTTATGCTGCCCAGAACTGAGTTGGCTTTTTTGGCAGCTGCAGCACACTACTGGCTCATGTTTAAGTGATTGGCCACTAGGACTCCAAGATCCCTCTCAGTCACCACTGTTGAGCAAGGTACCAATTATACTGTACCTGTGTATTTTGTTTTTGTTGCCTAAATGTAGAACCTTACTTTTTTCACCATTGAAAGTCATTTTGTTAGATAGCGTCCAATATTCAAGTCTGTCAAGATCCTTCTATATCTTAAGCCTATCTTCTGGAGCGTTGGCTATTCCTGCTAGTTTGGTGTCATCTGCAAATTTGATGAGTTCCCCATCTATCCCCTCGTCCAAATCATCGAAGAGTAGTGGGCCTAAAATGTTTTTAAAACATTTTGGAAGACGTCGACTAGAATGTGCAAAATCTTCATACGACGTCCATAGGGCGCTGGCGGGTAATGCCATGCTTAGAACTCCACGAAGCAGCGCGGGGCAGCAGAGCCGAAACAAAAGCAAAGCTGCTCTGTTGCCTTCCTAACTCTGGAACCTCCTGCGAGCTCCCTCAGTTTGTTTACTCCACTTTTTGGGGTGTGTGTATGTGTGCAAGAAAAGCAGCACGTGATGGGTATAAACACAGACAAGACTTGTCGAGGCTCACGTCCGCTGGGGCTCGCCCGGCCTCTAATCTGAACGCGGCTGCTTCTACTACTCCGCGGTCTTTCGCTGCTAGCGCCATTACACGGATCCGAAGGCGAGCAACGGTCTTTAAAAGGGACAGGTCTCTTTTGTCTAACCAGGGAAAGTAGCGAAGCCCATTCCCGTCCTTTAAATGCAATCGGACGGTCCCCAAAAACACCCGTCCCGGGGCCTACAACGTAAATGACTTGGCTTTTCAGGATACGTCAGGCTTACTCTGCTTTAGGGTAAAGGATCCTGCAATCTATGGGAAAGGCTACTCGTCGTTGGAAAGAACCACCGGGGAAACTTGGGGAGATTGCACTTGAATCGCATTTCATTCTCTGAACCGGGAATGCCGCCATTTTAGCCCTATTTAAACGTTAAGGGGTGAAAAAAAAAAGGAGGCTGCGCGTCCCTGTCCATAGGACCGGGTGAAAGCAGTCCGGCAAATATGTCTGCCGCGATGAAACACAACCCACCATTTTTATTTCGTAGAAAGGCGCAACCGTTCCCAGCTCTTCCTGGGATCCCTTCGCACAAGAGGCGAGGAGGAGAATTGGGGCTCGGACATGAGGCCGGACTCGCGGTCCCGTCCCCGAAAGTTACAGGCCCCGCGAAGCAGCCACCGCGTCTCGCAGACGAGGCTCTATTGGCAGCCCCTTTGAATACCCGCCGCTTCTCGGCTGCCGGGATGAATTGGTGAACTTTCGCGGGGAGCCTCTTGGGTCTCTCCCTCTGCCGAACGGGACCCCACCCCGAGCCACGTTATCCGCCCACCTTACGGTGCTCGTTTGCGCTTGTACCGTCGGTTAAGTGCGACGCGGAAGGGAGTTTAGGAAAAAAAATTAATTTCAGGAAAGAGCGCTGTCGTAAAAGTGGTTTGTGAATAGGAGCTCCCGTAAAAACCACTTGTCCGACAATGTGCTCAAACCAATATTTGACGCCAACCCGGATCTAAGGAAGAGAGCTTGCACCGCCTTCATACTAACCACTGCTTCCTTTGGTATGACTTGGGTTGTTCGGTGAGTTTAATTCGGCTCAAAAAAATGGGAAAAGGCTTGATTTTAGAGCAAACGACGCGCCCCTCCTCAGAAACCAGTAATGGTTTCTCCCAATGTTATATATAAAAGTGGGCGAGGCCTCACGGTGAACAGTCACAAACAGGAGCTGGTGGAGGAACGTGTGCGAGGCAGAGGCACAATTCAGTGACGTCTTGATCTTCTCTATTCTCCGTTTTCCCTCTTCTCCCCCCTCCCCTTCCCCGCATCCTGGGCACAAACCCCATTTTAAGCCAATTCTTGCAAACGGTTTGGGATCCAAGTAATAAAACCGCCAGGAGAGGGGAGAGAAAGCTACCAGGCAGCCTGAAGCTCATCAAGCTGCCTCTCCGTCAGGCTATGCACTGTAAAAAAGCGCTGGTCAAGAAAAAATCGGAGCGGATTGTGAAAAGGTAGAAGGAGACAGGTGGAAGGCCCGCTGGCTGTGGGGATTTTGCCCGAGGGGCTCTAAGCTCCCGAGAAGGAAAGAAAGCCGGAGAAGGAAGGAAGGAAGGTAGGACACCGCGGAAAAAGTTCGGAAGGTTTGGCATCGGAGTCCTTCGACAGCTGTTTAGTCCGTGCTGCCCGGAGTATGTGAGCAGCGTGCCCTTGCTATGCTGAGAAGGGAAGAGCTGCTCATGTGTGGCCAAGGAGCCCTCGGCACTCGCCGCTGGGAGGCCAGCCCGCTTAGGAGAGACCCAGAGGGCTCCGAAGGGGCGTACCACCAGGCTCAGCAGCTGAAAGACGGGCAGCCGCCCAAGAGGGTCTTCGGAAGCGGCCGAGGACGCTCCAGCGGGCACCCCAGGAGGCGGGGCAGGAACCCCAACTTCGCCCGGCCGCACTGCCGCCAGCACTGCGCCCACCAGCAACAGAAGCAGCAAGCGGCTTGGTCCCGCTGCTATCGGCCCACCCGGTCCAGAGTGCTGCTTTCCCTCCGCCCCGTCAACATGATGGGCATGCGGGCGCCTCGCAACACCAACCAGTTCCTGATGCGCGAAAAGTACCAGCTCATGCACCTCCGCTCCGATTCGGTGGGCACGGAAAGCGGCGGCTCGGACTGCGAGATGGACCCGCTTGATATGGATTCGTACTTGGGCGTGTTGGAAAACGCGCGCGGGGCGCTGATGGACTGCCCGGGCGCCGAGGAATCGTCGTCGTCGCCGCCGCCCGCCTTGCCCCTCTCTCCTTTCCCCGCCGGCCTCTCCAAGCAGGCGCCCGGACTGCGCTTTTTCGGAGGCTGCGGGGAAGCCGGCGTCCTCCAAGAGGACAGCTTGCAGTATTTTCCCTCGGAAGACGATGTCATCGAGAGCGAGATCTTCATGGAGAGTGACTTCCACGAGTTTTGTAGTACAGTCGACTGACCCACACGGCCGGGGGGGGGGGGGGGGGGTGAGGGGTGAATCAATGTGATGATTATGATTATTATTCTTTTTTACTCTGCCCTTAATTCCTTGTTCCGAGTGGATGTGGGGAACTGATAGCCGTTGCAGAGAGTGAATCTGTAAGACTGAATCCGGCTGGATTTTGAAAACGCCCCCTTGAATTTCCTTGCAGCTTAAATGGTAGAAGGGGGAGGTACCAGTGGTGAGATGACAGCTTCTATGTAAATACATAAGGATTGTCTTATGATACCTACCAACAAGTTAATTAAAAGAAAATACTTCCCTATCCATTTGTACAGGCTGGCACTTCGGTCTGCCTGATCTTCCATCTCCTATTTCTGGGAAGGCAAAAGAATATTGCTGTGAATATTTTGTTTAGTTGCTAAAAAGTATCATTCATTCTGATTGATCCCAATTCTGTTAAATGTCTGCAATGAGTTGCCATCTTTAAAAAATAATGAATATGGTGACCAAATGTTTGAACTCCTGAATAAAAAGGTGAGATATAATTGAAACCAATATTTTTTTTAAATTAAATTTTTCAAAAGAAAAGAATACTGAGAATGAACTGAAGCCCAGATTGTGTGTATTGACCCATTATGAATTCATAATTTAATGCTGTACTTGGAACACCTGCATTTGTTTTATATTAAAGAGCAACATTTGACATGCGAAGTTAAAGCAGTTTAAACTATTATGATCTTTATTATTTGGATTGTTTTTTTAAGATAATCAGGAAAAATGCATCTGTATGCCATTTACCTTTTAACTCCCAAATGCCTGATCTGGGGAGTAATGGTTGGAAAAGGCTCTATTGGGGCAGTTAAAATAGGCTTGCCTGCTACCTCTTTGCATTTTTGTCAAATGAGGCCAGGTCATTTGATATGCAAATTCTTAAAAAATGTAAAAAAATAAAAGCAAATTAGTTATGAATGTTTTGTGATTTATTTTCTGTGGGAAAATCCATTACTTGAGCGTGTAGATTGAAATCTTTTTGTAACAACTATAAAAATGTAAGCAAATATTGCCAAAGTTGCAAGATTCATTATATGTATTGAAGGAATTACATGTTGGAAATTGGGCATTTCCAAAGTTCTGTTGCTATGTTAATATGGGATAGCTCCTTAAAATAAGATACAAGAAACTTCATTGTCAAAATGGAGGTTGTGTGCAATGTGGAACAATAAAATAGGCACAGTGGTATAGATTAGTTAAGTGCCTACTTAACTTAAAAGCAACAATAGCTGACAGTGGAATGTGGCTGCATATGACAGTTTGATGTAAAAAGATGAACGTTGACGATTCAAGAACAAAGAAAATGGTGGTATTGACTCAAGTAAATGCACTGGTGTGGGTACAGACAGGAAATCTTAGCCTGCTTTTAAAGTATATAAAATCACTTATATGATACATATTATGCTAGAGAAAGTGATCCAGTTCAAATTGGAAATAGCCTTATGTATGTGACCATTTTTATAATCATAGTGGTTTATGTGGAGCCCTGTTGATACAATGAAAAGGACAAAGCAAAATCCAGCATGCAAAGATCTAGGGGGAAAAAGTACTAATGATCAATAATAAATACATATTAGCAAACACACTGACAGTGAAATCTACCTCTGATGCCTACTCAGTATAAAATAATTTTTTTGTTTTTAAATAGCCACACTTAAAACCCAAAGTAATTAAAATGCTGCTGCTTGCAAATGAATAAAAATATCAAAATGAAGTTAGCTTTTTAATATCTACATGAGGAATATTTTAATTATTTTATAAACAGAGTAGGGGAGGTGATATGAATGAAAAATAATAGGACTGACAATCTGCCAAAATATGTGTTGCAAGTACTGGAATAGAGCAAGGAAAGGTAAAAAAAAATAGTTCTTACAAATCTCACTAAAATTAATGGAGCCTGTTTACGTTGCCTTATCCATACATCATCTCCCAAAGAACCTTTTCCTCAATTTCTCCAGTACTGCATAATTTCCTGTTACTTGACAGGCAGGTAAATGAGACTGGCAAGCAAGCAGCAAAGCAATATTGAAGTCATTGACTCTGAAATTGAGCTTTTTTGTCATGATTCTTCAGTGCAATCTGAGCCTAATAACATCAGGTATCAATAGAAGTGGTGAATTTAGCATCCTAGATGAAACCAAATAAAAAAAACCACTAGGGAATTCCTGGAAGCTTGGCATCCAGACAAATTAGCTATCAAAACCAAATAGAAATAAACCACACAGGTAGCCCTTAACTTATAACTAAGGAGTGTCAAATTCGCCACGTCATTTTCATGTGATGTATCATGACTTTCCCCCTTTGCTAAACCGGGGGTGGGCGTGGCCAGTGCATGATGCATCCGGCTCGCAGGCTGCGAGTTTGACAACCCTGTTATACTTTACAATCTTTCAAAGTTTCAAAGGACTCAAAGTTAAAACCCTTCCTTAAAGCTACAACTGCCATGCTGCTCCTGTGATTGTATGATCACATTTTTGGCACTTAGCAACTTGCTTGCACTTCTGACTAGTTGCAGTGTCTCATGGTCACTGGTGATTTGTTTTCCCATTTTCCAGCAAAAAACATCCATTGGATAAACTGGATTTGGAGTTACACTCATGATTTGCTTAATGACAGCAGATTCTCTTATTGACATAGGAAAATAGTCATAAAATCCAAGTCCAGTCATATGATGACTCAATTTATGATCACATCTTACAACCAAAATTGTGGTTCTAAGTCAAGGAATACTGCATTTACACACCATTCAAAAGAGAACAAAAAGCTAACAAGGAAATAAAAAAAATGAAAGTATATCAGCAGTCAACCCCCAGATAAGCAGGAATTAACACCAGACAAACGAGCAGAAAATACACTAATCAAGGAACTACCAAATAAGAAATACCCCCACCAATACTGGAAAAACAAGCTACTGTATATACACAGGGACCAAACTTCACACTCACTAGCACTGATGATGTTACTCTAGCTGGGTAATGAAACATCCGCAAGCAAGGAACCAAACTTAAAGCATCAAGAACTCCACAACCTGCGTGAATTACAGTTAATAGGTCATCGATTATCTTCCCATATATCCCATTATATTTTTAAACATCTCCTGAAAAATAAATATAATAGGTAAATAAACATGACAAGATATATATGTTAAAATTATCTTTAATTTTATAAATAAAAAACACAATATCCCATAAGATGCGGTCCAAATATCATCTAGTCCAGATTTGAAGATGTTTTGACATTAATTCCTAGAACTCCCTAGCTAGCAGATAAGTCCACATATCTTCAAACTAACAAGGTTCAGAAACACTGATATAATCAGTTCCAAAAACAACTCCACAAGGTTTTGAAATATTCTAGTATTTATATTGATTCATTTATTTGGTTTGCATCCAGCCTTTTCTCCAAGAACCCAGGACAATGCATGTAGCAGTGGCTCCTCCTGTTTTTTTCCAGAGGAAGAATGCTATGAAGCAGCAAGGGCTTAGAGAGCGACTAACCCAAAGTCACTCTGTGAGTCTGCACAGCAGAGGGAGAGTGGTTCTTCCCCTACATAGGCCAAGCTCTTTTATCCTTCAGGTTCTCTTATATAGATGCCAACTAAGGCTGTTTTGCCTTTCTTTGAGCCACTTTACAAGCTTCACTCTGGAAATGTTTCAGGATATCTCTTGCTTGACATCTAGTGTTAATTGTTGCTAATAATGGTTTACAAAAAAAATACCAAGCAAATATGTGCTTATTAGAAGGAGCTGAGAATAATAACATCCCTAGTAATGTTGGGTAATATTACACACCCCACGGGATAGATGCAGTCCTGAAAATCATATGCATATTCTAGGAATTCAAAGGCTTACCCTGTGATCTTGCTTTCATCGCTACCACAAAAAGGCCTATGAGGTAGGATATGCTAAGAGACTTACGCAGTCACCTAATGAGTTTCTACAACTCTGGGTAGACTAGATGCTTAGTTATAATAAAATGCAAGATTCAGAAACTCTACAAAACTTGGAATTGTATTTCTGATAGAAATTGTGGTACTATGTAACAGTCATGCAAATGACCCATTTAACAACTGGCACAATTTATAACTCTAATTCTGGGCTCAATTAGAGTTGTAAGTCAAGGACTACCTGTACAAGATCTCTGCACATGTAATTTTTTCTATGAACTGGAAATCAGATATTCACTCATCTACAAGCTCAAGAGAGGTTTAACTTGATAATTAATCGTTTTTATCACTTCTTTGAATAAAGCTAGTAGTGCTCTAATTATCTGAAAGACCCCTCACTGTAATTGAGAAATTCAAAAAAGAGAAATCATTTCAATGGTTTTAAACCATTAATTAAATCATTGGATAAAGCTTGGGAAGTCTTGTGTGGGAAGGAATTTTTCTATGTTCCCTTGCTTAGGTTTGGCATTAATATTATTTCTCAAGAGCTGAGTGAAACCCGAGACCTAAACAAAATCAGGCTTCCAGAAAATTGGTAAATTAATAAAGAACTTGAAATAATTTTAAATAAAAAAGCAATTTGGTTCTCTTTCTAAGCATATTTACGTTTCTATGTCATCAATTATTTAAGTATGGTGTCTTTTTTTGTGCATGTATGTCTTCAAATTAGTCATGATTCCAGGTACCTAGAAAAGTCCGTGAAGTTTTCTTGACAACATTTTTTTTTCAGAAGCAGTTTGCCTTCCTAGGACCGAGAGAGAGAGTGACTGCCCCAAAGTCATCCAGATGGCTTTCTTCCTAACACAAGCCTCTCAGAGTCACCTCAAACTGCGAGATGGGTGGCATATAAATTTAATAAATTTTAAAGAAGGACTAGAAGTCAGATCCTCCTACTTTCTAGCCTGGTGCTTTAACCACTATACAAAATGAACCCTCATGATGCCTTTACTGTATGACTAATCCTACTAAGCATGGCCATTCCCTGTTTGTCTGCTGATACCCATGGGCGTATCATGATAGAGTCTGTTTTAAGATGATATGCAAGATTTGGGTCAGAGGAGGGTCTACCATATCAGGCATGTAAAAGGCATACATTTTACACAAATCCCTGAGTTTTCAAACAAATTAACCATAAGGAGCCAAAACATTAGGAGACAGATGCAAGAAAGTATATTTTATTCACATGCACAAGTACAGTGATTCCTGCGCTCCTTGCCAAAGGAATATAGAATTGTCACAAAGCCCACAATGTTATAGGTTATACCTCTGGAAACAATAACAAGATTTACATGTCCTTTACTGCAGGAATGAAGGATCTGATAACAGTTACACTGGATGACCTTATTACAGGCTGACCCAGTGCCTCTATCTTCTGTCTGTCAGGGTTCCATGTAATACACCCAGAGCAAACACACCCTATATAATACACCTCCTCCCTATCTCTCAGCACCATTGTGGCAACATTGAGGCCTCCAAGATGGCCTCAGTCAGACCAGCTTCAGAGTTGACACTGTTTTTCTAAACAAATTCCAAGCGCACCCTCTCTACTGATACTAGCACCTTATAATATTAAAAAAATGTCCTTTATTTTATCCATTGACGGACTTCCCATCAACCGCAGAAAAGACAATGATCTAGGTTTAGTTATCTGATTCTTTTCTAGGGTCACCATACAATTTTCATTTTTACTTTCACATCAAGTATATAAAGATAGAATATTATTTATCCCCAGCAATTGGAAAAAGTCATAGTATTATTCTTCAAGGAGGTGAATGAACCCAATTCAACATCCCAAGAAAAAATCTTTTCTTTCTGATATTTTGCTATCCCATAGACCATAGTGGAATGAAACAGATAACTGATTTGTTGTGAGAGTTTGATTTTCCCTGAGAAGAACCTCAAGATGCCTATTTTCACATATCAGTTTGATCATAGCACAAGTGATACCTCCAATGTGCAGATACTTTGCACCTTTCCACTGACCCATGAAGTTTATTAAATGTATGACAGTGATCATTGCACATCTTTATCTGCTTTATAACCTTATTATGTTCTATAACAGGGGTGTCAAACTCAAGGCCCGGGGGCTGGATCCAGCCTGTGGGGTCCTTAGATCCATCCCCTGGGGTCGCCCTGGAAACAGCAAACCCGGCCCACGGTGCCCCTGCCAGTGAAAATGGAGCTCACGAAGGCCACAGGCGGCCCTCCGGAACTCCATTTTTGCTGGCCGAGGGTTGCAGGAGGCGATCGCAGCTGAAAACAGAGCTTGGGAGCTCGTTTTCGCTGGCAGAGTGCTCAGGCCATCACAGGCGCCGTGACACAACGGACATTGAGCTGGCCACACCTACCCTGGCCACACCCAACCCAGCCAAACACAATCCTGATGCAGCCCTCAATGAAATTGAGTTTGACACTCCTGCTCCACACGAACAACTGGCTATTACTGGTCCCCACTGCAATCCTTTTCTCCTTACACCATGCTCAACTCCTGGAAACTTGTTCAGAAGGATGGAATAACCTCTGAAATCCTCTTACTCTGCATAGATGCCCAACCAGATTCAAAGATGGTAAGGAGATTGCTTTTTCTTCATAAGGCCTTTGAATGCTTGACCACGGTGTCAAATGTCAACTGTTCACTTGCAAATCTGGCTTCTAACTAAATAACTATTTATACTATGTAGTCATTTGAGTAACACACTATTCAAGGCTAAGAGAATCAGTTTGGTCTAGTGGTTAAGAGACGAGGCTAGTGCTGCCTTAGTAATGAAAGCCAGTGGGTGACCTTGGGCCAGTCATTCTCTCAGCTCAACTCACCGCACAGGCTTGCTGTTGTGGGAAAAATAAAAGGAAGAAGTTCTCTTGGCTTTGTTCGCCACCTTGAGTTATTTGTAAAAATAATAAAGGTGGGATATTAATTAATTTAATAATGTGCATTTGTTGAGAGATCATTCCATATCAACAGACTGGAACTCCTTCTGTTTTTCAAGGTTCTGAGAGCTTTTGAGCTTCTCTTGCAGTATTATTGGTCCATTATATAAAAAACATGATCCAGTACCCTGGACCTTCCAGCTGCTACAACTTTGGAACATGTACAATGCTTGGAGCATCTGTTTTGTAGCAATATATTTGTGGATTCCAACCAGGGGTGGGCTGCTGGGGATTCACAGGGGTTCGGGCAGACTCTTAGCGAAGATTCTGTGGGGATCGCCGAACCCCCAAATCCGTCCCAGGAGTCTCCATATGGCCCAATGTGGATGCAGGTAAGTGCAGGGCACGTGCAGAGGTTTGGGGAGGGAGGAGAACGGGATTCCCTCGAGCATCCAGAGCCCAGGGGAGGCCGTTTTTACACTCCCAGAGGCTGCAGGGAAGCCTCTGGATCTCGGGGAGGGCGAAAACGCTCCCCTCACCATGGTGCAGGAGGCTGACTAGGCCATGCCCACCATAGCCACGCCCACCCAGCAACCGACCAGCGAACTTGTTGCTGAGGTTTTTGAAGCCCACCCCTGGTTCCAACAATATACCTGAAATTGTATTTTTCTATCAGCATATAATTATCTTACAAGCAACTACTTCATCTTACCAAGATTCAAGAATCAAGACGTTTCTCAGCAGCTGAGGGACACTCACAGCAGACTGTTCCATATAGCTAATGCACAGTGCCAGCTTTATGCAGCAAAGCAAACCAACATTCAGTTTCTCTAGGTGACATGTTTCTCCATGATTAATATGAACAATCACAGTATACCTTGCCTGCATTCCAATAATTATTAAAGTTGCCCACAGGATGTCTTTGATCACAGTAATCTGATAATACCATGGGGTATTCTAGTAATTTCGTGGTGCCTAAGTAACCTTGGTTTTCAGCTGTACAGGCTATCCAAGACACTTATTTCTGACTTTAGAGGAATGACATTCAATTTCAACCTCCCAGGGGTTACTATCAAGCATCAGCTCAATTCCACTGGTGGAAAGTCCTGCTGAGAATGACCATTGAGGCATGATTCCCACCAAACGTGTTCACAGCTATAAAAGGTATATGAAGGAGCTCCTGCATTCAGTGAGCTTCTATACTGTTTGTGATGATGCCCCGGAAAATAGGAATGCTAGAGACATTAGAGGCTGGGTTTGCACAAACATAGTTTTTTGTGAGTGGTAAAAGGACAGGGCACAGTGTTGCTTACACAGGGTGCTGTACTTATTCAGGAATACCTTTTGAATGGAAGTAACGAGGCATTGTCATCTTGTGAGAATTTATACACATCTCATTATTTCCTTTGTCAGAGCAACCAAATGCTCAGGTGTATACAAAAAAGGGAACATATATTAATTTTTCCCTTAGGGCATTAGCTTTACTTAATATTCAAATAGATGGTTCAAAAGCTAGCTACATGTCTCAGTGAATGGTGGCAGTATTCATTCCAGTCCGAACAGATTTTGTTTACATCTATTTGGCCATGAGATTTTTTTTACATGCTATATCTTACCTGGAATATCTAGGCAAGCAAATTTATCCAGGAGAGCATTGCAAAAAATTTATTCTTTTTCCTCCAGTAGGACTCAGAATGAACCATGGGAAGGCTACACTAGCTTCCACAATATTAAATTTTTCATTTCATGCTTCCAAGACAGTTTGAAGAATATTTTCGTAAGCAAAATGCTCAAGAAAAAGAATTACTCCTTTTACTTTGTCATGTGGCCCTAATCCAGTCCAGTGCTCCCTGCCAAGATTTAGAAACGTGTTACTCTAAAAGAACTGCCCAATTATTACAAACGTGTTTCTCTTTCTTTCCTCCCTTTTTCCTTTTGAATTGAGCTTGATAATTTTATTTTATTTTTAATACTCTGTGATCTATTTTGAAAAATCCTTCACAGAAGCAGATATAAACCTAATGTGACGTGACTTCTTCCTAATAGAAAATGCCTAAAGTGAAAGATTATCCCATTTTTTGTCCAATACATTTACAACACAATGCCGATTTTAAAGCATTGGTGTTGTATATCAGTCCTTACAGCTGAATTTTGTACCTTGCTATTACTTTGAAATGACTAACGTAGAATAGACAGACCTTTGCTCCCTGGTGCAAAATGCAGTGGTCGGCACATAATACATGCCACAACGCTTTCATCATCTAGGACAGAATTTCTAACTCATCTATTTTTAGGGCTTTGACTTTGCAGGACTTTGCATGGACCATAAGCAAGATTTTATGAGTCTGGCTGTATTTCTCCTAATACAAATTTTTGAACCAAGAGTAAAGCACATAAACCTTCTTAGTTTTAAAAAGTTTCTTTAACAATCTCCTTTGTCCTTCCTACAGTGGCAGAAAGTTTCCCTCCTAGCCAATTCAAATTATTGCTTTAGGAAACATAATTATCAAAAACTTTTCCGCACAATAATTGACTTTAGTTCATGTAAAGTATACCATTTCATAGACATTATACCTGAGTTGCATGTAAGGTATACTGCCAATATTAAACTGAGTTTTAGGGACCTTAAATGTGTTTCACGTGTATCATTTGCAGGGAGGTAACTGTGTATAAGTTTTAATATTTTATAGAGGGTCATGAGGAATGGCACAAGAAAAACCTTCCAAGAAGAAGAAACAGGCATGAACATTATTGCAACAGAAGACAGTGGAAGCTTTATTTCCTATCTAAATAGCAACTTTGGACTATCCTATTTTCACAAGGAAAGACTTGTAAGATTTTAATGCTATATTTGCAAACTATTGCTTACATGCCCCCAAAAAACAAGTAAAGAAATATGTTTATTGCACAGAAACATATTTGTTGCATTTAACACACATTTAAAGAAATAACTCTTCACCTCATCATAATTTTGTATTTTCCATCCCTGATATGCTTTACAAGTGGTTCTAAAGTTATTGATATTCTTCACTGAAATATACAAATTGCTTGCCAGTAATAGGGGTTATCACATATTTTATGGAATTAAACTTTATCAACTCTAATAAAACATCCTAGCAGTATACAGGTAGTCCTCAACTTACAACAGTTCATTTAGTGACTGCTCAGTTACAATGGCACTGAAAAAAGAGGTTTATGACTGTTTTTCACACTTATGACTGTTGTAGCATCTCCATGGTGATGTGATCAAAATTCAGACACTTGCCAAGTGACTTAGATTTATGACGGTTGCAATGTACAAGGGTCATGTGAACAATTTTTGCAACTTTCTGACAAGCAAAGTCAATGGGGAAAACAGATTTACTTAACTGTTTTACTAATTTAACAACTGCAGTGATTAACTTAACAACTGTGGCAAAAAAGGTCCTAAAATGGTGCAAAACTCACTTAACACATGTCTCACTTAGAGAAATTTTGGGCTCAATTGTGGTTGTAAATTGAGGATTACCTGTAGTTTTCCCAGCGACAACTGCAAGGAAAATCCGTGGCCAAGCCAAGATGTTCTGCATTTTTGTCCCATAATTTTTTATAGTCATGCAAGCTACTGTTCTGATTAAATCCCTATTTTAAAAAAGCACTCATAATGGACAAGCCAGTAGCTTGGTGTACTAGTTAATATATCAGGTTAGAAACCTCAAGGGAGATCATGAGTTCTAATCATGCCTTTGGCACAACGCCAGCTGGGTGACTTTGTTTCCAGTTACATTCACTCACTCACTCCCTCTCTCTCTCTCCCTCCCTCCCTCTCTCTCTCCCTCTCTCTCTCAGCATTAGGAAGGAGGTAAGGGCAAACCACCTCCAAAAAAATCTTGCTAGAAAACTTCAGGGATTAATCCAAGCAATCAGCAGGAGCCAACACTGGCTCAAAAGCACATACACACATAAAGAGTGGAAACTCACAATAAATTTTACAAATAGAGCTGCTATCCCATTCATAGTTATTTGGGAGTCAGCTCCGTATTTCAGGGTATTAAAAGTGGCCTGAGGTTAAAATATTCATTTTCTCTTATGATTCTCCATCCCCTGACAAACTTGCAAGCCTTAATCTGTCAGTTACTCAAGGGCATTTGCAGGGATGATTAACCAGTCAAAGTGGCAAGTGTTGTGATTGAAGTCCTGTCCCTTTTTGCATACAGTGTCATGTCCAGCATCCCCCTTCCAAGTGCTATATAAATGACATCATCCAAGATTGTCTGCAGGAAGGGGATAAAAAAAGTCAAGATAGCACACCCACTCATGCAATCAACCAAGTTGCTGGACAGGGAGGTGGGTATCATATACAATAAACAAAAAAACAAATGCCCCAACCTTTTTTTACATGCGCCGCATTACACATGAAAAGATGTGCAGTCACTTTGGATAGTGAGATGGGTGTCATATAAAATGTGTGTGTTGTGTCTGTGTCTGTGTACACACATACACACGCACAGAATTAGAATAGGGGTGTCAAACTTGATTTCACTGAGGACCGCATCAGGGTTGTGTTTGACCTTGGGAGGGAAGGGTGTGTGGCCCAGGGTGCACGGCCATCTTGATGTCACTCATGTCAGGGGGACGCCTGTCGTAGTCCAAGCACTCTGCCAGCAAAAACAGTCTCCCGAGCTCTATTTTCGGCTGGGACGGCCTCCTGCAATTGTCTGCCAGCAAAAATGGAGCTCGGGAGGCCGCGTGCGGGGGGCCCTAGCTCCATTTTCACTGGCAGAAACACCACAGGCTGGTCCTTCACTATTTCCAGGGAGGCCCTGCTGGCCAGATCTAAGCCCCGGCCCGCAGGCCTTGAGTTTGACACTCCAGTATTAAAATAACAGAGTTGGAAGGGACTTTGGATGTCTTCTAGTCCAATACCTTGTTTAGGCAGGAAACCCTATATCATTTCAGACAAATGGTTGTCCAATCTCTTAAAAACTTCCAGTGTTGGAGCACCAATAACTTCTGGAGGGAAGTTGTTCCACTGATTAATTGTTCTAACTGTCAGGAAATTTCTCCTTAGTTCTAGGTTGCTTCTATCCTTGATTAGTTTCCACTCATTGCTTCTTGTCCTGCCTTCAGGTGCTTTGGAGCATACCTTGACTCCCTCTTCTTTGTGTCAACCCCTGAGATTTTTGGAACCCTTGTCCAACTTACAATCATTTGTTTAGTGACTATTCAAAGTTGCAACAGCACTGAAAAAAAGTGACTTATTTGTTTTAAATCCTCACACCTATGAACATCAGAGTATTCACTTAACAACTGCAGTGATCCACTTAACTAACATGGTATAAAAACAGATCATAATATTAGGCACGAGTCAATTAACAACCACCTCACTTATAAAAAGACTCTGTATATGCATACACATACACATTAACCAAGCAAGCTGGGTTCATATAATGTAACCAAAATGAAATTTATAGTGCATTTTAAAGGACATTCTATTATGTAATTGCTTTTTTTTGGTAACCCATTGTGGCCTTTGCCATGGAAGAAAAAAAGCAGAGTCTTTTCAGTAGTTTGTATTTGCCATGAATATAAGAGGCCCTTTCCATTTCTTTAATCGCCTCAACTTCATTAACCATGGCTGTTCACTTTAATAGTTTCTCATTACAGTAGCAGATGTGTTTAAGTGGCGCTTCAGCACAAACAAAACACAGTGAACTTGGTGCTTGTTTTATCTTTATTTTATACCACAAGATGTTCATTCTTCAGGGATTCCTGAAACCTCTTTCCAGTCACACTAGTTCTACTTCATTTCTTCCATTATTACATTTCAGTTGCCTTGGTGTTAAGCTTGAGCCCTATATATGAAGAGGCAGAAAAGATTTAATGATTTTATCCATCATAACTGAAAGGCTATTGCTGCAAATGGCAATGTTGTTGTTATTGTTAGAGGGATTTCTGGTATCTACAGTTATCAGAACTACAGCCTTGAATTTCTGCTGGCAACTCTTTTAATCTGGGTGAAGCCTAACAATACATTTATTTTAAGACCCTTTCTTCATTCATGTTGTTTACATAAGCAAAATCTCCTCTTAACATACTTTCACACTGGTCCCTCATTTTTGAATTCAATCCATATTCATTCATCAGACATTCATGCTTCATCTTACTTCTCCTTGGATTACCATACACATTACCTTAGTATTTTCTCATAAAGAGGTAGTCCTCAAGTTACGCCTATAGTTGAGCCCCAAATGTATGTTGCTAAGTGAAACATTTGTTAACGGAGTTTAGTTTGTTAAGTAAAAAGTTCCCATTTTATGACTTTTCTTGCCATAGTTGTTAAGTGAATCATTGCATTTGTTAACTTACAGTAGTAACATGGTTGTTTTGTTTTTTTTATTGAAGAAGTTTTATACAGAAATTTTTCAAATTTAGCCCCCTCCC
>JANHFL010000585.1:18973-32422 GCA_032468155.1 Oxyrhabdium leporinum
GCCCGTGGTACCTCTGCCAGCGAAAACGGAGGAGGGCCACCCACCGCCCTCCTGAGCTCCATTTTCACTGGCAGAGGGTTGCAGGAGGCCATTGCAGCCGAAAATGGAGAATGCGAGGGCCACGGGTGGCCCTCCCGAGCTCCATTTTCACTGGCAGAGGGTTGCAGGAGTCCGTCGCAGCAAAAAATGGAGCTCGGGAGCCTGTTTCGCTGACGGAACACTCGGGCCACCACAGGCACCCCCAACATGAGTGACATTGAACTGACCACACCCACCCCGGCCATGGCCACCCATGCCCCCTGAGGTCAAACACAACCGTGATGTGGTCCTCAGTGAAATTGAGTTTGACACACCCTTGCCATAGTCCATGGATTTTTTTGTTCAAATGGGAATGTGCCATCATCCTATTGCTTGTCTATTCTAGTTCTGAGAATTCTCTAGGCCTTCCTTCACCTTGGCCAGGTTGGACACACTATCTTCCCATTGTCCTGTGGGGGTCCCCCAGAAACAGCACATATGCCTGCCTGGAGATGGCTCCCTGAAGTACCCCAGTTCCACTGTTGCTCTCTTTAAGGACATTTGGTCTAATATTTATCTATCCCAGATAGCATGAAGTATATTTGTCGCATTTTCTATCTTACTGGGGCTCTAACATATCTTTCCAGATTTCCATATTATGTGCCTCTGTTTTTCTATTCCTCACACTACAACTAAAGATTAGTGCTAGTGGTGATAGCTGGTGTTAGTAGTATTTTTAAAATTAATATGTTAATGTTATGTTTTGCATTTTATGCCAACCTTCTATTCATATCGACAATTTTAAATGTATGGGTTTCTATATTGTGTTTATCTGACCTAAAGACCATAATAAAAGTTTGTTGTTCATCTTTGAAGTTGCTGACATATAGATATGTGGGGAGGAGGGGAGAAAGAAAGAATGTACTGTTTAATATGCATCAGTTAGCTAACACTTCATCTAGTAGCTCTACACAGTAATAAGATTATTTCTATGTCATCAGTCATAACAGCTTATAACTAATTTGCACTACTTTAAAAGGCTCTCTAGTTTGTAGTATGTGCTAATAAAACAGGTCACATTACAGTCTAGCATGCTTTTATATTATTTGCTTGCTTGCTTGCTTGTTTGTATCCTGCCTTATTACTTTTATAACTAACTCAAGGCAGCAAACATACACAATCTTCATCTTCCTATATACCCCACGACAACAACCGTGTGAGGTGAATTGGACTAAGAAAGAGTGACTTGCCTAACATCACCCAGCCAGCTTTCAAAATATAATGCTATACCACAGAAAAAGGAGCAAAAAGTTAAATATAAAAAATGATTCTGTTTTACTAGGATAGCTATATAACTATCAATTATTCCCCATTTCCTTAGGTCAGACCATAGCAGTCAATCACGTATCCCAGTGAAATTCAGTGAGTCCAAAGTATGTTAATTGCGAAAGACTTCTGGATCGAAATAGTTATTCCACCTATGTATGATCTGGATTTCAGCTTTTAAGCTCTGCATAATGTTTTGCATTGGGGAAATAACTTGAAAACCTAATGACAGGCCTTGAAGGCAGTTCATTATTGATTTATTTTGACATAGAAGTGCAAACAGAATAGTTAAAGTGATATTAACTGTATTAAGCCAAATAAAAGGCTGCAGAATTGCACAGAAATTTCTACCAACTGAAGGTATTCCTCCGTTGGCTAGAACTGGGCAGCTTCAGGCAGATTTGGAATTCATCCAAAGTAAGACAAATGCATTCAAATTGTTCCAGAGTAAATTTTACTCCCCTTGAAGCTTTCAGAGAAATTTGGTGAGATGTAGCACATAAAGAGTGTGTGATATACCTCCTTTTTTTTCCTCCACCACCAGAAAATGTACCCGGAGTGGTACTATTCGAAAGAATTGCTCCCATCCCCCCAAATTCATTTTGCCAGGAAATAATTCCATTCACAGTTTTTTTTAATATATAAATATAGACAAAAATACCAGAGGCAATTCTTACCTGTCTGTGTATTTTGTAATTAGAATATAGTTTCACATATGGTTAGAATTTGTTTAACTATTTTTGTTTAAATAAAAGCAATCGGGAGGCTCACAAAATATGATAAGCCATATGGCCTACAAATCTCCATGGTTCGTTCATATGCCACATTGCATCAAGACCAAATTAATGGTGCAATCTTGTATCTGTGGCAACAACCAACAGAGGTACTGAGCCATTCCAGGAATTATACTATTCAAGCACCAGCATTAACCAGGCGATATCTGTTGAATGAACTGCTACTGAGAGTCCCAACTCCTCCCCCCCCCAAAAAAAAGCAAGTGTTGAACACATACAAATACCAACCAGTATTTTCAGTCTGGCTGCTGACAGAGGGAGGGCACTTGTGTGTTTCCTAATGGTGCTGGGCAGTAACTTACAACAGAGTTGTGCATGAGCTGCAATTTATAGCTGGAGGTGACAGGAAGAACTGGTCTGACTACTTTGGCTTCTTCCTTTTCTGCAGCTTAAAGCCTAATGATGATGAATTTGGCTCTCTGACTTTAAAGAAAAGAGCACCTCAAAGCATATTAAGGCAAAAAGTGCTTTGGGATAATACCCAATTTTTGTTGATCCTGAAAATGTTAAAGGTTGGACCTGGTTAATAGTTTTAGATGAGAGATCACTGGAAAATCCTAGGGCTGCTCATTGGACAGGGAAGTCAGAACGAGAACCTCACATTGCCAACACTTCACAAGAGCCCCAATCTAACTGGAGCTGCAGAAAAGGAGGAAGATTGCATTCATCAGCTTTGTGGAAAGCTAAAACTTTGCTGCTCATCATCTCTTTGCCATGCTAGAGGAAATTGAAAATAGTGTAGCAGCATTTAACTTTTGAGGAGAAATGGTTCAATCATTAACAACTGAGTGAAGCCAAGGAATCACTTATGGGGCAATTGCTGAAGGAAATATCCAAAGAAACTAGATCAAGAATAAAATAAAAATAAAAACAAGAACTTAGAAGGACAGCTTCTAAGACACTATTGTGTCACTAGTTCTTAAAAATAAAACTGCACTTCTGCCATTTTGGGGGTGTGTGTTTGAGGACAACAAAAGAGATAGATTCAGTAATGCTTGTTGAGTTGGTATTCATGCCACTGGATGCATGTTTTTCAACCTCTTCCTGTTAGAAATGTTCTAACAAATGAAGCTCTTGAAAGAGACAGATAGACTTCCAACCCTTGTCTTTGACTGTAGAATGATGGAGATGCATGTTTTTCAACCTCTTCCTGTTAGAAATGTTCTAAGAAATGAAGCTCTTGAAAGAGACAGATAAACTTCCAACTCTTGTCTTTGACTGTAGAATGATGGAGATTTTATTAAGTTCCTTCAGTCTTTCTTCTGTTCAAGTTTGGGAGGTCGACAAGAAGCCATAGGATAGTGAGACAAGTGAGGTCCATGCAAAACTCAGCTGACTGATGTGGAGTGTGGTTATTGAGTGGATGCAGGGTTTATTTCTTCTAATGCCCACTGATTTGAACATGGTGTTAAGAAAGGGGGGGAAATTACTCATTTCAACCATACCACACTATGAGTCAAAAACACTATCATCTCAAAAATGAGATAAGAAATTTGCTAAATTGGTCCATAGACTAAAATTACTCCTGGTATTCAAATGTAGCAACAATGGCTGAATATTCTTATCCCCTCAAACTCTACAGCAGGGGTATCAAACTTGCAGTGTCACAGCAGCATCACGTGACATATTGTGACTTTTCCCCCCTTTGCTAAACCGGGTGTGGGCGTGGCCAACATGTGATGCATCTGGCTCATGGGCCATGAGTTTGACAGCCCTGCTCTACAGTCACAGAGCAACTCATCCAGGACCTAGGCCTAACAGACAGAGAAATTGCCTCTAAACCAAAAAAAAGAATAGTGGCAAATTGCTTGTTGGTAAGCAAATAGTATAGTTGCATCCATGAAGACTACATAAGAGGAAACGTCATATTTTATTCACAAGGACATTTTAAAAATACTCCCTTGATGTGATCCAGAAGAAAGGAGTGAGGGTGGAGGGACAAAGGGGTGCTTGCAGAGAAGTGGAAGCTAGCTGGAAGTTATTTTTTCAGTAAGCGGAAAGAGCAACTCACAAGCAGAAGCATTTGCTTTCTTCTGCTTAGGTAGAGGAGCAATTTTTTAAAAATTGTTCTTTGGGGGAACAGTTTGCAATGCTACATTAAGCATTATAACTGCTTTGCAGTAACTCCTGTGAGAGTGTTGGGGCAGGGGTGCACAGATGTTTAATGTGTTCTCTTCATCATATGTGAAAACCGTTCAAAAAGAGCTTTATTTGGTTTGGGTTTAATGTGCTATGCGAATCCTGCTATTGTGGTTTGTCAATCATACAGATTGTTTACTGGGGTCATCTGCTCAACTCCAGATTGCAACTGAAAACAAGGGGATAAAAAGTAAATAAATCAAGTAACAATAGAATGAAATTAAGAGTATAGATCTCAGCTATTACACATTAGCTATTCTGGATCATTAGCAAAACAGAATAATCCTGGAAATTGCCAAGGAAAGAATGTATGTCTAAGAAATACAAGTGCAAATTGCCTAGCAGTGGGAGGGGAATTAAAATGGCAAGAAAGAAGACAGGAAAATATATTGTCATAATCTGCAATGGAGGGAGAAATTCTATTATTGCGGTTTGCTTTAGTGGCATGTTCATCATCTTGATATTTCTGCTCTTTTGTACAGAAATTAAAATGAAATCTTGTAGTAAAAACTGGAATCTCTCCACTATGCTAACCTTATAGCGTCACCCCAGTTATTTTATCATCCTGAGAAATGGTTCATAAGAAAACTGCTGATTTAAATGGCTCACTCCGCTGTTCAATATTCCATACTTTATTCAGCAGCTTAATGATGTTAATCTAATAAATGTGACTGGCAGGGCAATTCTATCTCTAAAGCAAGAATTGCAGCCTTAGGCTGGGCCAAAGCATATGTGCTGTTTAAAAAAGGAACTATGAAAGGATGGGTTTATGCACTTGCACTGTGTTGAAGATAAGGGGCTTGTTACTTTTATCACAAGTGGGCTGCATATTGATGTGAAATAGTAAGTCAAACATAAAAAAAATGCAAATGCAGCATAGCCCACAAACTTCTGTTTCACCATTCCTTGTGTACAAGGTTACCAGGTTTAAGCCAGGGTTTATTATTAGCCTGATGATATAATGAGCACCTAGTTCACTTTATCAGAGAGCTCTGTAACTTCACATAGTTTTCCGCACACTAATCTTTTGTGCTCCCCTATACACATCTAAAGCTTATTTTAGATTCATTTAGATTTTATAGATATATTCTGTTTTTAATTCATATTATTTAGATCTTCTAGCTTTTCATATATATGTTTTTGATTTTAATTTTTACTCTGATGTATCTTCTATGCTTTTCATGAATGCCCTCCTTATACTGGTCTCTGACTGTAATAAAGATTTGATTTATTAGCCTGAGATTCCTGTTTTCCATGGTTTTTCTAAGCATTTGTAAACAGGGAGGCATGAAACAGTTGTGGAGGAGGAAGTTTTTTCAGTCTGTATATGTGCAATTTTAAAAGATTGTGAAGGGACAAGCTCATAAATCCCAGTCTCAGTTGACCCCGATTTACAAAATTTTTGCTAAAAACTGGCACTTACTACTGCAAAAACACCCCAGAGTGAACATTGGGCTCTCTTAACAATAATAGTGTTTGCTTAATGACCATGGATTAATTTAACCATGGTGAATGGCTTAACAACCACCACTAAACGGTTGGTATACACATATATAATCCACTTTATGACTTTATACAATTATAATAAGCAGGTTCCATTATAGTCATACATTGAGAACTACTATATATAAATATTTGGCCACTCCAATACTGTACTTTGCTTTATTCCTGCAGCCTGTGAAAGTGCATATTAGTAAAATGAAACTGTGTTTTACTGGCTTCACTTGTGTTCATAGAATCGTAAATCTTCTCATATAAATGTCAGGCCAGGTTCAAATTACACTTGTCAGTGCCTTACTGCTGGTTGGTAATCAGGGGCATAAAACATGAGCATAATGTGATTTAGCGCCATTTGAAGAAGGAGCCCTTCCAGGAGACTAGAATTTGGGGGTGGGATTTACAAAGCAGTGTGGAAGAAATGGCTGCATGTACTTATTTGAAGGTTTGATCAATACAGTAGTAGAACATTATGCTTCCTCCTTATGAATTCCCCACAAGCAGCAATCTGTTTTACTTTTTTGACCAATGGATACATACTGAGGCAGACCAAAAAGCAAAGTTTTCTGACCTTGAAATTCAACTGAGCCAAAACAGCTGCTAATGTGACTTGTTTAGCAGCCTATCATTTCTGAGAGATAATAATAGGAAAATAGGCACATTTTTTGCTAGACACCTCTGTCAAAGGTGCAGATTAAAATAGTAATGTTCTTGGACTTAAAAACACATACCACAAAATAACATTAGTGGAACAAGAAAAGAATGAGAAAATAATTACAGGCAGTCCAAGTAACCGTCCATTTAGTCACCTAAGTTACAATTGCATTGTGCTAGGATCTGAGGCAATTTTTTTTCAATTGAAACTTCAGTCTGCAAATGAATGGTTTGAAGTTGAAGGCGACCTGCATTCTAAAAACTAGAATGTTCCCTAATGCCAAGATTGAAAAATAAAATTTTGTAAAACAAAAACAAAGCCTTTTATTAAAAGCACTTTTCTATTGTTTTGCATTAACGTCAACCAAAAAGTGCTTGATGTTAATAAAAGCAGATTGATTGATTGATTGATTGATTTATGCAAGTTACCCTGATTTATTTAGAACAGTCTCAAGGCAGTTTGAAAAAAAATAATTAATCCAAACTAATGATCTGAGAAAAATTGCTTTATTAAAAGGTTCTTCCTCCAATTTTGTTTCTATGAATAGAATTATTTAGCACTTTAACCTGAGAGAAAGAGCAACTGAATTCATGAATTACCATAAGTGTCATTGTATTAGGCCCAAAGCTATATGGAAAATGCCCTCCATGTTCAACTACCCATGGGATGATCCACAGCTTTTTCTGATATTTTCCTGTGATATCCTGATACTGTCCATCTATCTTATCTGCCACCTTTTTTATTGCCTTCAACCTTGCCAAGCATTATTTTCTCACAGGCCCAAAATATTGACTAATTGTCACCTCATGGGAATAGTCAGTCTTTGTTACCTGTAGGGCTGATTGACTGTTTCTTGTTAAAGTCTTTTGTACTCTTAGCAATAATCTCAAAAGCTATACTTTAAGCTGTCTTCTTTCTCTCCTACTTCCTCAATGTCCAGCTGTGAAACCATATATTCCTACTCCTTAGGGCTGAGTTATTAATCTTGGAGTCTTTCCTTCTTTGCTTCCCACTATGGCACAAACTTGTCATGGCAACCTCTTTTTCTTCTGCCTTCAACTGTTCACTATCTAATACCCAAGGCAGCCTTAAGTCACCTTTGCCATAAATTGTTGAGGTAGTCCTTTTATTCATATCTGGCCACAGATTATGCCATGGATTCAACCTGACACACTTCAACAAACACTTTATTGATTGTAGAGTCAGCCGATACCTAAGTGAATTCTTCACTGATTGTCTGCTTTAAGTTTATACAAGTATACCCCTCCCATCTGGTCTCTGAGATTGTCAGAGCCACTTTGTTTTGGGCGGTGGGAGAGTCCAATTTTTTTCAACCAGGATCAACTCCATCAGATCTCTGATCCAATCCTCTAGCTGGCTAGCAGGGGTAGCTAGTGGATCTGCATGTGAAGAGGAAGAGAACTCTCTGATGCTACAGGACAAACCACCTCATGCTTCTCACCTGTTGCTGCATTTGGACTTGGTTTTAGTATTATTCTGGAACAGAATAATGAAATCCACCTTCACAAGCAGCCCAGCTATCCACAGGTAATTTGGATCTCTTTTAATGAATTGTATAAAACCAGAAAATACAGATATTAAAACTTCTTCTCTACCCGCACCCATGCTAAGGACAGTGATTGATGGATATTTTCTCACCAGCTGGCGATTTCTAGAAAAATAGCCAAGGGAATCCACTAATTGCTGGCATCATGTCCTCACCAGAATAGGAATCAGTGAAATCATCAAATTTTATGTTTATGTAATATTCGGGCAGTTGAGGGCAGACGGATAGTATTTAGGTAATCCATACACTTCTAGGAAGGAAGGAAGGAAATATTCTTTGGAAGAAAATGTATTTTAATTAAAAAATTAGGAAAATCAAATTTCCTTCTAGTTCAGAGTGAGTTGCTTTTACATCTGTAGATCCTAAAGCTGTGCAACATAAAGCATATGGGCATGAGTAAAACATTCTCCATTGAAAGTTGGAAACTGCCTCATCAGATGGGATATTTAATATAGCAAGACTTTTTCAGCTTGCCTATGTGCATGTGTGTATTTGAATGAGCATGCACAGCCAATTCTCTCTATTGACCGTCCGAATAAGTACTATAAAAAAAATACCTGGAGATGGAAGATTTTATAGCCTGGAGGTAAAACATTCTTCGAATACTAATACCATACACAACTTCCTTGAGATGGCATTCAAAACAATGCCAGTGAAGAGACCAACAAGCTGAACTAAAACTAAAATCTTTTATATTTTTTTCCTAGGGTGCCGCATTGGTTAGAATGCAGTATTTGCAGAGCTGTGGTGATACAGTGGTTAGAATGCAGTATTGCAGGCTAACTCTGCCATAGTCAGGAAGTTCGATCCTGACTGGGTCAACGTTGACTCAGTCTTACATCCTTCTGAGGTCAATAAAATGAGGACCCGGATTACTGGGGGCAATATGTTGACATTGTAAACCACTCAGATATTGCTATAAAGCACTATGGAGTCGTATGTATATACTGTAAGTCTAAGTGTTGTTGCTATTGCTGTTGCTAGTCCAGATTCCTCAGGATATGGCAGCTAAGACTTTCAGACCCTCTACTTCTTTGCTATCACCTAATGGTTGATTGATCAAACAGATGACCAGTTGACCATAGTTTCAAGGCAAAAATAATTTTTATAAGTTCAACTGGTTAACACTATGACAGGGAGGAAAAGTGCATGGGGTAACTGAAGCATTGGGCATGCTAATTGGAGGCGTCTTTCAGCATAATGGATAATGCTGATTAGGGCTGGAATGTCAGCTGGAGGAACAGCCAATCACAGCTGTTAAAAAGTTGGGTGTTAAAGTAATATGGACCCATTCTGAATATGTAGTAAAGTGGAGGCAGCAAGGTTTAAGGCAACATGACTTCTTATCAGGTCCCGAATGGGAAGAGAGCATGGCAAGATAGTTACAGGTAGTCCTTGCTTAACAACCATTTTAGTGACTGTTTGAAATTATGACAGCACTGAAAACAAGTTAACCAAGTTGAAATCATGACAGCACTGAAAACAAGTTATGACCGTTGCAGCAGGCAGATGATTGCGATTCAGGTGCTTCATAACCATTGTGTATTTGTGACCTTCCAATCTGGCTTCTAACAAGCAAAGTCAATGGGGAAGCTGGGGGTGTTAGTGTTGCAGTTCATGGTCATGTGAGGTCTCCCTTAATGACCATGAGCAATTCACTTAATGATGTAACTGGGATTGCCAAAATGGCCATCACTGAGCATGATGTTTCACTTAATGATCACTTTGCTTAGCGATGGACTTGCTAGTCCCATTTAGGATTCTTAAGCAAGGGCTACCTGTATGTGAAGATGGTGACATCCATTCTACGCTTAACAGTAAATTATTTGATACAGTATAGTTACTGATTCCTTTTTGATTTCTATGCTGTCTTCCTTTTTCTTTTCATTCACTGACTGCCAGTCATCTAACTTTCTTCCAAGATACTGTAATAGTTGAAAAAGCCATTTTGTTGCATCTTGAGGGTGCAGTTGGATAGTTTCAGAATAAGGAGGAAAACACTATTATCCCACTATCTCAATCCAAGGCTGTGGACAAGGTTACTGCCACATGGGGGAGGGCAGCAGAGAAAAGAGTATTGCTAGGGAGTATTTGTAACATATTTGGTTAGGTGCTGAGATGTTTGTTTAAAAGTTCAGGGTCAAAAGACAGCACAGAATACTTACAGCAGAAAGCAGCGTAGTCAAGGTTTTATGCTGAGTTCCACAATCCAGTGCAACTAGCAAAACACTGTTAGGTACAGCCAGTCAGGTGTGGTTAAATTAATTATAATACTGTATTAGGCAACAAATGTTAACATTGGCAGATCTTTATGGCAAAAATCTCAAGTTTCATTAAACGGCAGCAAAGAGATACAAAAACTCTAAATTTTTACCATTGTCTACCGTGTCTTCTAGATTTTTGCTCCTTATATACGGTAGACCTATTCTATATATTGAAAAAATAATGTAATTTTCCAGGGAGTCTGCTTTCCAATATTTGCAGACATTTTTTCAAACCAAGCAGTTACATTAAGAGCAGTGATGTGACAAACTGTTTATAAGAATTCAAATTGTACTGGTGTTGCTTTTGAGGATGTTGCCTGATGGTAATATATCTAGCTGACTGTGTGTCAGCTGACAGAAAAAAAAGATGCATAAAATCTACACAACTTGATTCCATTTCAGCGGCTTTTCACTTTTGCCTGATGCCCAAATACGTGATTAAGGCATATGCCACCATGTAGAGGCCATTTTAATAATTTCCTGGGGATACTGTCAGTACAAGGCAAGCTATTTGTTCACTTATCACAAGACCAGGACAGTTTTCTGCAAGCCGAGTCATGTCAACGTTTCCAGGGCTGCAGCTGAATCTCACTTTTCAAGAAGCTCTTTCTGATCTTTCCTTCACCAATCAGGCAATATGTCTACCTACGCATCAAGCTGCAAGGTTATGCAAACCCATCCCACCTATTCTATTATATCATAGCTTCTCATAAAGTGAAGCTCTTGCTTATGGGTGCCTTAGCAAGGGAGCTAAATAGGTCACAGGCAAAATCAACAATTATGACTGCACTGAGCCATTGTGGTTGTTCAACAAGCCATGGCTAGCAAATTGTGGCTTAATACACATGAACTGTATTTCTCCTTCACCTCTGCTCATGTTGGACTCAAAGAATGGCAGCTTATGTCTGTTCTGTAGTTGAAGAAAAAGAAAAATTCCAGAAGGGTGGATTTGGTATAGAAGCCTATGTTACATTCCTGATTGCTTAACCACTGCAAACTGTAATACCGGTAGGTTTCTGTAGAGGAAATACATTAGAGAGTAAACAACTTAACCCTTTCAATATCATTTATCCATTCCAAACAACCTGTTTCAAATTTCTTTTCCCATTTGAACATAGATATGTTTTGACTAGCACATACGGCCTCCTTTCTTGCTTCCAATTTCAAGGAGTGGAAAAAGGGCTTTATGGCATAAATAATCCAGTGAGGTATTTTGTTGAATGGGTGTGTGCTTGCAACCAACATGACTAAGACTAAAAAGAGGAAACAGTGCCTCAGATATTCCCATTTGGTTCTTCCAAAAACAAAAAACACACACACACACAACTGGAAAAGCGGATTCTTTAGGACAAGTTTAGACTCCAACTGCAGGATGTAATTTTAACAAAATTTCTAGTAGAAATTTTTTGTGTTTGTTTTTGCCACAACGTTCTGCATTGAGTTGCTTTCTAGTTTCTCCATGATTTTAAACCGGTTCCCATTTGCTATTTCCTTAAAGCAATGCTTCACAGATCTGGGTAAATTATTCAAAATTGAGTAAAAGTGGTTTTTCTTTTGGATAATGACAGGGGAATCCTATTGATGGTTTTGAAGAGCAATGACTGAACTTAGATCAAGCAGTCAGTGCAAAAAGTCAGTCAGTGTTTACCGCCTTTCTGGTTAACAATTCAGGAGGGATATCCTACGGCGGCTAGGGATGCCGTGATGCACTTACTTCTTTTTCCAAGCATGAGCATGTGTGAAGTAAGATTTTCCACTCTGGCCTTCATGAAGAGCACAAAAATAAACTGTTTGCTGAACCCTGAAAATGGTTTTTGGTAGTGAAGGTAAAGGTTTGGGAAACACTGCTTTAAAGTTTTTAAATATTTGCTTCACAGATTTGCTCCAAGAGAATGAACCACAGACATATTCAAGCTGCAGAGGTAGGAGGAAAGGCCTGAAGCTGTGAAGCTTTTATGTTAAGCCTTATAAAGTTGTCCTGTTTTGCTTGCTTCTAAAGCCACCAACAGATCAAATTCCTTCAGAAAAGAAAAAAAAAAGCTTGATCGTTTTTTTTTTTTAAATGGGATAGAGGGCCAAGGGAAATTGCTGCTATCAAAGAATATGCTAACAAAAGTCAGCAAGCAGTCATGATACAAGCTGTTTGCCACTCAGCAGTGCCCTTGAAAAGAGAGGGAGCTTGGCTTTTTATTTTTATTTTTATTTTGCAAATTTGCACTCCCTTTTGAAAATGACACGCGTGTGGGAGAAGGCTATTGAAATCTGTAAGCCTGAAAACATTCCTGTTGTTTCCTTTGTAAATTTTTAAAAGGCCAATATTTTCCTATATGCTTGGGGAGACAGAAGACAAAAATGTTCAACAACTGATATTCCATTGCTTTAGTAATCTATTTTAGAGTCTCGTATTTGTAAAACTAATTTTAGCAGAAGGAGCCTGAATAATGCAATAGTGGGTATTGTCCAATTATACTTCAGGCAACTAAAATATCCCAGTTGTCAGAATATTTGTGGCTGCATCATTATCTACTGTACACCTGAAGATTTTATTCTATAAACTACTGCAAGCTATTCAGAATTGTGGGGGCCTAGTAATTTAATAAATACAGCAATAACTAGAGATCTTTAACCAAGCATGATATATACTCTCTTTTTTTTATAAGAGAGAGCAATGTGTATGGATATTTTCTATTGCCAGGACCTGCCAAGTACAGAGAATGGAGTGGCAAATCAATAATATGGGAAATGATTTAAGTTGCTTTCCCTCATGACAGTTTAGGATATTGACCTGAGGCTACCAGATATCTGAACAAAGGAGGATTGGGATAATTGGAAAGGAGGACAAAGGGGGTGGGGAGGAGGACCCACTAAGTGTTTAACTTCCTTAGCATCTGCAACAAAAATTACATGAAAAATGTTTCACATTTTTAAATTTTTCTTCTCTAAGGTTTTTTTTTGTTGTTAATTTTTTTTCCCTTTGGATTTTGTATTTTAATCCTTTGGGGAAAAAATAAACATTTTGTTAAAAAAAAAAAGTACATGAAAAATTGCCACCACCACTACCCAGCACCAGAGAGGAAATATAGCCGGTTCGCACTGGTTCACCGGTTTTCCCGGTAGGGAAAATTTTGATTGGTTCGGAGAACCGGCAAATATCACCTCTGGCTGGCCCCGCCCCTGCCCGCCCGCTCA
>JANHFL010000585.1:32522-59070 GCA_032468155.1 Oxyrhabdium leporinum
CCCCCCCCCCCCCCCCCCCCCCCCCCCCCCTGAGAGGAAGTTAAGAGACCATTGCAGCGATCCTGCAATGTCATAAAAGCAGGTGGATTACCAACTGCCCAAATTTTGCTCATATGACTACAGGGGTGTTGCAGTGGTTGTAACTCTGGCTGCAGGTCATTAGTCTCTTAGGAAATTAAAACGGTCGCTAAATGAATGGTTGTTAGTCAAGGACTACATGTACAGCATACAAAATAAAAGTCAAAGAAAAAATAATTAACAGCCCAGAAAAATAGGAGAACTCAGGAAACAAAAATTATTACACACAGCTTAACTATAAAGTTAGAATATCATTTTGAAACTTGGAAGAAAAGCAGAATGATATTCTTAAACATTAATAATATATGAATGCCTTTGAGTCAGTTTTTGACTCCTGGTGACTAATCGCTGCAGTTTTCTTGGCAAGATTGCCTACTTCCTACTGCTGACAGTGTGACTGGCCCAAGGTCGCTCAGCTGGCTTCCTGCCTAAGGGAGAACTAGAATTCAGTCTCCTGGCTTCTAGCATGATGCCTTGACTACTATACCAAACTGGTTCTCTTAAATATTAATAGATCAGTCAATAAAACAGAGCTTGCTTTCATAGCAATCAGTATACTGCCAGGATTGGGGGCGGATGGATGTAACCAATAAAATATGACTTCTCCATTGATAAAAATTGTAACATTTCATAGCATGTAATAAAGAGAGGCAAAATTGCCAATGATAAACAATAATAATTTAATTACAATTACTAGTCTTCTGCCTACATGAATTATGGGCTACGCAGTGCCTTTTAAGTCTAGACCAGTATTTCTCAACTTTGACAAGTGTAAGATTGTGGATTTCAGCTCCCAGAATTCTTCAACTGAATTTCTGGGAGTTGGTCCACATTTTTTAAAAGTTGCTAAATTGAGAGACGCTGGGAAGTCGAAAGAGCGTCTCGGAAGGGGGCAATAACGAACCCACCGCAAAGGCGACGCTGCCAGAACAAGCGCAAGAAAGTCGCCAGGGCCTTTGCTTTTATTCTTAATCCCACTTATTGGAGAGGGAAGCCGGCTGGGAAACGCTGACATCAAGGGGAAAGGGGAGAGAGCGGCAAACGTCCTCGCTTTTTCCTTAAAAAAACAAAACCAAGCACGGAGTACAGAAGAGCGAAAGCGTTTGGCCACTGCTTCTTTTCCCCCCTCTCCGATACAGTCAGAGCAGCAGGCTGAGCTCTTGGAGGGGTGCCAGACCATCCCTTTTCCACCCGAACCGCCTTTCCTCTTCTGTGGGAGGAAAACAAACCCCGACCCAGCTGGCTGGACTCCAAGGCCTTCAGTTGCAAGCCCAGATCCGTCGACCGAAAGGAGGAGTGGCGTGTCCGGGCCAATGGCCAGCAAGGAGGACAGGCGTCTCTTCCGCGTTTACCCTGCGCGCTGCGGCATGATGCGAAAGGCTTCCCTCTTTTGGCCCCGGAGGCCAGAGAATGCTACTGCTGCTGTTGCTATAGCTGAACTCGTAGAGCGGGAGGTTTGGGGTTAACAGGGTTGAGGAAGGCTTGGAGGGAGACACAGCCTTGACCCTTTGCTTTACGACTAGGTGATAAAGCGTCTTCCAATGCAACATTGCAGCCGGACTTGCACAGGCAGCAAGGGAACACCTCATTGCTTTCTGCAGTCGATTGTTTTGATTATTCCCAGAAATTAGAAGAAACACCTCCAGCAAATCTGGACTTCCAGAATCTGGATGGCTACTAGATGGCAAGAATTAGGACATACTTAACGCTGTTCATCTGGAAGGAAGCCCACTTCCCCCCCTGGATTTTAGGCTTGCCATGTAGAACCTGTGCTGTTCAAAAGACCATTCCTCAATCTGATGCCTTTTGACTGAGTTGTGTCAATCTGCAATTTTCCCACCCTAGAGTGGTCAGCACTGGAAGAATTCCAATTCAAGAGTTAATAGTCATAACATGACTTTGTAGTAAGAGTTTTAGGATGAATTGATAGCCCAAAGGTGACTGAAGTTGATCTGGAGATGGACAGATCATAAATGTTAGAGGGAAAAATCAGTATGCTTTAAAAACAATTCCTTGCTAAAATGGAACATAGATCAATTTTTGGAGCAACACATTGATTTTGAGACAACTAATTATGCAACAGAAAGCAAGATGTTCTGGCTGTGTCTCTAGATATACACAGCAAGCATGCCCCGACAAAAGGAAGTAACATTTTCATTTTTGCTGTTGGTAGGACTTTTTCTACCCTCAGTGATTCCCAATTTTACACGTAAAATTACAAGGTAAAAAGCAAAACTAATATGCTGAATTGTAGAGGATGGGTTTTTTTTCCCAGTTGACCAAGTGTAGCCTTTGGCAACATTTTCTTCATTTATATAATTCAGTGTGTTCAAGAAAGGTATATTCTGCTAGATAACACTAGCATAGTAAATGCTGCTTTGCAGTTGAGCAAATCTCTGTAGAGGTGGCAATATCTGAATTTTTTAAGAAGGCTGCTGAAGGGCATCGGGTTTAGGGCAGTGAAAATGCTTATGGTATGTTGTATGATACTAAGATCAGTGTTGTAGCCTTTCTTTTGGGGCTATTTTAAGACAAGCAGCTGCTATTTTGACTCAGGCCTGCTCAATATCGCCATCTGTAGATGAAAGTGTGCATGTAGTATCACACAGCCCATATGTGCCTACACCAGCCTTTCACCTCCAGAGGTGCAGACTTCTGCTGCCAAAATTCTCAGCTATGGCAGGATGGCTAGCTGTAAAGTCTGTTACAGTGCTAACACATTTAGAGGATATCAAGTTGTGGGATGCTAGAGTCCATGGAGTAAATAAATATTTTGAATCATTTATTGTGCTCGGCATCGGTAAGTAAAAAGTAATACTTTCTATTCAAGGTACTGGTCATTATGAGGTTGCCCATAGGGCATAGGGCCTGAAAACTAAACCACCTGTCTCCCATAGTATCTGTCCAGCTGATGCAATCTGGCAGGGTAGGTGCACTCCAGGTTCCTTCAGTTCAACGAGGCCATCTATCAGAACCCCAGAAGTGTGCCTTCAGTGAAGCAGCACCTGTCCTGTGGCATGACTTCCCCATGAGATTTAAATGGTCCCCACATTGCCAGTGTTTCAAAGGGCCCTGAAGACCTGGCTTTTTGCCCAGCCTTTTGGCAAGGGTGATTGAAGCCTCCTTTAGATTATGGGGTTGGTTTTTTCTCTTGGCTCCCATCCAGTTTTGTCATTTTTGTCATCTTTATTTACTTTTCTTGTTTTCTTGTTTTGTAATGTCTTTAACAATGTGTAAATCACCTGGCATCACTGAGAGTCAGGTGGTCTAGTCTATACACTTATTAAATGAGGAGGAGAAGGAAGAGTAAGATTTACATGTCAAACTGAGGGCTTCATAATGATTCTTTGACTTAGCAAGTATCAAAATATAGTAGCCCAAATAGATGTTTTACAAATTAAAAAGAAATACAAAACAACAATAATTGCGTAGATCAGATGCAGTGTCAGGGTCCCAAGTAATAGATCCATTGCAAGCAAAAACTCCGAGGCAGGTGAATTTCTCCAAGAACAGCTTTATTGGAAATATATTGGCACATATCTGATGAAAACCAACTGAGGGGCCCCTTGGTTTTCACCTAATTAAAAGTAAAAAAAATTCCCTGAACCCCAAACAGTCACATGGCCCAATCAAGAGAGAGTCTGCTGATCTGGTGACATCACTCCTTCCTCCAGCCAGGTGTGAGAACGTCGTTGGATCCCAAGAGGAAGTATTTTATTTTGACCACACAACCCCAGCTACCTCAAATCCCCCCTCCCTATCCCTCGCTCCCGTGTGGCAGCACTGAAGCTCCAAGATGGCTTCAGCCAGGTCAGCTTCAGGGTTGACGGGTTGGGAATTAAAATGTACTAAAATGCCACGAAGGGCAAGCCCTTGAGTTTTCCAGTGTTCAAGAGACTAGTGGTGCAAAGAACACTGCCACCACAAAAAGCAAGGCACAGGAAGCTTGTAGGGCAGGGGTGTAAAACTGGCGGCCCAGGGGCCAGTTGTGTCATGCACAGGCCACGCCAACCTCAGTTCCGCGAAGTGAAAAATGTCACGATACGTCACGTAATGGCAACGTGACGCTGTGAGTTTGACATCCGTGTTGTAGGACATAGGATCATGTCTTGCATCATGTGACCAGGAGGGGGAATTGAAGAATGGCACAGTCTCTAAAATTCTGAGCTGCTGCCCAACTACTTCTCCCATTGGACAAGTTATTTTAGATTTTATTTTCCTTGCAGCCATTTCTTCTGCCAGTTTCTTTCCCACCACCAAATTTTGTCACTTCTACTAGTTTGGGGGAGTTATCCAGCTGACAGATGGACACTGATGGACAGACTTCTAAGTCCCTTTACATATTTTCCCCAACATTTCTGTGGGTTAAAAAGATGAAAGGCTATTAAAAAAAGCAGGAAAACTCTACAAGCAGCCTCAAACAATAAAGCCTGTTGTATTCACCCGACACTTTGCTATTGTTAATTGAGTATGGATTACTCAATTCCATTGGCACTAAACTATAAACTGCACTGTCTGGGTTTGCATAACATGCGAAGTTTGTGGTTTGTAGCCGTTGAATGTATTAGCCAACAGAGTAGATTTTCACATCTACCATTCCAGGACAATGAACCAATCGTTGATTCCCATTTCTAAAAACAATGATTGACAGCAACTAGATTTGTCTCTTGCCTTTAGCAAAACACATGGATTTCCAAACACGAAAGAGAACAGCAATAAAGACAACCATCTTTGCATTAGCAAAGCCAACCAGAGTTTTACTTTTGGAAATGAATTAGCCGTAAAATCCATTGAAGCCAACTTGTTCAGCATTACTTACTAGCCGGGAGAAATAAAATCCTAAAACTCTTAATTCCATCTTTTTGTACCGTCATACTTCCTTTTCCCCTGAATTGTGCTGATAGATAAAAAGAAGCTAACAGGACCAGTGCAGTAAGAAGATGGATAATTTTCATTAAGAACTATCAATTTTAAGAAGCTTGCACAACCCAATGATTTGCAACCTAATTTACTAAGCAGTCCTGAAGTAGTAGTAAAAATGAAGATATGATATATTGTCATGTATCTTAAAGAATTTGGGTAAAAAATATCAGTGTTTTTTTTTCTGGGCCAAACAATAGCTAATTATTCCCTGGGTATAGTGCTTGTATCATCCAGAACTGCATCACGAGTGGAGCTGGAGTGTTTACTGGCCTAATGCCCTTCCTGATGCCTCTGTGGAGTTCACAGCAGACAATTATGCACCAGAGACAGAAAATAAAACTTAAAAATAAAAGGTGGAAAACAATGAATTGCCTACCAAAGATCATACAGCAAGCTTTGGTTTCTGAAAATTCAGCATTTATTAATCCTGTTTTAAACTTAAAGATTGATTCCTGGATTTCACTTCCTGTAAGAGTCTTGCAAGAGATAGTGCAAAGGATAGAAAACCCATTGTTTTCTAAGCAGTTCAAGATCTCTAGCATCCTCCTTCAAGTCAGTTTCTTCAAAAATTCTTTAAGTTCAATATTTCTTCTCCTGTGCCTCAGATGGCTCTTTTAGTGAAGACTTTAAACATCATCATTACTGTACTGAAATGCAATATGGCAATCTATATCTATGATACAAGTTGGAAGAAAAGAAGCCTACAATGCTTGATGATTTTCTATCAAAAAGCAACATTCCACAGACAGACTAAAATTTAAAAATATTTGTATTCCATAAGGATGTTCAATCATTTACATATTCTATATTTTTATACCATTTTTAAATAGAAGCAATGCAATTTGCAGTTTTATTTTTCAATCATTAACTTTTTGCTATATTAAAATCATCCAGGGATGTACTATGTGCACCATTACAATATGCTTATGAAAGGAGCTTCCAGGAATCTAACTTTTCCAACTCCTCCTTTCCTAATGGCCTGGATTCAATCGTTCAAGGTACAAAAATACTCTCATATTAACATAAATAGTAACAACATTTTTGTATAATTTAATCTGACTATATCTAGTAAATATATTTATGTAATTCTGTACACAAAAACTGCTTGCCTTTTTTGTTAGTTAATTGCACTTCATTATATCAACTAAAGTATTACATTTGATCCTTGCCTACCTTGTTCTATATCTAGTCTTGGCTAGATAAGAGAACAAATTATATTAATGTCCATCAAATGTTGCTTTTTGGTGCATATGAAATCCTAAATGTTGTCTTTTGAAATATGTATGACATGAGGATCATAAAAGACAAGCAATAATTACAAATGCCAGTTGTGAAAAACCATTTCCTATAATAATTTAGAATTTGAGTAATAAACATGTTCATACTGGATAATGGAAATGTAAGCTTTAGAAACTTCAGAATTACAAATCTATTCTGATTTCACAAAGTTGTTTATTCAGCGCTAATTTATACTTCCAAGCTATCCGTAGCTGAGTTTTCTCAATGGTTTCCATCATCCCAGGATTCAGTCAAAGTATATTCAACATCCTGAACCTTCTTTAGCAGAACTGCTGTTAATGTTTTGCTTTAACTTTCCTTTTTGCATCTTTATGTTTCTTCCGACAATCCTGCAAATGTTGAAAGTTTAATATAGTTATGAGAGATTTTGATATTATAGAATTAATTAGCATTTCAGCTTTTAGCATCTAAGCAGGGTCCATAATACAATGAATAGCAAGTTTTGGAAAATGTGGATAGAAATCAGTTTTCTCCCCTTCCAGCAATGCCTCACAATGAATCAACAAGGGCAAAATGCAGCTTTCTTACCAGCTGGGTTTCAAAGTGGAACTAGGACGCATTACTGACAAATGAATATTATACAAAAACTGATAGATAGAAAACAGAATGAATCTTAGATTGTGATTTTGGTTTGCTAGGATCCTGGATCTAAAGTGAAAAATAGCCTCTGGCCCAAATATCAAGAATATCTTTAGCCACATACCTCAAGCAATATTTGGCGCCTGCTTTCCCAATCCTCTGTTTCTTCATCAAGATCTGAAGCTTTATAGAATAGCTTGGGGCCCTCTAGAAAAGTCATAAAGAAAAATGTAAGCTTTGTCAACTGCCTGCCCCGTAAACAAGAAAAGTAAGTGATCCCTGTAAGCCAAGGGCTCAGGGGCTGCCTAGATGAAACAATTGTACTTTGGTAGTTCAAGGTATTATGGTATGTTCTATCCTGCTGTTGAGATTTAATGCTTTCATCCTTGTGGCCTCAGGAAAAAAATTGCACATATAAAGTTCACGGACCATCAGATTTAACACATTTTGAAACCTAAGATTTTTCAAGAACATTTCTCTTTTACAAAAGAAAGATGCCCTCTTCTCCTCATCCTTGTATTCCTCTCTCCCCTCAACATTTGCTTCAAAGGTTCCCCAATTCTTTGAGGCAGTGTGTAAAAGCACTTGGGAGAGGTGAATAGAAAAAATTACCCTTCCAGCGCACTGATAGAGGCAAAACTATATGGTCCTGTCAGCCACAGGATGCTTCTAAGATTGTACTTCATGTTTTAAAAACTATTTTTTAAAAATATCATCAAGTACTGGTTTTCTGGGCAATTGCAACCGTTGTTCCAGATAGAAATTTTTAAAAATGACATCAATTTTAATAAGTTTTAAGCTAGACTTCTTTAGCAACTAAAATAGGTAATGTTGTCCATAGCAATATGAACTCATGTTAAATTCTCCCAAAAATGTAGAAAAACTTGCAGAAATTATGTATATTGAACTCACAACAAACAAAACTTAGTATACCTCTGACTTAAAATAACTTTGATGTTTACATTTTAAGAATAAATCTGAAGAATAAGTATGTTAATAACTAAAATAAGATTTTTTTCCCCTGATTTTTACCTTTTAATCTGTCATCATCTTGTGAGAAGAAGAAAAATCTATTTGACTTTGAATGTAGTTCAGCTGGAGAACTGAAAAAAGAACAAGAGTATTAATTTCCAAAACAAAGACAAAAAACCCTTATTTTTTCCAAGCCTGAGCAATACATTCATTTTGAGGAAGAAGCATATCTTTTTATTTCGGAGATGAATTAAATGAACAAGTTATTTAATATGTAGTATTTGTTTGCATTAAAAATCTGGAGAATTCGAACTCTCAGAAATAATCAGGAAATACCGTAGTCATGTTATTTTTTTCAAGAGCAAGAGCTAGAAAGTAATGCTGATTGACTGAAATTACAAGATGGACATTTTAGCAATTTCTTTACGTTATTGAGGGATACAAGACCACACAGAAACTGGAGTTTCCCGCCTCATTGTCCTCCTCCTGCAGTCCCATATAATCTTTAGGAAAAGCATAGGGTATGATGGAAAATACAATGGGAGGTGAAAGTCACATAAAAGGCTTTCTGGCTGCTGCTAATGAAACTACAGTATACAATATAGATAAGTGGCTTCACTTGGGAAAAAATATTTGACAGTCGATCATCTCAGAGAATGCGTAACTTGGCTCACTATGTTAAATTAGAGGTCTATCTAAAGTTCAATGAATACTGCAAAAGTATAATTTACCTTTCTTTGACATCTTGTACCTCAGCTGCTTCTGATTCTTCATCTTCTGAACTACTATCTTGAAAACGGGGATCTTCCTGCCAGGCTACTCTTGAAGGTTTTAATATTTCAATTATGTACGGATCTATAAAAAAAAGAAAGGAAAGCAAGACCCAACTATTTTCAAAATATAAAAACATTTACAGGTAGTCCTCAGCTTAAAGCCATTTGCTTAATAGTTCAAATCTATAAAAAGTGATTTACAACCTGCCTTCACCTTTATGATGGTTGCACTAGCCCCACGTTCACATGATCACAATTTGTGCACTTGGCAACCGGCTTGCATTTACGACCAATTGCAGAGTCCTGGGGTCGCATGATCATGATTTGCAACCTTCAAAGCTGATTTCCGACAAAAAAACATCAATTGGGCAAGTGGGATTCACTTAACAACCATGTGATTAGCCTAACAACCACAGTGTTTTGTTTCACTTAACAAGCACAGTAAAAAATGGTTGTAAAATCAGGTCCAGTTCCTTGATGACTTGTTTACAACCATAGCATGTTACAACAGAAATTGTAGAAAGAATTTTGAGGTCAGTAAGAGGAAGACTGTTGGGGGCAATATACTGACTCTGTAAACCCCTTAGAGTTGAAAAGCACTATGAGGCGGTATATAAGTCTAAGTGCTATTGCAATATTGAAAACACTTTTTTGTAAAGCAGGACAGTATTGCAAATCAAAATAGGTAGTTCCCAGGTTATTACATATTAATCCATTTCTTAGATATTGGACTCTTAAATGTGCAAAAGCTGGCTTAGCATATATATATCAACATGCTTGTTTTTATTGTTTTATTCTTTTACTATTGTTACTTTTACATTTATCACTTTTTTCTGTTTTATTATTGTAAGCTACCCAAAGTAGCCCCACAGTGATATAGGTGGCAAATAAATTTAATAAATAAACAAATAATAAATCTTATTTTCTAGCTGCCTAGAAAACGCAATCATAAACCATAATAACAAAGATGTTTTGCTGAATGATATTGACAGGTCTAAATGGAATTAAAGAGTTGACTGTGACCTGGGAAGGCATCTAATCTACCCTCTACTCAGTGCAGGATTTACAGATGAGCTTCTTACTAAGAACCATCAATGAAGAACTCATCATTTCACATGGCAGGCTGTTGATCATTTTGTTGTGATAGATAGCTCAGGTAAACTCGGAAGCCAGATTTAAAGATATTAGTTCTTCCATTTTGTGCTCCCAATCAACTAGTCATGTGGTTTAAATCAGGCATCCCCAACTTGTGGGCTGTGGTCTATTTGCAACCGGGCTACAGTAATATGAAAGGTAATATGTAGGCAACAATAGCTTTAATCTGATAGCACTGTAAAAACCATGGAAAAGCTGTTGAATATATATTTCTGATGGTCCTGGTATGTTTATAATATTTCTGGGTAATATTAAAGTTCTGTAGAAATAAAAGATAGAAGCAATGTTTAGATATGAGCAAATTTGGATTTATTAGGGATCATTTCCATCCATTAAGCCTAGCAACCAGGGCAGGTAGTACAGAACTGGTATAACACATTTCTATTCATCTCTTATCAAAATAAAATCACTTTGTTCTTTAAAAAAAAGACCCACACAAATTGCAACACGGTGATCAGGTCTTAAAGGGTGCTAGCGCAAAAACGTGTTTGAAATACTGAGACTACGATTTATATTAGAATATGTAAAGATACCTTCTTTAATAGATGATCTTGCCACTTCATCACCAAAAAAGGAAAAGGTAAAACCCCTGTTTCCTTCTTGTTTTTCAGCATTGAATTTTGGTATATCAGTTGAAGGGGTTTGTTCGGCCTCATTATGTTGGTCCCATGGTATTATTTCTGTTTTTTCATCCTGTTTTGTAGATCCAAGTGCTTCTTTTAAGTCCACTGCAACATTGTAAAATGTTTCTTTAGATACCTCAGGCAGTTTCTGAGCTTCTTCTTTTTTCTTCTTCTTTTTAGCTTTACTATTTGATATAAATAAAGATGTGTTAATTGTTAATATGATCAAATATATAATTTTGCACAAGTAATTTATATTGTATCAGATGTTTACACCAAAGAAATACAAATGCAGATGCTTCCAGAATCCATTTTTGTTAATGCATTCAATATATAAATCCCAGTAAACACAATAACCTAACGGGCTATTTTTTTTCACATAGTAAAATACTTGTATTGATTTATAATCCAGTTCAGAAAAGGTATAACATTTAATTTCAACATCTGATGGATGACTAATGTGTTTTCTAAAAAAGGAATCCATCACTCTTAGAAGTCCTGACAATTAAGAAACATTTTAAAATTGCAACTTTCCTCTGAAACTCCTCCAAAATAAAGATTTTCTTCTCATTCTTTCATTCCAATTCTTAATTAAAAACTGAAATATTTTATTCATTTGCTGAATAAAATAAATATTTGTTCTGAACAGTCAGAGAGTTGAAATAGTAAACTGGTCAATGAAAAGATAGCTTAGTTCTCATAATCAGCAACTGATGGAATCATTACCTCTCTTTTTCAGTATTAGCTGGCTTTTTTTCAAACACTGCATGATCTTGCCTTGTGGGGTCATAGCGTAAGGTATTCATATCTCTATAAATAAATAATATTTATATAATAACAAAAAGAGTTAAACATCCTTAAGTAAATTTAGATCCCATAAAAATTCCACAGGATAATTTTTTTTCATTCCATGACAACATTTTTAAGTATGTTTAGGAGCAAACTATATATAAATCAATAAAATGTCAAATAATTTTGAAAAAAAACCCTACATAAATCTACATTTCTACTTAGAAGTAATCCCATTGAGTTGAATAGACAATCTGACAAATGGGTTTAAGATTGTAGACTTAATTAGCAATGTTATGCTATCTTTGTTCACAATCAGCTGGAGATGTATTTTTCTATAAGTGTCAAGAAATAAGTTTTACGTGAGACTGATTATATAAGAAAGGATTACAATTATTTCATTATTTATGCCAATGTTTCTGTGCTTCCCTATTTCAGGAGGACTAGGTATTGTTTAACAGTATAAAATCTTACAGTATTAAAATAATAAATAACTTCAAATCAGGGTTAAATACTTTATATTTCATCTTAGGTCCATAGTTTCAGTATCTCTCAAAGTTTGCTTGCAATGCTAGATTAATTAGTGTTTAACTTAGGGAGTACTATGAAAATAATCATTTATCTGGCTTTAGTTTTTCTACTGAAGTATTTTTCATACCTGAATTTCTGGCCTTCTGCAGTTAGCTTCCTACGTTTGGGAGGATCTATATCAATATGTAGAAGATTTTTCAAGATCTCAAGGTTCTTCTTCTTTTCTAAAGAAAGTTCCTCTTCTTCCTCTGTTACCGATTTCTTTGATTCCTCTGACAGGAAAAAAATGGAACAGACTTAGTTACTGAATTCACAGAACTCATACCAATTGCACTCAGCCATTACATCAAATCATATATTATGTTAACACATGACTCTATATTAGCTCAAAAGTTGTGCAGGACAGAATACATGAGTACTTGGATTAAAGACCAAAAATTGTATTGCTGTATGTTAAAAGATCTTAGTGCTTTGATATTATAGTATTGGGTTGATAATGCCAAATTTTAGGTATTTTTTAATATCTGGTTTCAATGTTATTCCTGGAGTAGTTGTGATTATTATTGCTGTTATTTATATTGATCTAGGACCAAAACAACTATTAGAATTTGATCACCTTGAACCAAACTCAACTTGAAGCATTACTTATGAGCCATGGTGGCACAGTGGTTAGAGTGCAATACTGTAGGCTACTTCTGCTGACTGCTGGCTGCCTGCAATTTGGCAGTTCGAATCTCACCAGGCTCAAGGTTGCCTTCCATCCTTCCGAGGTCGGTAAAATGAGGACCCAGACTGTTGGGGGCAATATCCTGACTATGTAAACCACTTAGAGGCTGTAAAGCACTGTAAAGCGATATATAAGTCTAAGTGCTATTGCTATTATCAAGATACAGAATAGATTGATGCTGATTTGAGGCTTGCTTATAAGTATAATTAATAGATTCAGTCTTCCCAGGCTTAACACACTGGCTGTGTCAGGACAACATACATCCTTATGAATCTGGATGCGAATCAGACGAAAACAGCTCCAAATTTGTCTGTGTCAATTAAACTATATTTCATTGTCCAAAAGTATTTTAAGATTAGCTACAACTTATCCATTATCTATGCTTAAGAAAGGAGAATGAATGCATGGAAGTCTGATTCTCACTGCAACTATTTTGTACAATGAAAAAATCAAATCTTGTCACATCCAAACCAATATAATCAAAGACACATATCCACTTTCAAGCATTTTTCAACATTACCAGTTTACAGTGGAAGATATTTCTAAGAGATTCTGTGAAATACCTTTTTATATTTTGAGTTTGTCCCTGTTAAGTACAAAGTATAAAAAATGTAGATGTAAATATACTAATATACTTAGTGTTTTTTTCCCTTTTCAGAGGAAACGTATGTTATTCCTCTTTCCACTGTATACCTTAAGTCATGTGTAAAATGTTTTTGAAGGACCTTTTGAGCAATGCAGAGGAATTACTGCGAAATAAATATTCAAAGGAATTATAGAAAGAAGTTTATTGTAATTAAGTCTTGCAAGCATTCTACTAGCAATCAACAGAATACTGTATATCTTACCTTCCTGATCACTATCACTTTCAAGGAAACGAGCATCCATACGAAATCTTTCATCTGTGCCAAAATGTGACTGTAAATGCATAAGCTGCAACAGGAAAGAGTAGTATCAGTGGGATTATATTCTTTATTGCAATGACTTTTTCAGAACAGATTTTTTACTAGAATATCCATTTTTTAAGTGTTTTTCTTGGTTTTGCTCTTGAATTTTCCTTGGTAAACCAAAGTCATAAACATAAACATTTTTTTAATTCTTATGAACCTCTTTCCCTCTTTGCCCCTTTTCATGTTTCTCCTTTATTTCTTGTCTATGGAAATTCTCAATCATCCAGGTCTTGGTTATCTCAAAGGTGCTTTTCAAAAAGCTGAACTTGCTTGTTTTTTTTCCTTGAAAATGTTTCTCATCCAAGAGGTTTCTTCAGTTCTGGGTGAAATGTTTTCAAGAAAAAAACAAAAACCAAGAAAGTCCAGTTGCCTTTTGAAAAGCAACTTTGGGACATTCTTTACTTTGTGGTACCATATTTTGGGGAAGAAATAAAGAGAAACCAAGGGACGTAAAACGGTTCATTGTAGAGAAAGACTGGCTTATAGAAAAATGCTACATGATGCAGGACAAAAACTGATGAAATGAGCATGATTTATATTCCGGAGCTTAGATACAGAAGCATGCTTACAAGCTAGATAAAACTGCTGGAAACGGTACACAATATTAGGAATGCTTTGAGAGCCACAATTCCCCCTACCTGGCTTAAACACCAAAATATGGCTGTGTCAATCTTCTACATAAAGATAAATTATTCCAGAATTAAAAGAAGCCATGAAAATAATACACTAAGTAAGTGTACCAACCTTCTCCCCAGCTTTGCCCTCAAACTGAAGTTTGATTTTGAACCGATCATTTTCGTCAGCTGCAGTGTCTGATTCTTCATCGCTGCTCTCAAACAGCTTCCTAGAAGTTTTGGGTGTGAATTCCTTGGAAACAGTAATGAACATGCATTTCATTTGAAGAAACTCATTCTCGGAGTAACACAAAATGTTTTTAGCAAGTATTACATCAGCTACAGCAAGATAAGAGGTGAGGAAAGTATCCCCCCACCACCACCACGGAAACCTCTTTTCTTCTTTCATTAACCATGGTGCAAGCCATTCTCTTCCACCATAAATAGGATGGTAATAGTTCCTGAGATGGATGGTATCTGCTTGTCGCCTAAACTGTTTGCTGAAACTAACAGAATTTTCAATATAATTCAATGGAATCTTACAAAATTTCTTCACCCCAACTTGGGAGAACAGGCCTGTGTTAAACAGTGTTACTATTTTAACAACCCTATAGCAGTGCAACTTAGCAGTGCTACATTTTGTTAGTATCTAGATTAAGTTATTTTATATTTACTTGTGTCTTTGGTAACTCAGCCTCTGCTCTTTTATAAGACCTGTATTAATTGTTAAACTTATTTGTTTTTTCCTCCCCTTTCTTTTTAAAGTGTTCTGACTGTATCTTTGGGGGCAACTATAATTTAAAATAACTGGACATGTGAATTTTTTTTTTCTTCAACCACTAGCTACAGAAAATCTGTGTGGAGATGTAAAGATAATCTCTAAGGGTAGAATAAATTCCCTTCTAGTTTGCTCACCTTTACTGGGATCTTTCCTGAAGATTCTTCTTCAGCTCGCTCTTGTATTTCGTTCTCATTATCTGAATCAAACACGATGTGCTTCTGTTCATTTGTTGACTGAATTTGCTAAAATAACATTAACAACTAGGGATTATTAGGGACATAGATGATACGAAATCAAGGAGGGGAAAAAACAGAGATGCAACCATCAATAAAGGGTCTTGTGGCATCTTAAAAAAATGAGAATCATAGTATAATTTTTGTGTGGATTAGGCTCAAATTCATTAGATTCATACATAGATAACTCATTCGAGTCCCTTTGGGAAACTACATAATAAGTGCAGAAGCAGAATAAGAAATAGTAGGACAAAGAAATGAGAGGTATAAGATAAGAACATACAGCTAAATCTACATCCAAATTATTCATTACAGCTCTCCATGCCTATCTTAGTTTCTGTCAAAACCAGTTTTATATATAGCCTTTTTTCTTTAAATTTCTTTCTTTCCAAAGAGCTCCTTAATTCCATACAACCACAAATTTCACCAGTCTTCACCATCCTATCACTCTCCCTTCATAAATTTCATTTATGATTCAATCTTCATCCATTCTTTCTATATCTCAACTAAGCCATCTCAATTTCTTTCACATAAGTCACTCTCTTTTCTACTCAATTTTGTATCAACTCTCACTTCCACAGAGATGAGAAGTATCGTGCAGCTGTATTATTTGCTAGGAATAAAGCAACCACAAATGACCATTTCCTACTTGTACTGATCGATAGATGGAAACAGTTATCTTGTTGATCTCCAAATGCTACCACTTTGTTCAATCACATTTACTTTCTAACAAATGTGCTTAAGTTTCAGTACATTAGGAATGCAGCATTACTGAAATAATATATATTTTACTTATTGCCCCATTTACTGTTAAAATTCAGGTTATGATGAACTGCAAGAATTATTCCATATAAATAATAAATAATTAAAAATATTGCTATATTGCTATTTGTTTAAGTTCCAACTTATGTAAGCACTGTACAATTCCTCCCAGCACTAGTCAAATGAAATAAATAAGGCAAATGAAATAAATAGGCAAATGAAACAAAATTACCTGGCTGGTCAGAGCTCCCTGAATAATTATTTTCTGGAGCTCCCATTCTTTCTGCCTCTCTTGTATTGCTGCCAATCTTCTCTCGTTGTCCTGTAGTTGCATTCCCATGTTGTCTGATTTCTCTGTTTTTCTGGGAGAAGCTGAGTAGCCACCTTCATTTTTCAGAGAGCTATTTAAATTTTTATTCTGTATAAGATTGGAAGTTGTTGGTCTCTTGCAAATAGACTTCCCATGTTTGGTGGGTTCACTTTCAGACATAATACTTACATCATGGCTTATTTTCAGAGACTGCACTTCACGTTCAAAAGAAGAGTGTTTCTTTTCACTCATGTTTACATTCAACTCACTCTCAGGCAGTACTCTGATAAGTGACCCCAGTCCCTTGAAAGGTTGAATATTCACTTTTCCCTCTTTTCGTTTCAAATCATCTTCGTCAGATGTCTCTTCTTTTAAAATGGCAGCAAGTATTTCTTCAGGGCAAATACATTTTTTGGAAGTGGTGGTAATTGTGGGGGTCTCTGGGGCAATAACAGTTTTACTACCTGAGCAGTGATTAGTTTGTGGTTGAATGGCCCTTTGAATTATTTCATTATCTTCCTCTGAATCTTCACTACTTTCACCAGCTAATTTCTCTAAATCTTCTAAGGTAAGATCTAATTGGAAGCCACCTTGCATAAAGGATTCATAATCGCCATCTCTTTCAGACTCACTTGTGTCTGAACACAAATCTGAGTTTTCCTCACTCTCAGATCTGCATCTGTCGAGAGCAGTTTGTGCATCTGATGGTTTTTCAGACTTTGCTCTTTTTTCTTTTGCTACTATGGACCCATTTGAACCAGAAGATGGAGAACTTGCAACATGAATGGTTCTATTTGGCTGGCCATCATTCTGCTCTTCTGTTTCCTTAGAGCCCCCTAGAGTTTCATTTCTCTCTTTTTCATCAGCTAATTTAGTAACAGCTATAATTTCATCAGTGTCAGCTGAATCATAATCGGATTCATTTTCTGCAGGCCTTATTAGTCCACTGCACGCTTGGGCTATATGCTTATTTGCTTTCCGTAGAGACCAATGAGTACTGTATTTCAGCTTAAAGTCATCACCAACAACTTCCATATTATCCTCAGGCGCAATAATAGAATTACCTTTGTGCTTTTTTCTCTCACTTGCTTCAATTGCTCTGATTTCTTCTTCTGAATCCATGTCATCGTCACACAGGCTTTTTATATGCCTAGAACATATGGTTCCAGCTTTAAGCTTTGGACCCGAAGAGTGCTGATTAGGTTGCTTCCTGGAGTTAGAGGTGCAGTTCTGAATTAGTTTTGAAGGGACGACATTTGCTGGGTTTGATTCGACTTTGCTTAGGCTATCACTTTTCTGTATTTTTGTTTTCTTTTTTGGTGGCTTCTTAGCTTCAGGGAATTGTCCTTGCCGTTTCTTGCTCATGATACTGTCAGCTTCTTGCAGATGCCAAGTAAGCTGCGAAATGGGAACTGCATCTATAGGTTCTTGATCTAGTTTTTTAAGGTTCTGGCAATATTTGGAAGGGTCATATTTTATTATGTTGATTTTTTTAATTAAGGAACATCTAAATATCATTGTACAAGTAAAAGTTCTGACGTTCTAGAGAGTTTTTTTTTTTAAAAAGACAAAAGCATTTTTTAAAGTGAAATCCTACAGAGGTAGTGCTCCAGTTACCAGAGTTCATTTAGCGACCATTCAAAATTACAACAGCACTGCAAAGAGTGACTTATGACATTTTCCACACTTACGGCTGTTGCAGTATCCCCATGTCACATGATCAAAATTCAAAATGCTTGGCAACTGGCTCATATTTATGACAGTTGCAGGAATGGAATCATGTGATCTCCTTTTGTGACCTTGTGACAAGCAAAGTCAATGGGAAACCCAGATTCACTCAACCATATTACTAACTTAACGATTGCAGTGATTTACTTAACAACTGTGGCTTAATTTTTTGAATGCAGATGATTACAAATATTAATAGAGCACAAAGATAACCCATCTTAGTCTGTCATAAAGAACTTTTTTTTTAAAAAAGGTTGAGAAATGTTCAGCATGAAAATATGAGAATTAGCTAGCCTTCAATCAGTGAAAAACAATATATCAAAACTGATGGTTTCAAAAACAAAAGCTGAGCGAACAATCCAGAAAAGAGAGTACTAAGCAACTTATGACATTGGGTAGAAAGGAGAAGGAAATGCCAGAATTTCTGAGTACTGCTTCTATCTACAGGATGTGTTCTTGAATCATTGCAGTTGATGGCATTCTTTGATATGACTTCCTATTTTCTTCAATAATATTACTTATGTGTCATCTTTATTTCTTATCAATTTCATAGTAAATCTATATGTTAATTCCCGTGTGAAGTTTGACAGAACTATTAATATCTTTTCAAAAACTTCTATTGCCAGTCAACAGATATTTCAACTGATTATACTTGTCTGGCATTTTTTCTTACATGGGCAACAAGATAGTGCTCCTAAAATATATTATTTAGAGAATATTAGGAATTGGGGTAGTAAAAGCTTGCAGAAAAGGATATTTTGCTTTTGTGTTGATCTTTCAGGTGAAGAATAGGTAAAACTCTGCCAAATTTACTAACCACCCAGTCCTATGAAAACAAATAAAATAAGTATTATTTTTGGAAATGTTTGCAATAAACTTTTAAAAAGCTGTTTGCAAACAAGTTTCAAAGTTTGCAATAACATTTGCAAACAACTTTACAAAAATAAAGTATTGAAGCAATGAAGCAATTTTATTTTATTTTTTTTAGCTAAGCAATACAATTTTGAATTTAGCCAATTAATGTGGAGGAACAATATGTTGCATTTCTTTTCTTTACATTTACCATACCTTATGATTTGGTATTTCTGTTCCTGGTACTGCTTTCACATGGAAATCTACAACTCCAGATTTCTTAAGAGATTTTTGAATATCTGTCATACCATTATAAGCTGTTTTCTTCTTTGTTGCACTTGCCTCTTGGCGCTCTCGTGCTAGTCTGCATCACAGAACACAATTGCAGTTTAGTACTAATTAAACAGAGTGAGAAAGCAAAAAAAAAGAGTGAAAAGTTCTTTCATATTTCCGTAGTAATCTCTTCCACTTTACAACATTACAACATGTCTTAAAAGTGGGTAGGAGTTAGATCGGGACCTACTGGCTGATTGCAATGTGCGAAAATTACCAAGAGGTTCTGTCTTCTGTAATTGTAGGAATAAGAACTGTGTCAATTCACAATAAACATCACTCCCATCCTGCATTCCCCAAATGAGGTTGCTAAAAATAAAATAATTTCTTTGGCATCAAAGTGCAAGTTTAATTCCACAATTAGAAAGGAGAAAGATTTTCTCAATTCTCTATTTTCAATTCATAGTATAAAATTTCCACTGCATTTTGCACTGTATTTGGACTTTTCTCTCTATTGTAATCTTGCAAGCTTCATTTCATCCAAATTCCTTCCTTCCACACAAATGAATTAACACTCCAACTGCCAGTTTTCACCCAGCTTAGTGGTTCTCTTTAGGCAAGTTCACAAGTAATCCAATAATTTGTAATATAGAAGCTAAAAACCTAATTTCAGCAATTGCCGTGTTTCACAAACAGGTTCAATAATATTCCAAATCGATCATCTTCTCTTTCTCATTCTGTGTAACAGGCTCAACTTTGAATCAGTCCTTTGGTTTTGCAGCAGTTAGATTTTCTATCATGTTTTCAATGCCAGTGTGAGAAGTAACTCTTGCATTCTATATCTCCAATGTCGCTCATACAGCATTCACTATATTTTTCTAACGTTTTGTTAAAACCCACTGTAAAATCTAAAACCACACTGAGAACTTTAACCAGACAAGCAAGTCTTCTCTTCCATTCTTCAGTTTTCCATGATCCCTCCAAATCTGTTTCAAAGAATTGAGGGAGACTCAATACTAGATTGTGAGATAAATGTGGAATTACTGGGAGTAACTGCTTCCATCCTGTTTCCTGCCACTAATGGAAATGTACAATTGGATTCTGCCTGAATTATTTATAAAGATGAAATTTTATCTTTCTGTGAAAGTCTTTATTTGCTCACATGTATGCAGAACTCAATGGTTTTCACCAAAAACTCTATACAATATGCTAAGTACTACCTGTGTAAGAAGCTCTCTTTTGCTAATTCGATTTGTAGAGTCCCACCTTTCCATTTCGTCTTATTTAAAACCGATATACCTTTAAAGACAAAAAAATACCAAATGGTTATTCTCCTCATTATTAAAACATTATAAACCACAAATTCTAGGATGTCTCGAAGAGAAGAACAAGTACTGGTGTGCTATAGCAATCATTTGGGAAATATGGTGCTAGATTCAATCTCATGGGAAATGTTCTCGTTTAGAGAATGGAAAAAGAGAATGCCCAGCATGGCAACTCAGTCAACACAAAGGAAGTAGAAAATATTTCATATTTTAAAGGACAACTGCTTAAGCGTGCTTGGAAAGTTGATATCCATAAAGAATGCATTAGTAAGTAGAGTGGAACATGGCCACATGCAGTTAAATATTGGAGATGGTGCAGCAAACAGTGTGTCAGAGCAATGGTCCCCAGCCTTTGCAGCTTGGTGGCCTGGTGGAGTGGGGGAAGAGGGGAACCTGGCTGCGCAAGTGGCGGCTGGTGTGCACTGTATGCGCTTGCAGCTTGACTTGTGCAAGTTGAGCTGCACATGCATTTGCATGCACACCAGCCCACTGCTTGCACAACTCGATCTGCGTGCATGTGCCCACCACCTGAAAGGGTCGGTTGTGACCCAGGGATTGGGGACCCCTCTGTTAGAAGTTTATTTGAAAAATATGTGTATGCCACTGTTCTGCCCTTATCAATAGGATACACATAAATACAGATATGTTTAAGGTGACTTGCACTAAAACTAAAGATAAATAACCTACAGATTAAGAGTTTAATAATACAACTAAAAAAAATTAGTTGTGAGCTTCATCAGACTTCTCCTGTCCACAGATTACAATACGATTAAGCAGTTCTGGTACAGATGACATTCGCAAGAAGCAGAAATAGCATTCACAGTTTGTATACTTACATTTATTAAATTCTTTTTCTGAAAGGAGGATGTTAAGGTATGCAAAAGTCTTGGTAGGGTTCCCTGTTTAAAAATGACAACTGATTATTCAAAAAACAACTGATTTTCAAATTGTTTAAAATAAGTGATCATTGCCAAAAGGAAAACAGAAATAAGAAAGTAACAGCAGAATTGAGCATAGATTTTCTTAGCAGTACCAATAGAATACTGCTCCTGATTGTAGCCTATGGCTGCCATTACAAAGTAGATGAAATTATTTTTAGGCACTTTTAAAATATTACCGTGCTCATCCTTCCGGCTAATGATTTCAGTCTCTGTAACATTTCCAAACTTGCTAAATATTTCATATAGTTCATTTTCAGAAACTGAATGGCCAAGTCCTCCAATGTACAGTCGTCTTACAAATGAGATTTGTTCCATATTCAGAAATTCCACAAATGTCCAAGGTATTGTCCTTTCAGCTACTTTTCTGTAAAATGACAAGTGCATGGCAACAACAAAATACTATTAAGAATTACTGCAGTACGAAATACCTTCAAGGTAGTCCAGTTCATAGAGTTTTGTAAGGTCCCCACTTTAATATTTGTTGTTATGATAATTCTCTAACCCTTAGTTATCTGTTAACAATGAGTATGATACTCAGTGTTGTAAATAACTTATTACCGGATAATGTAGTCCTGTTGTATTACTTTTGCACTACATACATACATACATATGTACGTACATCCATCCATCATAACTCAGTGTTATACATATAAACAGAAAAAACTTCAAACAAAGTGCCAGCTTGTCCACCACTCCTATGTGTGGCCAGGAAGAGAAAAAAATCCATTCAACATTCAGTATTGCTTTAACAGATTTAGTTTACTGTTATGAATGAATTATATATATAGGTTTTGGAATTTAAATTAAAATAATGGAAAGGAAACAGGAAAGAGGAGCATGTACTCTAGGGACCGTCCCAATTCAAACTAAGAAGAGAGAAGCTGGGGCATTAAAAGAGCAGTTTCTGATGATCATTCACATAAACAGAATAAATTGACTCTTTTTAATATCAATTTTAATGCAAATATAATTTTAATGTTTGATCATGTTGCTTTTATTTGGTTGTAAGGCGCCTGCCTACAGTCGTCTTTACGTGAGATGGGCAGCATATAGATTTATAAATAAATAAAATAAAAAGCATCCTAGTATTGAAGCAGAATTCCAAACAGAGTAATTAGCTCAACCTATTCAAATCTTCAATAGCTTCAAATTTTAGCAGAGGTCATCAATGAAACATCCTCTCTGAGCTTGTTTATTTTCTTGCGGATGTTTCATTACCCAAAGTAGGTAATAACATCATCAGCACTCAAGAGAGCACTAGGGACCCCCTCATTTCAACCCTGGGCTACAGATATTCTCCTTTACCCTGCTTCTGAAGCGTATCTTCCCAAAACTGAGCCTTTCAAGTTTTAAAAATCGTCAGAAAGTCCACAGCCGCGACCTCAACCAGACAGAAGCCTGCCGATGCTGCCTTTATAAGCTGCAACGACCCCACTCGGGCTACTTAAAAGCCCACCTTTTACGTTTAAAGCTCTGCAAATTATCTATCTGCATTGGGCTACCAGAGCCGAACTGTAAAGATCCGCACAACTGTGAAGTGGCATTAGAGAAGAGAAACAGGACTCGCTCTCGCTGCCTCTACCTAGCGGTCGCCGGGATTTTTGCACTTTAGATCTGCTAACCTTGCCTTGCCTTTGCTCGGGGAGCGACGTCTGAACACCACGACGGAAACTGGGCACCAACAACCCTCATTGTAACCCGGCATTAAACGCCTCGGACTTACTGGCGGGTAAAATCCACGTCCACCCTAACCTTGTACTTCCAGACGCGCCCCTTCGGAACCGCTAGCAACCCAGCGCGGCGCCCAGCGTGGCCACAACTGCAGCTCGTCGCCTGCTTCTTTTTCTTTTTTTTTCCCTCACCACTTCCGCCATGCTAACTGGGGAATTCTGGGAGTTGAAGTCCACCTATCTTAATAAGGTTGAGAAACATTAAGGTCACCAAGGTTGAGAAACGTTAGCTTAACTTATCGTAAGTGGCTATTCTATTGGGTTTCTTCTGAAAAAGACGCAAGACAGAGAAACTCTGAAGTGTTAATAGACAGCGGGGATAAGTTCAGGTAGGCGCCATACGCTTCTCCACCCAACCCGGAGTCTCTAATCTGTACAAACGCGTGGATCTGTGAGTAGTTTTAGATTTTCAAGAGGAAATTCGGATGTTAGGTTTCTCTACAATATTTTGAAGCTCTATGTTTTCCTTTTCCTAGTCGGATCCTTTTTTTTTTCCGGCACAGTTGGATCGAACTATCGGATGGAGCTAAAACGGGAGAGACGAAATGGAGCAAAGCGTTTGTAGGCACATTATTCTGCGCTGCAGAAATGTTTTGTTGCCGAGTAGTGTAAAACTTAGTGTAAATTGACTGAGAAAGGAGAAGACCTGCAACCGGTTCAGTATCGAAGCCTCTCGTCTTTCTCCGTTTTCTCTTTCTCCCCCTTTGTATTCTGTAGAATGGCAGCGCCCGAGACGGCTTTCTTTGGCGGCTCATTCGAAGCGGCGCAAGAAGCAGAGTGTAGCTTTCGGTTAGTTTGGTCGGCGGGCTTGGAAGACGGGCGGCGGGGTCTGGACCGGGCGAGGTAGTCTGAGCATTATCACGCTGAGGGTTGTTTTGCTTCCAGGACTTTCCTCACGTAATACATTATATTATATATAATAATACACGTAATATTATATATATATATTCCAGAAAATATAAATATACATACGGACGCCATAAATTTGCTTCAGATAAGGCATGTCTTGCATTACATTTTATATGAATGTTTTGCTTCTGGTGTAAAGTTACAATTACAATTCATATTTTAATCCCCAACTGAATGATTTGCTATGATCCTTAGAATGGTATTGTTATAATTTTAGTGGTATTTCAATGATAGCTTTCCACAGCATCTTCCAAGAAAGCAAATAATAATGCTTCTTTATTTTTGGCAGACTGATGGAGACAAACTGAAAACTTTCAGTTAGGAAAAGGGGAGAAAAAAGGTTGCCTAGCTGCTGTATTTATTTTAGTTTTTTCTCTTTAGGAACATAAATGTCTGAAAAATGAATAGCTGTGAACTTCAGGCCTGTGAAGATGAAATTAAATCTTTGGAAGAAGAAATTAAAATGCTAACAGAAGAATATGAACATAGTCGACACCAGTCAATGACATATACTGAGGCAGAAATAATGGAGATCGTGTAGGTAATTTTTTGTTTGTTTATGTAAATAATGTACATGGATACCCATCTCTGAAGTGACACTGGGCAGACTACAAAGTTTAAGACCCAACAATTAAAGCAATAAGGTGTTAAATGATACCTTTCAATGATAAAAAAATATGGCTAATATGGCTAGCCTACCCTCCTGACCAAAATGCCTGGGAAACAGCAAGGTCTGCAGAGTTTTACAAAAGGCCAATTGGATCACCTCCATTTGGATCTGGGGGAGGGGGGGAATGTTGTTGTCCAAGGCAGGTGCTAACATGTATTTGGCCTGCAATTGCTAAGAATTTTCCTATGATTACTACACTAAAATCTTGGTGTTCAAAATATGTTGTATATGTCCAATAAGCTGAGAAATTCTACAAGATTTTATTAAATTGTATTAGTCAATATAAAAAAATACAATTTTCTATAAAGTCTTCTGCATAGAAAACCTCATGTCTTTTGCGTAAAAGTAGGCCAGCAGTTAGATTGTTCCATCCCTGAAATATAAGGAGTCTTAAATTTGGGATTTTTGGAACATTAAAAATTAAAGCATAATATCATAAGAGTTCTGTGGTGTTTAGATATAAGATGTTGACCAAAATACCTAATGGTTTGATACTACTAAGTTGGTTTCCTAAATTGGTTTCCTAAATCAGTGTAGGACAAAACCTATAGTGCAATAATTTTTATTCAATTTCAAGTTCTCTGAAGAATCCATATTTAGAGAGACCAGATCTCTTATGGGTTAAAACAACTTTAGTAAGAATTTAAATAGAGCATTTTCATTCCTCAACCTTAATTAAATCCACAGAGAGCCTCATTTAGTACACTTGCATTAATATTCCCAAAAATTTGGATTGAATAATCTCATTTGGTGAAATTGATAGATGAGTTAATTATATTCTGCATAGGAGTTTTGCAAGAGTTTTGGCCTCAAGTATCTCAACTGGAAGATATTTGACCTCTCAAAAATATATAAAGAGAATAATTGTTGTATTCGTTGAGGCAGTGAAAGAGCTGTAAGTTAGGTAGTGCACCATCTACTTGTAATAGAAAAAATAAATCTCTTTTTCTGTCCTAGACCCATTCATGTTATAAATTTCTTTGGTTTCCCCACACAGATAAAAATACCTGTGGAAAAATAAAAACGTTTGTTATTAACATAGTTTCTATGCCAATGTACTAGAGGTTTCTCATTTAGATCTAGCTGATAAAAGTTTTTCTTACTGTAGGAAATTATTTAGAAAAAAGCCTGAAGAAGAACTGAAGCAATCCAAATCGTCTCCAGATCAGGAAACTCAACTCCACTTGTTAGAAGCTGATCTCTCGTTTATAATGAAATTTATAGGCATTTTCTTTACACATTATTCACGTAAACTTGTGGAAAAAAGTAGGTATTTTAATATACAAATTTAAGATATTTATATTGTTATTCTAGTTTAAGTGACCCACAGTTTATTATGGTTTCAAAATCAAAATCTTAAGTATGGTTTGTTGAAAGCTGACTTATAATAAATCCTAATTACATAACTATGATTCTGAATTCAGATGAATTCAGTTTCATCTGCCAAGGTGATGCAAGCATGCTCTGTACCATTTCTCAACCAAAAGTCCAATTGAAATGGGTGCAGTTAATCAGCATTACTGAAGTAGCTGTGGAGTTTTGAGACCACTACCAGTTTTATCATCTTTCCCAGAAAACAGAATATTTAAAACCAAGCTCTGTTGTATCTTTTTTGTCAGGCAGGCTTACTTGGATTTTTGAGAATATGTTTGCTAAAGGGACTTCACCTAATTCACAGAATAGCCTATGGTAGGTGTGGCCAGTTACATTTACAGAAGGCAAATCTGAGGTTGCTTCTGCCTACAGCCGCTGGTGTTCTCTACCAGTGAACTTCGTATTTTTTTAAGCAAGCAGACATGTTTCAGATAAAGTGGTGGAGTAGAGCTATATATCATTTTCATTGTCTAAGATGCCAGAGGCACTTTGTAAAGTTGTTGGAAGTTATAGTTTGCAGCCTGAGAACTATCCTAATTTAATTAAAAAAACCTTTAAAAAAACAGTCCCCTGTCTGTCTGTCTGTCTATCTATCTATCTATCTATCTGTCTGTCTATCTATCTATCTATCTATCTATCTATCTATC
>JANHFL010000585.1:59170-85277 GCA_032468155.1 Oxyrhabdium leporinum
AATTAAAAAAACCTTTAAAAAAACAGTCCCTCCAGCCACATTGGTGACACATAGAGTCACTGCACTATTTGTATTTTAGACAGACTTCTGCATTAATGAACTGACTACATCTTATATTAAATAGGGTTAGCTTTTAAATGTTATTGATTAATAAAGAACACATGTGATTGAAGGATTATACAGCTGGTTAATGTATGTATTTATCTTATTTTATTATAGATGGATCTAAAACTATTCAAACTTATAAGCTGTCAGGAAAGTGTCAGTCAATCTCATTTCAGTTGGAGTTTAAACTCACGGAAGAAAGACAGGTAATGGAAGACGTTTTTAAAATAAACTAGAGCATTTTACTAAGCTTCAATAACTAGCATAAACAAACTGAATTTGTGACATTTCTTGTGAAACTATCCAGGGTTGTTGTTAGTGTAATTTTGATACATTAATTTAATTTTCTGAGAAGGCTAGTAATTTTATGCTGATGAATATGTATTAAAATATTGCTTTTCTGTACTAATGTGTAAGTTTTGGATACCACATACTTTATTCCAAACATCGTACTTTATATTTGATTGAGAATTAATACTATTTACATAGGATTAACATCAGCCAAATCTTCATGTGGTTAAATATATAACATAGTAGGATAAGCAGCTGAAGAAGAAAGAGGAAAATGAGGGCATAAATTTCCTAATTATTTTAACTGTATAATTTTTCAAACAGTTATCTTGACAGGAAAAAGTTAATAGAAGAAACAGAGCCTGAAATTCTGCACAAAAAAAGAATCCCAATAAAATTAAATAAATGCAATTTTGCCAGAATTTACAGCTTAAATGTATTTTGTTTGTTTTGGAATCAACACAAAAATAAATTCTAGTAATACTTCAGTTAGAAATGTATTCTTATGCTTGATTTCTTAGAAAAAAGTTAAACTGATAAACAAGCAAGGACTAAATCTAAATTGCCAGTAGGTGGCATTTCTTCTTAGGCTTGCACAGCTACCTTCCCAGGAAAAGATGTGTTTGGATTACAGAGTTGCTAATATGAATTATTTGCACACTTGTAATCCAACATTCTTTTTCCTTTGAATCTGAAGCACTACCCCAGGCTCCAGTATGTATCTACAGTAAATAAACATCTATGAAAAGTCTTGGCATTTTGAAATGTTTTGAATTTCCTTTTCTTCCATTTCCGTTTTTTTCTAAAGGATCCACTTGTTTTAATTTTTAATTGCTTTAGTTTTTTAAATCTTTGGAATAGAATACAGATATATCCATAATAAAAGCTTTGAACTGCTTTGAAGATTCATACAGGCAGTCATTGATAATTGTAAGTCAATCACCATGTGACCAGACCGAATTTCACAACCATTTTTGTAGCACATCATAATCATGTCACTGCAGGATGCTGCAGCTGGTCATGAATGCGAACTGATTGCCAAGCACTCGAATTACAAACATGTGACCATTGGGGTGATGCAAGTCATAAGTGCAAGTACAAGTCGTAAAACATTTTTTGAGTCTGTCATAACTTTGCATTATTATTAAAAAGTCATAAGTTGTGGACTACCTGTATATAAAACAAGTTAAATAGTCTGGTAATTTGCTTCTTTGATCGTAAGATGACATCTCAGTATTAGCTATTGTAGTCAAATGTCTATATCTAAAATATTGTACCATTGATAAGTTCTTTGTTTCTAGGAATACGCAGGAACACTTTCACACAGCATATGTTTACTTTGAAAACAAAAGCATTATCTTTGTTTTTGGTTTAGCATGCTGTAAATTCAATCATAGTGGATCTAAAAAATGACTTATTCATAGCTTAGCACAAGGATTTTGAACCTAAGGCATTGTCCTGTTCTGCAAAGGTGATCCTGTATATGGAAAGCAAATGACATGTACTGTTGTAGGCTTACATTTTTCTTTACTGAACAACAGGTGAACCGCATGGACAAGAGGAGTTTTCTGATAGAGTCCTCAGTGCCTTCTTAATAAGATTGATTTTAGCAGCAATAATCCTGAGTTAATTGCCTGTTCTTGTGTTGTCTGGTAATTAGAAACTTGACAATATAAGTATGGCAATGAATACTAAACATGCTGGATTCATAAATTAAACAAGCATTTAGATTAAAAATACTTTAAAATTGAAATACCAGTAAATACAATTCTTTGAAAATGCCATATTCTATCATATTTTGATGAAATAATAAAGTAGGATCCCGTTTGAGTTTAATATAATAAAATAAACTTGAGAAAATTAAACTTGAGGATACAGTATACAAAATATCTAAATATGAATTCCAAAAATTGCATTATAAATTCACAATGTGCTTTTAATAATAAAAACAAAATTTAAGAAAAAAAATACGCCCTGTTGCAAAACATGGTCAAATTTCGGTATCTACAAACTTAACATAAGTTTAAGTACTTTCCTTCCTGCACCTATTTTTTGGACCATGAAATATCAATTTTAAAATCCCTACAATGACTTGAAAATGTGTATGTTTGAGAATGCATAAACACAGCACAGTGGAAGTTGTTGATTGAGTAACAACTGATCCCACGTCGCCTCCCAACTCTGCCCCTGCCTTCCCCTTGTGTTTTAATGTTGATTTTAATTGTTTATGTTTTAATTGTACATATAAGTGTGTGTGTGTGTGTGTATTTAAGACTAAGCCGCCCACAATTATCTTATGATAAGATGGGCAGCCAATAAATTTTATTTATAAATAAATAAATAAATAAATAAACAAGAGTACATTCTCAGAAGCTCTTTGCTGCTACTATATGTCATAATCAACTTGATCATGCTCTACTAATTGGCAGTTATTTTGGGGAACGTTTAAATCTCAAACTCATTACTCATTGAAGTAAGCTGTGACTATTTGACAGATTTATTCATAAATGTGATTTGTTCTTCACTTTTTTACTTATAAATTTTCTTCCCCCAGATGAACAGAAATGCTTCAGCTATAGTAACTGATCTTAATATTATAACAGAATGCGAAATGCACTGTGATTTAAGCAAGCTTGTTTCAAGGTAAGATTTCAATTACTAGACGTGTTGCTACCGGATGAGTAGGTGGGGAATAATCATAGGAAAATTATGTTATTATGGGAGAAACAGATTTAAATTTCTTGCATGCACTGAAAAGCAGTATTTGGCAGTTATTTCTTATTTATAAGATTTATTATGCCAGGATTCTATGCCAGGCAACATATAAAAAAATATACAAAAAAAGTGACAGAATCAGAAGCATATAGTAATCAACAACCAACCTAATCTTTTTAGGAATATACTATAGTCCTCTTCCTCTTTTTGAGACAATCAATGAACTTTCATCCATTTAGTGTTGGATAAGATTACTTCATCATGGTCCATGATGAGAAGCCAACTGACGAGTAGACTTAGTTTGATCATGCCAGTCTTCTTTAGATATTAATCATGACATCCACGTTTTGCTTTTGTTCCTTACATTCTGCACTATTCTCTCTTTTTCCTTTTTTTAGCCTTTCACAGAAGTTAGAGATTAAGCAAATCTTACTATAGTAGGCACATGTTAACAGGTTCTTTCATTCCAGAGTTATATATTTGTAATTGACATATTTCTCTTCTCTTCATTCCTCCTTTTCCCTATGACTGTCTTATATTTTTAAAGGAGAATATTTGTAGCTTGAGTTGATCTGAGTGGTCCTTGATGCTCTCTGAACTTGTTTTCTTGTAGACATTTCATTACCCAAACTGGGTAACATCATCAGTACTAGTAAGGAGTGCTGTTTGCTGTCAGTTTATATTCTATAGTGGCTTGCTTGTCAGTGTTGGTGGGGGTGATCTTAGAGATACTTTGGTTGGGCTGTTTGCTGTTGGCTTCTTTGGCAGTTTCTTGAATGGAGTATTGTTTACTTGATTGTTGGTCTGAAGTTGATCTTGGAGTTAATCTATGTTGATCTGGGTGCTGATTGCTGGTGGAGAAGTGCTTGGGTCTTTTTGTTCCTTTTTGGGCTGGGTGATAGCCTTTCTTGCATAGAGCATCAAGGATCACTCCTATCATATTTTTGCTTTAATACTCAACCATTTGGCTTTTGATTCGTTACATTTTTAGTACAGTGACTTTAGACCAGGGGTGTCAAACTCACGGGCTGGATGCGTCACGTGCTGGCTCTGCCCCCGCCTGGTTTAGCAAAGGGGAAAAAAGTCCCGATACGTCACATGACAACGCCTCAGGTTTGACACCCCTCCTTTAGACTGATCTTATAATGCTCCAGAACACTTGTTCTTGCAGTAATTTGGAAGGAAGTGGTACAACATATCCAAATCATGTTAACAATAACAATTCAGTTATGCTGGTTTTGAATTACTGAACCACAGCTATCTTCTCTTTTGTTGCTTTTTTAAAGATAATATATATTAATTGTTACCTGCTATTTTACGCTTAGGCCTGGAGTGGGTAATGTAATGATTAAATAACCATGTTGCTAAAACACTATATAAAGTTTTTCTATAACTTTTTAAAATTCAGTCGTTCGTTGTTTTGTCTCTCCAGTAAATCAGGGAGACACAATATTGTTTGTTGTATTTCAGAGAAAAGCACGTTTAGAAATTATACAGCATGCCTTAAGCCAAAATGTGGCTTGTTTGATTTTATAAACCCAATAATTGTGGTTTATTAGTAAACTGTACATAGCACGGCATGTAAATCCAATCACAGACCTGATTAAAATATCATGCTAAGTAATACTTTGTTTTAATAACTGTCTCTTGAAGAAACCAAAATCAGTATTTGATACGCAAATTAGCTTCCTTTGGAGGAAGGGAGTGGTTGGTAAAATTAGGGAGATAAAATTATATGTCTTTTGAACTATTGATTTAGTTTTTTAAGAGCTAACATATGGTGCTAATATGTCTTTGTTAGAAATGTGTAAAGTTTATTATTAATATTGCGGCAGGCTGCGTAGATGTCCACCAGGGAAAGGAGATTATTGAAGGGAGGAAATACATTTCAATTTAATTATATGATGGGCGACTATATAAATGTTTTAAATAAATAACTAAAATTAATAAATACAAACTAAGCCTCAATTTATTAAGATTTATTAAAGTAACAAATGATCTTAAATAAAACATTTACAACTTAAGGGCACTTCAGCAAATTAATTATGCAGAAATGTTTCAGACAGTTTTTGTCACTTTTTATGCATACAAGAGCTTAGAAAAATAGTATGGACAAAAATTATTCATGCGAAAAATATATATAATATATATATTCTAGGGTTGAAGAAAATGGGAATCTCTGCCTGTTCTTCAGAAGTCTGACTTGTTTCTCTGAATGGTGTAAACATCGGGAACGTACTTTCGCTCATTTTAAGGTAGTACTTTCAAAATATTAATTTTGGTGAATGAATTAGTGGCATTAAATGAATGTATAGTGATCCATTAATTTAATATATCACAAATTGAGAGTGATATTACAAATTGAGAGTATTTCAGTAACATATGTTTATCAAGATTGCAATGCTTCAAAATTATACTGTTTATAATTTCCTGGGTAGAAGTGTGATTTTTTTTTCTCTCCCAATGACTATATAAAACACCAGCGTGAGTACTATTCCATTAGTCTGAGGACTGTGTTAAAAGGAATGGCCAGAAAGTTTATGTCATCCAGTATAGACTGTAAAATAATATTTTGGCAAATCCACAATTTTAGATATGTTGTATATTTATTTATTATATAGCTAGACTACCATCATCAGATCAACTCTGGGTATTATATAAAACAATTAAAAATAACCAAGTAATAAAAATCTAAGTATAAAATAATAATCCATAAAATAATATAACAATAAAATAGCAATCACAAGATACAACCGTGATATCAACATAGCAGAATAGCAGAGATACATCTCAGAATTTTTTTAATGGAAAAAAACTATCTTTATACTGTTATAAAAGGTTTGCAGAACAGTTGCCAACCAGACCTGTATTCCCATATCTCACTAAGTAAAAATAATTCATCAGTTCACTTATATAGATAAGTTTCTGGTTAGTAATAATCTCACCTCAGATAATCCTTATTGGCTATTGCATTGCCACTGCAACTAAATAATAGATGCCTTATGAATTTCTGGAGGAAGAACATTCTGAGTGTAGGTGCCACCACTTAAGGTAGAGAAAGCCCCTACCTTGAGTAATTACCGTACAAGATGACTCTTGTAGTGTGTCGCTCTTGGTACACACAACAAGACTTCTGATAAGTTTAATGTTTTAATGATTATAGGTCATTTAGCTGTACAAAATCAATTTTCAATAGATCACGTGCAAAGGTATTTGTATTATTGCAGTCTAAACATGAGATCAATGGGTGTAGAAATCTGTTGCTAGTCTATGTCAGATTTAGTTTTGCCTTAATGAAAATGTGATTAATTATGTGTCATCAGGTTGGTGTCAGTTCTTAAGAACCACATAGACAGACCTTCTCCAGGATGACTTGGACTTTCTAACCTTTCAGTGGTTCTTCTGTGGCTGCTGTAATCAAGTCCATTTGCCTTATTGCTCATTACCCTCTTGTCTTTCCTTCCATCTTTCCCAGAGTTACAGATTCTCAAGAGAGTTGGGTGTTTGCATAATATGCCCAAAATATGGTAATATGAGTCTGGTCATGTGTACCTTGAGTGAAAACTCTGGATTGTTCTGTGATCCATTTATTTATTTTCTTGGTTATCCACAGTATACTCAAGAGCATCCAATTGTTGCTTGGAATATCAGAGAGTGATTAATATGAGAATATCTTATAGAATCACCATAAAAGGTACAGTAGGAACAGTGGGGAATCATGTGATTTCAGTTGAATGAAGGCAGGAAGGAAGATTAAAATGTAGCCTCATCCTGTTGATGGTAGGAAAAATTCAAACAGACTGACTCGCTCAAGTATTGTGGGAGGTAGGAGGTAAGAGAAATGAGGAAACTACAGCAATTTATCGTTTTACTGTCTGTGATAAGTAAGACATCTACAAAAGAATAGTAAGCCTTTTTTTTCTTTATAATTATTTATTAGGCATGGAGAATTCCAGACAACAGGAAGCATGTGCAGACTAAAATCAATCAGAAATCTCTGTAAAGGTTTCACATCATATAAATTCATCATATAATTGAAGTATGATATTTTAAATTGCTAACAGTATATAGATACAGCAAAGGCTCATGGCTGTAAAATAGTCTTCAGTATTAGTGAATATCTGTCTTAATCAAACATATGCAAAGAATGGGAGTGAGTACAAATAAGACTTACCGCTGGTATTTCTGAAAAAAAACCCTTCATCTGATACATGCATACAAATTGTTTGATTGCTGTGTTGAAATCAACTAAGCTGACTTATGAATTAATTCTGCTGATTACAATTCAGATATCACACAAAAATTGTGATATTGGTTAAATGAATATGCTTTAAATACAACAAAGATTTCAAAATGTTACTTATTCATATTGCAAATACTATGCCACATTGGTTGGAGACAGATTTCACAAACTCACTAAAGGTTTGGAGTGTGCAATCCTCAAGTTTTAAGGCATCTATTTTACTTTTTTAAACTTTTGTACTCGCCCCCAATGCACACAAAAGGCCCTATTCTGGGATCCACAAATTGACTTGCAGGCAGGCTAACATTTAAGCAAAATCCTCCATGCTATAGCATAAACTGATTGGTGTGTGTTTTTCCTTTCCTTTTGATAAGCATGATAAACACTTAATAAGCTTGGGTCACTTTTTCCTTAAAATACAATAGTAAAATTTAAACTGGAACACATTTCATTTTTCTACACTGAATAGTTTTATTTCAATAGTTTGCAGTGCAGAGATCAGGCTGAAACAGCACAGTTAGTTTTTTATTTCATTTGCAGTTGTTATTTTGCAGGCTAATGAATAACATTTGCCAATAAGATTAGAATAGATTACTAATATATTTTAAATGATATTATCTTCTTTCATCAGCATCAGAAGTTGAATTGGGAAGGACTGTTTGGCTTAAATAATCTATGTTGCAATTTCAGCCTATCTGCCTTTGTATTGCGTTGGTTCTTTCTTTCATAAATAGCTGTGCCTGCCAGCAGCATGAGGCCATAGCCTTGTCGGACCTTTCAGCAATCTCAACTGTGTCAAACTCTAGCACTTGGTCAGCTGTCTAAGAACTCACTGCCCTTCCTATCCAACCTGTGTCTACATTGACTGAGAAAGCACCATAGGCTTGCTCTATCTGTTGCCCCATATTCCCTGGATTTTCATTAAGTGCAGCCTTTGTATTTCAAGGAAAAAATGTAGTTTGAACTATGCAGGATGCTTATAATACCACCTATCAGCAACGTATTAAATGAGCTAAGTCTTTTCCCAGGAGCACATGGGTGCCCTCCAGAGGTACAGTATGATCCGGAGAAAAACGTATTTAAGGCATTGCAACCGCTCCTATATGTCTTCGCACACAGAATGTGCTCTGAATGACTTTTTCCTCTTTAAATCCAAAGTATTGTACAGTCTATTTACAGTACTTCCATAATTAAATCAAATTATACTTGTCCCCTAAAAGAATGCATTCCTTTAAGTTTACTATGCATTCTTAGCTTCATAACAGTAACAGTTTTAAAATCAATTTTAATTCATTTTGTAATCTGATTACTCAGAAGCAGTCGATGCTTTTTTCCTGGTTTCATACTTGAGTATTCTATTATCTAAAAGTAGAAAAACATTCAAACTTTAAATCAGAAGGTGCAATATCACCACATTAGGGAAGATCTAAATATATCACTACCATTAACAGTTCTGAATATAAGTGAGAGGCTATTAATACAAAGACATGTTTAGAACAGTGATATAACAGTAATTTTATCTAATTATTACGTGTTTCACTTTGGTTAGCAACTAAAAGTATTGACCTAAAGGCAAACTCTTCAAGCAAATGAAAGCATTGGGATACTTTCCCAAGATGACTGGGTTGCCTTCCATTCTGATCTCATCCATACGCTGACGAACGTAACGGGTCTGATTGTTTCCTTTGCAGAAAGTTTCATCTGTGATGCTGGTTATGTTGTTTAACTGTAAATCAAAGCAATACATTTGAAAAATCCAAGCACCCTCTTTGAAGTTTCATTTTTTTCTTTTGTGAAGATATTAATATTTCTGTAATATTACAGAACATATAAATTTTCTCCAAGAACATTCAGAAATCAAATTAGCACTGTACTTAACACAGCTTAATATTCTTCCTTAGTTAAGCAATAAATAAGTTTAAACAAATATAATTCTAAGAATTTCTATTTTTAGGGCATTTTCAGTTATTTGAAATGAAGTTTATGTATCCTTCTCCAGCATTCTTCATCCATATACTGTAATTACTACAGTAGTGTGTGACAGCGTGCTCATATTAACATCAGTTAGGTTTAATCAGTATAATTTTCTAAATGCTGTCAAATGCGTACTTGACACTTTTTAATTGTAGCACATTGCAAATCTACATTAATAAGTGATTGATTCTGGGGATGTATTTTAAAGCATTAAGCTTGTAGTAGTAATGTTTGAGCAAAAGTTAAAGAAAAAGGATTGAGAAACCTGAAGATGCAGGATACGTAGGCTTTCTGGCAAATTAGGAGGAACAGACTCCAGTGCGTTTTGTGCTAAGTAGAGATAGGTCAATTTTGTCAGCTTCTGTAAAAAGAAGAAGATATATATATATATTACTAAATAATACTATGTTATTTAGTAGTTAAATTGGGTAAACAGTAATCTGCTTGAATCTGGAAGTGAAACGTAACCAATGCATAAAGTTGTATAGTACAGCTGCATTCTTAATTGCTTTACTTCTTTGTTTTGTCAGTTTATTTGCTACACAATCCAAAAAGTTCTGGGATATTTACAAAAATATATTAAGATCGCACAGATACATAGAATCAGATTAAAAACCCAGAGTTAATAGTAAATGATGGCCCACTAAATCTTTAGGAGCCACTATCCTAGCATGATCTCCTGACTGTGTTTATGCAATGGCATTGGGTATCAGCCTCCTTATTTTATTTTGCTTTTTAAGAAAGACGGGTAACTAGTTCCTCCCTATTAAAGAAAATTGCTACTTTGTAAAAAAAATCTGGACAATGTTGTGTATTTAGGATAATACATTTTGGATAGTATAATTCTATCTGTGCACTGAAAATCTGCAATGTAGGATAAAGTATCTGGGATTAGTTTTAACTGAGAAATAGGCTATCAGTCCAGAATGTAATTCTGTCCAGTGCAAGTGAAGATGCTGCATTTAGACTGCTGTTTAGAATGTAAACAAATATAATTCAGTCAGAATTAAATATGTAAAGACTAAATAAGGCTTGTAAAATATTTGTTCAGTTGTCATTGGCAAATATACATAATTTCAAGGTTGGACAACTTTACAAAAGTAATAGGATTTCCATTAAAACATGGATCTGCAGCAAAGGACTCACAAAATCCTTATAAGCATACACAGAACGTCAAAATTAATTTAAGGAATACTAAAATGTAAAAAAATGTTGAAATTTCACAAAACCACTGGTCTCTCAAGAGATGTGGAATCTTGAGATACAATAACCTCATCAGAACTTCAGGGGTAAGAAAACCTAGCTTTTTTGTTCCTTTGCTTATATAAGATTATGGAAGGTACTCAGCATCTAAATTGTTTAGTCATATCTCATGACCTAGGTACTATAATCAGTACCTGTAATAAGAATAAATGTGCAAGAATGCTAATAATATTTTGGGATTGATTGCAAATCTACTTTATGCCCACATAGCATTTCCGTCTGTAATACATTTTGCACTATTATTTGAAGGCTTAAAGTACAGTTAAAATATTGTATATCAATATGTTATCTTACTTAAAAGTAATATTTATTGAACTCAGCAGGATTTACTTCCATATAAGCAGGTAGAGGATGGTGCTTTTGTACTTACAAATGTTTTCTCTAGCTATATAGTCATGGGATGGACAGGTTTGTTCACTGCTAAAAGATAGTGATCCATAGTGATCTTTCAGCACAAGTCAATCAATTTAGCAAGTTTAAAATTTAAATCTTAGGATGGTAATCATGATAACATATTGGTCCAATATATTTCTTATATAATACTTAGTCTCTAAGTGCAATATCTCCTTTTGAAATAATTCAGACTGGCTTCATTTAGTAGTGCTTGTACTTAATAATTATTTTACCTTGAAAGCATTTGCTTTAATTCCTCTGCTTTTAATTCTGTTGTTATTTACATTTAATGAAGTTAATTTGGGAGGCAAAACTGGAAGCTTGGCTATCCGATTATCAGCTAATGAAAGTTCTTCAAGTAGAATTAGCTTTGCAAAGGCTCCATCTTCAATCTCTTGAATTGCATTTCCAGTCAAATCAATTCTTCTTAGGGTGGCTTAAAAGCAAACAATATTACAATTAAAATACCTTTTCTAGAGGTGTTTACTGCTTAAAGGCATGCTCTACAATGTGCTGAAGTGACTAAATAAAAACCAGTTCTACATATATGGTTAAGATGGTTCTCTGGATTCTACCTGAAAGGTAGATGACTTTTCCAACACAGGCACTGAAAATTTCCTCCTTGGTAAAAACACCACAACTATTTGTAAATAATTAATTCTCTAGAAAAGTAGTAATATTTTTAAAACAAAATTTATAGAACAATTGAAATCTGAAGTAAAATTGTATTCTTTCTCTCAGTTTGATATAAACTATTGGCCAGGTCTTCCTCCAGGATGCAAACAGTTAAACTTGAATACATTTACTGGTGGTCACTCTTGATGACTGGAAGGAGAGAGCATTTCCAACTTTTTTTTAAATTGGAGGAACATGAAATTAATACTTTTGACTTGTTTTCAGTAATTTTCCTTTGTCTCTTAATTCTGTCAGCAATTAAACCACTGAGTTTACAAACAGAGCAAGCATAGTAATAGCACTTAGACTTATATACTGCTTCATAGTGCTTTACAACTGTCTCTAAGCAGTTTACAGACTCAGCATATTGTCCCCAACAATCTGGGTCCTCATTTTACTGACCTCGGAAGGATGGAAGGCTGAGTCAGCCTTGAGCCGGTGAGACCCAAACTGCTGGCAGCTGGTGATCAGTAGAAGTAGCCTGCAGTACTGCATTCTACCACTGAGCCACCGCCGTATAGAGGAGAAAGCATTGATTCTGCCTCTTAAAGATACCTACGCTTATGGTGCTAGTTCACATGAAATAAAAGGTTCTTTAAGCTGTAGGCTATGAATTTCACTTGTCAGATTTTTTAAAAAAATCCTTTGATTCAAAGAGAAGGGCCAGCAAGGAGTTCCAGCTGTCAGCAACTGAACAGTGCTGATTTACATAGGAAACATGGTCTGCTTAATTTGTGCTTCAGGAGTAGCAAGGGGCCACATGCAATCTTCAACCTCTTCAATCTTTTGCCTAAATTCTAAAGGCATATACAGGTAGTCCTCAGCTTATGTTTGTTCATTCAACAATTATTCAAAGTTGCAAAGTGATACTGAAAAATTGACATATGAGCAGTCTTCAAAGTTCTGTCCTTTGCAGCATTTAATTGTGACCAGGTCACTTGGATACCCAGCTCGCAATTATGACATTGCAGGGAGTGCAGTAACGGGACTGCCATTTGCAACCTTCCCTGCCGTCTTCTCACAAGCAAAGGCCGTGGGGAAGCCAGCAGGGAAAGTTGCAAGTCACTTCAGTAAGTTACTCCCACCTTTTCTTCCAGGGCCTTCCCTGACTTGTATGCAACCCATGCTGGCCTAACCAGGCCCACTCTACCTCTCCCAGCTCGTGCATGGTCTGTACTGGCCCTTCCATGACTCACACATGGCCTGCACTAGCTCCCCTCCCCACCACCACAGCACCCCTTGCCTTACTTCTTCCCACTTAATGACCCAAGTGTTTTGGATTATAGTAACAACTAGAACTAAACAGATTCTCATTGCTAAGCAATGTGGTGACATGACATTGAGCTTTCTGAATGCATTAGCTGGCCATGGTGATATAGTTTTAATTGCTGTAATAACCTGTGGACTACTCATAAACACAAATAATCTGGATTTCTATTAAGTGTAATCCCATTTTAAAATCAACATGAAAATGAAAATATATTTCTGAAATGAAATATGTCATTTTAAAAATCATGGATATGTTTGATCCTGGATGCTACTCTTCTTCCTGAGCTGCCATTGACCTCTTATACCACCACCTCTGGCACCATCTCTCCAGCAATCACTCCAAAGGAACGTAGTCACCAGAAGATTGGAGTATTTTAAAGTATAATCTTCAGAAGCCATCATATAAAACAAACTTTAATTTGATTTGTGCATTAATCTGGCCAGTAAAATTACTTTTCTCTGAAAAAAATGTTATTACTTTCTGTAATAGCTAGTGGTTCAAAAATGCAGATAACTAAATGCTAACCAAAGTATGTTTCCAATGACCAACAAATTTATTTTTACGGTTTACTTACGAATTTCAGCAAAATCAGATACTTTCACCTTCTTGATTTTGTTGAATCGTGCATAAAGATAACCTGTTTCCTTTGGCAGAACAGGGATACTTTCAATATCCATTTCTTCACAGTAAATTGAACGAATTAAGCAAACGCATAGTAGACAAGTAGCCAATTCTGAAAGTATATAATTTTGTGTCAGTTTTGTTCTGCTTAAAGCCTGATAAAGGTTTCAATAGTTTATGATAAAATTATCTTCCACACTTTAGTGCATAATCTGTTATTCAAACATCCTTTGGGGGAGAGGGGGTTAGTTATAGGTGCTTACTGATAGCTCTAGCCTTTAAGAAAAAGTCTGTACAGAGGAAATATAAACATTGCTTGGAATAAAAGGTAAACATTCCCTCTAGTTAAGTTCAGTTCCTGATCATTTAATGAGATATCCAGTCTATGTAGTTTTCTTGGCAATCATGTAGTTCATATTGTTTTCTTCTAGGATTCTTTAAAAATGTTCAGTCTAACATAGACAAATGATTGTTTATGATTGTTCCTAGTGCTCTCACTGCTTAGCTTTGCAAATTAGCCAAATTTGGCTTGTGATGAGCAATAGACAGAAACAAATTAGCCAAGTTGGGCTGTTGGACCTTTTAGAGCAATTTTGAACAGTGAATTTTCATGCAATTGCATGAAAAAATGAAAATTCATTTTGTGCTGATGGAAACATCATTCACTGTCTTTAGATATAGTCCTGTTATACTGTAGTGACAAATCTGTTACCTTCCTAGCCTGGGAGAGTGACAGATGATATGATAGATGAGATGTTTTTGTTTACCAAACCAGACTGAACTAATATAGTAGATTATGGCCCATAACATTCAGAGAACAATGTATTTTGGTTGCATTCTGATTAGCGGTCTTCCTCCATTATCTGTAAATCAGTGGCTGAAGTTTTCTATGATATGCCTTTTATCTGACACTGAAATTCCATAGTCATTGCAGTGCAGCAACGTACAGATTGTGTGTGTCACAAATGCTGCTTCGTGAGCTCAATAAGTCTTGACTGTCAAAAGGAAAGGGGATCTCTACCTGAGCTTGTGTTAGGAAGTCCTATCATATAGTTCTGCGGTATCTGTAAGCATGTCATTGCACTATACATTTTTTTTAAATGCTTATTGAAAAACTGGAATTCCTATGTAGAATTTCTATAATATCCATTAATTGCTTAACCAAACAGTTGTTATTTGTTTAATACAACAAACATACTTAATAATGTTTCTAACCCTAATACTGATAGGCCTTGGAAACTATTCTGTTTATTGTCCCAAAGATGCTTTTTCAGGAGGCAACTGGACTTTCTTGTTTTTTCTTTTGAAGACGTTTCACTTCTTATCCAAGAAGCTTCTTCAGCTCTGACAGGATAGTGGGGAATGGAAGGATTTATATTCTTTGCAGGCAGCCGGTCTTTTGCATCCTTTTAGAGGGTCATTGAAGCACTTGGAGGTTTATCTGTGTCCTCAGCGTCACCTGCGTAGCGATGAGAAGCGAAATGTCTTCAAAAGAAAAAACAAAGTCCAGTTGCCTCCTGAAAAAGCATCTTTGGGACAACCACGACCTGGATGACTGAGAATCTCTACAGACTTGGCATATGCTGCTGTCACATATACCAAAGTGGGCAGAATCCTTTCTTTTACGTAACTGCCCACTGACCTTATAACAGAGTAACAGTTGGATAGGACCTTGGAGTCTAGTCCAACCCCTTGCTCAGGCAGAAACCCCTATACCATTTCGGAGAAATGGTTATCCAATTTCTTCTTAAAAATCTCCGGTGTTGGAGCACTCATAGCTTCTGGAGGCAAGTCCTTCCACTGGTTAATTGTTCTGTCAGGAAATTTCTCCTTCGTTCTAAGTTGGATCTCTCCTTGATTAGTTTCCATCCATTGCCTTCAGGTGCTTTGGAGAATAGTTTACCCCATCTTTTTTGTGACAGCCCCTCAAATATTGGAACACTGCTGTCATGTCACCCCTGGTCCTTCTTTTCATGAAACTAGACACACTCAGTTCCTGCAACCATTCTTCATATGTTTCAGCCTGCATCCCCCCTCTCCCAATCATCCTTTTTGCTCTTCTCTGCACTCTTTCTAGAATCTCAACATCTTTTTTTATATCATGGCGACTAGAAAATAAGCTATCCAGCATCTGCCATCATTTTAAAGTCTGTTTTCCCTATCTTTTCCCATGGCTCACCACCATGAGCTGTGGTGGTGCAGTGGTTGCAGAACTGCGGCTAATTCTGCTGACTGCCAGCTGCCAGCAGTTCAATTCTCACCGGCTCAAGGTTGACTCAGCCTTTCATCCTTCCGAGGTCGGTAAAATGAGGACCTAGATTGTTGGGGGGGGGCAATAGGCTGACTTTGTAAACTGCTTAGGGAGAGCTGTAAACCACTGTGAAGTGATATATAAGTCTAAGTGCTAATGCCATTGTTATCTTTAATAAATATTCTAAATAGGTACACAAATTCATGTATTTAATCTAACATTTTTAAAAATTTCTGTATAGCTTGCAATGATTATTTCTCTGTTTCCTCTCAAACAGAATTTCTTTGATCTGTTGATTTAAGTTTTTTATTCGAAGGCATGAGATTATTGATTAATTTATTAAATTTCGATGCTGCCCATTATAGCCATCATTATAGTTTATTAACAGTACACAATCACTTCCCCAGTGTTGTACTATTTCCACTTACTGTAAGTCTTCTCTGAAACACTTTTTTTTCCTTCTTCTTACTCCCCCTTAGTGCAACTCTACACACTTTTGTTGTGTTTTGTAATGTAATCCTTTGATCCAAGCAACACGTTGGTGCACTGTTCATTCTGTTGACTGATTAGTTAATTTTCTTTCATGCTGGGTTTCTATTTTCTCTTCCTACACCCGTTCTCCTTTTACTTTAGTGTATTTAATTGATTGTACTAAACTAAAAAGCCAATCTCAGATTTTGGTCTCTGTTTCACTCATTAATTTAGTGATAATTACTCCTTTTGCATTCCAAATTGTAGGCTTCTATGTGCCATAATTGTCCCCTGATGAGCACATTGATATAGATCTGTGCCGCCTATCATGGCTCTGGGCAATAAAAGCTTTCCCATAACATTTTTCAAGAGAAAAGATGTACAGGTAGTCCTTGACTTACAAAAGTTCATTTAGTGATTGCTCAAAGTTGATTTACTGACTTCTGACTGTTTTTCACACTTACGACCATTGCAACATCCCCGTAGTCATGTGATCAAAATTCGGACTCTTGACAACTGGCTCATAGTTATGACGATTGCAGTTTCGCATGGTCCCATGATCACTTTTTGCGGCCTTCTGACAAGCAAGCCGATGGGGAAGCCAGATTCACTTAACAACTGCAGCGATTCACTTAACAACTGTGGCAAGGAAAGTCGTAAAATGGGGACAAAATTCATTTAACAGACATTTCACTTAGCAACAGAAATTTTGGGTTCAGTTGTGGTCACAAATTGAGGACTACCTGTAGTTTATATTACTATTTTAGTATGCCCATGTCAGATGTGACATTCCCTGCAGACCATAAGGGCAATATTGATAGGATTTGACACATTTTGGGTCAAGTTTCACCTCAGGCATGTTCAAACTGTTCTATACAAGCTAGACCCTCCAATTCCCTATCTTGTATTCATCTTGCGTAAATCTTGTATTTATACAGATAGTCCTCAACTTATAACCGCATTTGAGCCCAACATTTCTGTTGCCAACTGAGACATCTGTTAAATAAATTTTGCCTCATTTTATGACCTTTATGGCCATGGTTGTTAAGTGAATCACTTCAGTTGTTAAGTTAGTAACAGGGTTGTTAAGTGAGTCTGGCTTCCCCATTGACTTTGCTTGTCAGAAGGTGGCAAAAGGTGATCACATGACTTCAGGACATGGCAACCACCATAAATAAGAGTCAGTTGCCAAGCGTCTGAATTTTGATTGCGAGTCCATGGGGTAAAGGTCCTAAATGTGAAAAACGGTCAGAAGTCACTTTTTTCAGTGCTGTTGCAACTTCAAAGTCACTAAATGAACCGTTGTTAAGTCGAGAACTATCCGTACTTCAGGCACCTTTGCTTGGCTCATATAAGAAACAAAAGGGCGGGTTTAAATTGAGTTGTGGCCTAATCCAGCATGGCTGTTCTCAGGTTCATTCCAGGCACATTTTGTTTTAACTTAGCCCAAAATTTCCTGCTAAGCAAGGGAAATCTGGGTAGGCCTTGAGATATATTGGTCTACATATCTCAAGGCTTACCCAAGTTTCTTGAAGATTTTCTGCTTTCTTTTTAGCAGATTGCCTTCCATTTACTTTTCTCTTTCTGTTTTAAAATTGAGATATACAATTTTCTAAAAAAAAAATCTGCCCGCCAAGCACTATTGCTGGTGAAAATTAGCCGATAACTGAAGTCAGGCTAGGAAAGATATTTTTTTTAAAGGCGATAAGGTGAAGTAATTTGAAGCACACAAGGTTTTTTTCCAGAATCCTCCCGAAACAGGTTTAGGAATTTAAGAACGAACTAAGCCACATTTAGGTGTTCTGTGAACCATTCAAGTGCTCTGGATAAACCTCAGTCCTGCTGATATCCCTCAGATGCTACCAGGCTCCTGCAGATTGTGACTTTCTCAATGTGATTGTTGTCTGCAGGAGGTAAATCTCGGCATGAGGTACATAACTGCAGGTAAAGGATGACTGAACATGATTTTAAAGTTATTCCTACTTGGAGGTCAGTTCAGAGAAAAGTGAAGTGGAATTGTATCAATTCTAGTCCAGTGTTAGAAGCAAGGAAGCTAAGATGACACCTCTAACTTGGATCAAAGAAACATTGATAGAAACATGGATTTAGAAGGGCAAAAGAATAGACGGAGAAGAATAATTACTAAGTGAAAGAGTTATGTTCTCGGAGAAGACCAAGCTACAATAGAAGTGAATGCAGGTAGTCCTTGATTTATGACCGTAAATGAGCCCAAATGGTTGTAAGTTGAAGGTTACCTGTAGTTCTGTCTTTCCTTGATCATCCATCCTTTTGCCATGCTTACTGAGCAGTCGGTGTAGTGATTTTTATTCTTCTGAACAAATCTAGCTTTTTTTTTTTTAAAGCAAGGGTTCCTTTGTGAAAGTCATCTTGAATGATTAGCTTTCTCGTTAACACCTCTCGGCACGAGAAATCCACCCATATGTAATCTCTCTTGATTACCTGTTTCTTCCTTACACATATTCTTTAGGATTGTCACTAAGGTACTTATGCAAGGATATTGGCTGCTTCTGTGTGTCTACATTTTTCTTTATTAGAAGGGTTTGTAGTTTTGGAAATTCCACCAATATTTAATTCATTCCATTAGTTTTTCCTGGAATGGCATCCTACTAATTCATTCATTCATTCATTCATTTATTAAATTTATATACCGCCCCATTCCAAGGACTCGGGGCGGTTTACATTTAAAAGTCTCTTAAAACCATTTTAAAATTAACCCGTAAAATTTTTAAAACCCATTTAAAAACCCATTTAAATTCTTGCTCTCAGTTTATTAAAAATCTGGCATTTTTTTAAAAGTCTTAAAGTATGATCTTATTATACTTTCTTGTGAAATCCAGAATTCCAGGATTATGCAGTCACTTCTTCGGTATTCCTACTGCTTCCACTTAGTGTCTGTGGAGATTCTCAGCCATCCAGTTCATGGTTGTCTCAAAGGTGCTTTTTCAAGAGGCAAATGGACTTACTTTGTTTTTTGTTGAAGACATTTCACTACTCATCCAAGAAGCTTGTTCAATTTGAAAGATCTTCAAGGAAAAACCAAGAAAGTCCAGTTGCCTCTTGAAAAAGCACCTTTGGCACATCCATTTAATCTAGTAAGGCATCTCTGTGGTTAAAAAACTAAGTTAGGATAATTGATCCCCTTCCGTCTTCTACTTTAAGAAGGAAAAAAGTGGTAATGAAGACAAGTTAGGAATGTCTTAGGAGGACATACTTGGTAGGGTTTGTATCCCAATATATGTTGGGTTAACTACAGTTTCCCATCATTCCAATAAAATGCTGATTAGGGGACTGGGGGCTAAAACATATGATGAACGGTTGCAGGAACTAGGCATGGCTAATCTAGGGAAGAGAAGGACCAGGGGAGACATGATAGCAGTCTTCCAGCATTTGAGGGGCTGCCCCAGAGAGGAAGGGGTCCAGCTATTTTCCAAAGCACCTGAAGGCCAGACAAGGAAGAATGGATGGAAATTGAACAAGGAGAGATTCAACCTGGAAATAAGGAGAAATTTTCTGACAGTGAGAGAGTGTGATGTTTCATTACCCAACTAGGTAACATAATCAGTGCAAGTGAGTTTGGGGTTTGCTTTCTGTTTATATACAGCAGCTTGCATTGCTGGTTTTGGTAGGGATCTGGCTTTCTCCTTAATTAGGGCATTGTTTTCTGCTTCACTGTAAATAGATAAATGGAGAGTAAGCCCTACTTAACCCTCATACTGGTGATATTACTTAGCTGAACCCTAAGCTCAGAGAGCATCAAGGACTCCGCAGTTTCCATCTTTGTTGCTTTATACCGTTTCGAAAGACATGTAGGTTACTTTTAAGAAAGCTACTCTCACCTTCTTGGTTAGATGGTCGGTGGCGAAAGCAATAATGGCTTACAGACTGCTTTTAATTTCATCTTGCCCTTCTTTTAAACAAATTGTCTCAACAGTATCACCCTTGGATTTCTATGGAGATGTGTTTTGTCTTAAAAAGACATTGTAATCCCATCCCGATTTTTATTGCTTTGTGTTCATTTTGAACATGCTGTTCCTTTCACTTCTATTCCAGATCAGAGAAATGTACTACCAGTTCTCAGTTTCACTAGACCAGGGGCCCTTTATGACTTGTGGACTTCAACTCTCAGGATTCCTGAGCCAGCATGGGAGTTGAAGTCCAGAAGTCATAAAGGGGCCACCTCTGTACTAAGAAGTCCTAGTTTTTCAACCTTGTTCCTCCTGATTTTTAACTGGATATTTTAGGAGGCTTAGTATTTGCACAATGCGTAAACTATCGAAAGTTTTTACTTCTGAATATCTTTTAACTCTCAGACAGTCAAAATAGAAATTAGTTTTTTGGTCTTTATGTGCCACCTGCTGGTTACAGATACTTACTGTCTCCATATAGTTTCATAGGAATGAAGAAACTCTGCCATTCTCTTGTTTATTTTCTCTTAATAAGTCACTCCTATCCTTGAGGAATATTTGCTGTTGTTGTTGTTTTTTGCACTGATGCGGTGACAAACATTTAATTGGGCAATTTCTGAATTGTTGAAAGTCTGATTCCAGAAAAGCCAATATCTCAGCAGAGTTAAATAAAAAATGTAACCTGAACTGACTTGATTACGATGTAAAGCTAGGACTTCTATATCTGTGATATTATTATTATACAAACCCCACTTTCCCTTAATCTTTGACTTTTAATTATACAGAAGGTTAATATACAAAGGCACTTTTAGGTGTCTGTGGTAGCAAACTTTAGAAGCTGTACCACATTTGAATATGCAGAGAGCACTGTTCTTTATAGGGTATCTGTGTTTTAATAAAATATTATATGTAAAATATAATAAAATACTATATGTAGATGTATGAATGCTCACCAGAAATCAAAACATGCCATGGCGGCACATTGCGGTTTAGTATTCAGAGATTAGTATATATATATTAAAGTAATGTAATTGTAGAAGTCTATTCAGGTAGTCCTTAACTTATAACCATTTGTTTGGTGACTGTTTGAAATTACAACATCACTGAAAAAAATGACTTCTGACCTGTTTTCATACTTACAGCCATTGCAATATCGCCACGATCATGTGATCAAAATTCAGGCACTTGGCAACTGGCATGTGATGGTCGCAGTGTCCTGAAGTCATGTGATCACCATTTCTAACCATCCCAGCTGACTTCCAACAAACAAAGTCTATGTAGGAAGCCAAATTTACTTAACGGCCATATGATTCACTTAACAACTGTGCCAAGAAGGTCATAAAATGAGGCGCAACCCACTTAACTCCTTCCCTTGTCTATGGAGATTCTCAGTCATCCAGGTCATGGTTGTCCCAAAGGTGCTTTTTCAAGGGACAACTGCCTCACTTAGCAATCAAAATTTTTGGCTGAATTGTGGTCCACCTGTACTGTGCAAATACATTTAAAGAACACTGTATGATTAACGAAATGGAAGTAGATTAAATCCAGATGGTCTAGATAACTGAAAAAAATTATGGTGCTTAAAAGCATTCCCTATGAGGAAAAGCCAGAACATTTCGTATTCTTATACAGGTAGTCTTCAACTTACGACCCCGATTGAGCCCAAAATTTCTGTTGTTAAGTGAGACATTTGTTAAGTGAGTTTTGCCCCATCTTATGATCTTTCTTGCCACAGTTGGTAAGTGAATCATTGCAGTCGATAAGTTAGTAACCCAGTTGTTAAGTGAATATGGCTTGCCCATTGACTTACTTACTTACTTACTTACTTACTTACTTACTTACTTACTTACTTACTTATTGAATTTATATTGTCGCCTATTTGCCCATGGCGACTCGAGGCAGCTTACAGAATATAAAGTCACATTTAAAACAATAAAAACTAACAAAAAGAATCAAATAGATTAATATAGTACAATATAACAAAATCAGTTCCCAACTCTCACTCCCCGCCCAGGCGACAGCTGATCACACGAGCCATTTAATGGGCTCCATCCTGCTCTGGGTTCCCCAGGCTCACTAGCAGAACCAGGTCTTCAGCGCTGTCTGGAAGAGTATTAGAGTGGGGGCCATTCTAATCTCTGGGGGAATGATGTTCCAGAGAGAGGGAGCCACCACGGAGAAGGCCTTCCTTCTGGGTCCCAACAGGTGTATCTCCCTCGGGGATGGGACCCGCAACATTCTCTGCCTCCCTGCTCTGATGGGTCGGGTAGATGTGACCGGCAAGAGACAGTCCTTCAGATAACCTGCTCCCAAGCCATGAAGGGCTTTAGAGGTGACAACCAGCATCTTGAATTGCACCCGGAAGCAAATCGGCAACCAATGCAGCTCCCACAGGAGAGGTGATACATGCGCACACCGGGGTCTGCACAAAACCATGCGGTTTTAATTGCAACAAGATCATATAAATGGCATTACCGTGCATCTGACTTCTGCTTAATTACTGAAAATACAATAGAAATTCTCCTTTTTATCTGACGAGATGACATCAACTTTTGAAGGCTTTTGTCCATAATTTGTGATACGTATGTTGAAATAACCGTTGAGATTAAAAAAATACTTTGATATAACTGTTGAGATTATCCCTTTTAATATGTGTGCAAGGTACACCAAGTCTTGTTTGTTTTGTTTTTGTAATATTTAAGGTTTCTTAAGCTGTAAACAAATTCCTTTGAAAGCACTCTCTTTTTGTTGATGGAAGTACTCATGCTCTTAAAATGTGAGAAGAATGATTTTAGAACTGGAAAATGTTTACTCTTGCCAGTGAAGAAAAAAGCACATACTGTGTGTAAAGAACAAGTTGGCTTTATTTAGAAATAATATTAGACTATAGCAAATATATGTAATAACGCTTTTAAAAATAATTCTTCTTGAAAGAAGACAATAATTTACTTGTGTAATATTGGCTTGTCTTTTTTTGCTTCCTCATGAATACATGTAGGCCTCAACTTGCGACCACAATTGAGCCCAAAATTTATGTTGCTAAGCTGAAACATTTGTTAAGTGAGTTTCGCCCCTTTTTACGACTTTTCTTGCCACAGTTGCCAATTGAATCACTGCAGTTGTTAAGTTAGTAACATGGTTGTTAAGTGAATCCAACTTCCCCATTGACTTTGCTTGTCAGAAGGGATCGTATGTAACCGTCATAAATACAAAGGATCCGGATTTTGATCACATGACCATGGGTTTGCTGCCACAGTTTTAAGTGTGAAAAATGGTTTTAAGTCACTTTTTTCAGTGCCATTGTAACTTTGAATGATCACTAAATAAACTGTTGTAAGTTGGCAACCATCTGTACTGCAATACCCAAAGAATTTTGAGCAGCCATGAATTGGTACAATATCACTACAGTCACCTTGAAATTGATCTGCTGTAGAAATAGGGTGAGAAACAAACTGGTTCTATTCTTAGATTTTTGGCTAACAATCTCATTGCAATTTGAAATATTTTTTATTAGGGAGGTTTCTTTTCCAAACTGGTACCAGAGGAGGGAAGAATACAATCAGCTAGAAATTGTCAGAGAAAGGCAGATAACACTATTCCAAAGAAGGTGGTAGATTTTATCAGAAATGTTCCTTGTTTGCACATCACAATTTGTTAAAAGCTCCTGGTTTAAATTAAGTTAAGGATGATGAAAGATGTTTGAATATGTATTCTGTATGATTAATATTATCTTCTGTATATAAATCCTGCCCTTTTGCCTTTGAATGAATAAGCTCCATCATGGCAGATTTTATTTAAATCATTTCTTTGAAAGATTTTGTTACATTGATTTAAATGACTATTAGGAATATTCCATTTGTAGCCTAAAAAGAATGTAAAAGAAATGATATTTTTGTCGTGTGAAATAATTTTGTTATATATCAAGTGCTTGACATGGAGATAAGTGCTAGTTCCACTTTAAGAAATTGGATACTTTCCTGAACCAATTCCTCTTTTTTTCAAATTATTATTTTTTTAAAAAAATGGGAGATGATATTTTTGGTACTAAAGCAGAAATATCTGCAAAATTATAAGGATGTGAACTTCTTGTTTATTTAACTATGAATATTTGGAAGATTTTAGCTGTGATATGTAAGTGATATGCTAAGAGGGCATTATTATCAGCAGGTTTTAAAACTTTACAAAAAGCTTATTTATTTTAATCAGCTTTTTCTTCATTAAACAGCCAAGTAAAATTTGAAATATAAAACAATAAAGGCAACATTTTAAAAAATCATAGGTAAGTTTAGCCAAATTGGTATGTGAAACTTAAAATATTGGTACATGTAATAGAATCTTCCTCATGTTTTGTTCAGAGTCAGGAAATAAATACATTTTTTTCTCCATTTCCCAGACTTCTCAAAGTAGAATGAATTAGTACAGAAGACGAAAACGTATCTATAAAACTTCAGTAGAGCTATTATTCATAAATGTATAATTAGTTGAAAGTTTCTAAAGTGGAAAGTAATTGGGTGAAATGCTCTGAATGAATGCAGCTAAAAGATTTGATACTGAAATTGTTACTACTTTTCATTAGCTGATAGGTGAAGACTTGCAAACATATAGTTTTGGTGGGTGACAATGAGAAAGCAAACGTTACTTAGCATATCTAGCTGATAAGGTCCTAGTGAACCTAAACATTTGATTGGTCATATTTTAGGGGTGGGGAAGAGGACGAAAGAGAAACTTTATTAAAGATTAATGACAGATGACCAGAAGGAATCCAAATCCTGAGTCTGTGGAATTTTAACTCCAGGTCATCAGTCATTTTATTTACAATGACACTGAAATTTGATCGCTCTGTGACATTAAATTTGATTATTAACTAAACGAGGGAAGGAGGGGTTAAAGTCCTTTTATATATAAAAATTGTCTAGAATGCACAATTATTATGCTTTCAAATGTTTTAACCACTTTTTTGTCTTTTTGTTGGTCTACATAATATTGGAAGTAAACTATATGCCACTAGAATCTTGAGAATCCCATTTTAAAACTTAAAAATGAAGCTAGTGCTTAGTAACTTAGGTTCCGTCTTCTTGATCACCCAGAGTTTTCTAGGATTCATATGTATCACCCAGAGTTTTCTAGGGTATATATATATATATTGCTGCATTTCTACTCTTAATACTGGTGTTTGCAAACCTGTGGCAATTTCCAGATTTCACTTTGGCAATGATGGCTTGGAACAGGAAGCCAGGAAGGTGAAGGCGGCTGGTGTTATCTCAAAATACTATGGTTGAAGAAATATCAATCTTGAAATATGAAGTACATTATAAAAACCATAGATAATTACCATTTATAGTAATACCATCCAGAATGTACAAATTATATAGCAGCCCGCCCCCCCACACGTTTTAGGCGCTAAGCACTGGTTCCATGGAGAGAGGTTTTCCTGTGGGCCAGAGCGGGCGTGGTGTTACATGCTGCCTGCATTCCACACGTGTGTGGATTCACTCTTTTGTGCCACCTGGTTTCTGGCGTGCTGCAGACCGGTGCCGGTATGTGGCCTGGGGGTTGGGGACCCCTGTGCTATAAGACTGATATATGCAAAACAGAAACTTTTCTTTTGAACTTAAAACATGGTGAATAAATCCCAATAAGCCACATTTCAGCTTTTGTTGTTTCATGTTTTAAGAATGTTAAATCCACAGGAATCCCAGGGTGGCTGTATAGGGTGACTATGGCAAGGATGAAAGCCTGTTTCTCTCTTCCTTTCCTTAACAGTTCACAGGGCAGTTAAGGTACCAGCTCCAGGCTTCATAGCATATTCCCCTTCCTCTCTTCTTTTCCCCATCCCTCTTCTCTTCTCTTCTCTTCTCTTCTCTTCTCTTCTCTTCTCTTCTCTTCTCTTCTCTTCTCTTCTCTTCTCT
>JANHFL010000585.1:85377-106750 GCA_032468155.1 Oxyrhabdium leporinum
AATCTGGGTCCTCATTTTACCAACCTCAGAAGGATGGAAGGCTGAGTCAACCTTGAGCCGGTGAGAATCGAACTGCCAAACTGCTTGCAGCTGGCAGTCAGCAGAAGTAGCCTGCAGTACTGCATTCTAACCACTGTGCCACCATGGCTCTATATGTTTTCATCGTCACTTTTTCATCGTCATCATAACTTCAAATGGTCACTAAACAAATGGTGATAACTCCAGGGCTGTCTGTAATGGCTTTTCATCCCCATCCACTCCAACCCTACCTCCCCGAAATTAGAGGTTTACCTGGTGATCAAAACCGCGGTATCATGATTAGCGATGCCGTTGTCAGGAATGGCGTTCCCATCACTGCTGAGGCTCACAATAGCCTTCTGCCACTTGCAGAAGCTGTCAAGGGACTTCCCAGCATGATGGTTGATTTCCAGGGATGGCTGGAGAAGATAACAGGTCAGTCTGAACATGAATGATGTTGTGAGGAACTTATTGATGATCTTTGGAGATCAGTAAAGGAGAATATCTGTAGCTCAGGTTTGTTATGAGGGGTCCTTGATGATCTCTGAGCTTGGTTGTTTTCTTGCAAAAGTTCCATTACCCAGTTAGGTAATATCAGCCGTGCTATCATCAGTAGCATGATGATGTTACATAGTTTGGGTAATGAAACGTCTGCAAGAAAACAACCAAGCTCAGAGAGCACCAAGCAAGGACCCCTTAATTTTTGGAGAACTTTCCTTGGCATCTCGATACACTCCTATTTGTCTGTTTTGGAACATAAGATGGGGCCTCCTTTGCAACTCTCCTCCCCCTCCCATATTCCTACATTACCTCCTCATCCTTTCCCACATTATTTGGGGTAATTTCCGATTTTCAAGAAAGGTTTTTCTGGGAAATAATTTCCTGCATTGGAGAGGAAATTATATATGAGCCTTTCCTTCAAGGAACCTTGTTTTTTATTAGGATCTCAAGTCATTGCATTTCTTCAGATTTCTCTTTTTATTTAGTTCTGGATTGTTTTGAAAATGTTCAGTGGCACGGTGGGGGTGAAACCCTAAGGTGCTTTTTCAGGAGGCAACTGGACTTTCTTCCCTTTAGAGGGTCGTTGAAGCACTTAGAGGTTTATCTGTGTCCTGAAAATGCACCTTTGGGGCAACCATGACCTGGATGACTGAGAATCTCTACAGACTTTTAGCTATACAATTTGGGATGAACACTCTTTGAATGGTGTGGAAGTAGGAATGGATTTCCAGAGGAAAAATTGCAGACTACAGGAACCTGGAGCGTTACTCAGATGATCCTGGCATCACAGATAAACCTCTAAGTGCTTCAACAACCCTCCAAAAGAATGCAAATGACCAGCTGTCTACATGGAATATAAATCCTTCCATTCCCCGCTATCCAGTCAGAGAATGAAGAAGCTTCTTGGATGAGAAGTGAAAAGTCTTCAAAAGAAAAAACAAAGTCCAGTTGCCACCTGAAAAAGCACCTTTGGGACAACTATGACCTGGATGACTGAGAATCTCTACAGACTTTATTCTGTTTATTATAAAGTTGAAAAACTTACTGGTATAATTTGTTGTTCCCTCTGCAAGTTTTTCATCATCTCTTTGCAGGTGTACCTTATTTTCACTGAAAATGACGAAAGTGTTGTCTTCCTTTTAAATATATAAATATAATATGTAACATATAATATACAATATATATGTTATATAAGCATAGCTGATAATAATATAGTAATATTAAGCTATAATGGTAATGACGTTTTTACATGTTACCGTAGTTAAAACATAATTATCTTAAGTTTTTGCTGAATGGTTGAAAACAATGCAGTAAATTTATTGTAAACTTAACTCTTCCTTTTTAGTGAGTTTCCATTGACAATGAATGAATGAATTTATTACAGATCCACCAAACAATCAAAATAAAAGGAAAATAAGAGGAAAAAAGGAAAAATACCATAAAATCAGAACACTACAGCATTCTTATGTTCTAACACAATATTCTAGTCTATCCAATATAACCAGTAATCAGTCCAAAGTTATTTATCATTAGTGAAGCAATACAGGAAAATTCCCCCTTCCCATTTTCCTCCCATTCCCCAAAAAGCCTCCATTCCAAATGCCGAAGGTTCAGGAATGGAGGTGACGGTGCGTCCATGATGCATCCAGCTCACCGAGTCTAGCCTGCTGCACCTCAAAAAAAGTAAGACCACCTTGAAAATAAGCCCAAGTGCTTATTTTAAGTCTAAAAGAAAATAAGACACGGTTTTATTTTCTGAGAAACACAGTATATTATATCAATATTATGGATAAACTATTGGAATTTTGGAAATTCAGAATTTGTTAGAATTTAATTTGTACTATATAATTTTAGTTGTGAAAAGTAGATAATCTAGATGGCTTGGATATTTTTGTGAGATCCAATTTGCTGTTTTACATAATCATTTTGCAAATTTGATTGGATTAATAGATGGTAGATAAGATTATTATTGCTGGGAATTCTAATTTAATTTTGATTCCTTTATTAGATTGAAAAATGTTTCCTAGTTAAAAAAACATGCAAGGCTTGAATGTTTTTCAAGCAAGAATTCAGGGATTTAATTTAGTTGAAGCATGGCGACAATGGTAAATTCAAACAAGCAAAAATATACTTTCTTACCCACTCTTTATAGGATGTATTCATGATTGAACTATTTCTTAATATCCTATGTATGGTTAGTTAAGCGACAAATACAGTATTTGACAAATTACAATTTCTGATCAAACATTAGTAACAATATCATTGCCAAATCTATAACTCTGCTCCCAACCAAGAAAGCTAGGGATTAGGATCTTGGAAATTGGACATATCTACTTTAGCTCTCGTTTTTCAGGCAGGGCATTAAGGCAGGGCTTCCTTGAAATTTCTGATTTTTTGGCCCTTTTACTCAAGGGAAGGTTGCTATTTAGAAAATGCAAAAGGAATGTCCATCTGATCTTTTTCCACAATATTTTAATAATATCATTCACATTATCAGGCTCAGAGAATTCCATTATACTCACGAGTTTTGAGGAAAAGGTCAAATAGTGGGGAGTAGTATAATTAAATGACTCTCAGTTCATTGGTCAACAACAACAGATATATATATATATATATATATTTCAAATATACAGTTGCCTAATAGTTTGGAATGCATTTAAAACATATGTGTAAGACAATAGCACTTGGAAGAAAAAAAATGAGAATCACACTGTAGAAAGTTAGAAAAAGAAGAATCTTTACAAGCGTGTTAGAGCTTGAAAACTTAAATAGAAGGAGATGCAGTATGCAGTGGAGTATCTCAGGATTCTGTGCTGGGCCCAGTAGTCTTCAGCATAAATGACTTAGATAGGGTTACTCCTCAGATATGCAAATGAAGCCACCTCCATCCCAGTAGTAATGCACAAATACAATCAATGCTATTTCTTACTATTTATTTGTTAATTAAATTTGTATCTTATCCATCTCAATGTCAAGCTGCTCATTTTGCACCAACTTTGGACGGCTTACACTATAAAAGATTAAAATCATCAGAGATAACATGAAACTACAGTCAAAGTAAAATCATAGTTCCTAGATGGGGAGGAGCGGAGCTGGATAGGGCGGGAAGTGGGATTGGCTTTGAATTAATCAACAACCTCCAGTGTGATATTCCCCCACGGGGGCCACAGCATCTGGCAGAGCCAGGTCTTCAGGCTCTTAAAGAAGATCAGAAGAGTGGGAGCCAATCTCATCTTGGGGTAAGAAATTCCAAAAGATGGGAGTCACAACAGAGAAGGCTCTTCTGCCCCACCCACCTAACCAGCCAAAATTCTTTGAGTGACTGTAATCTAAGTGAAAAGAATCCAAATAATCTGTTTTCCTTCAAAACCTTCTGAGTCTCAGCCCAACCACTAAAAAGGAAAGGCTGGAGTCTAGACAAAAGTTTGTCCAGCACTGATTTCTACAAATATTCCTCTTTTATGATTTCTTGAGTATGGTTGGCAGGAAAACCACTTCCTCAAGGAGGATTGCATCATCACATTGAACCAATCACAAGTCACTTCCCAAACACTTTCACATGCCAGGACGAATAAATGATTGGGTTCACCATACTCAATAACTTATAGGCTCAAAGACATCCCATCTAACTCCACAAGACTGCCAAATGCATTTTAACTGGACTTGTCCAATTGGAGTCCAATTTTGAATGAACCCGAGTTTTTTTATCTCACAGGGAGCTAGAATATTCCTCATTGCAGCCATATAGTCAGTCCTGAAGCCCATTCTTTCCCAACATTGAATAAAATACCTTAAATGGGGTTTCCAGTTGGTTATCTGTAGACACGACAGACGGGAGAAAATAAGTATCTTTTGTTGCCTTTATCATCATTGAACCATGGTGGCGCAGTGGTTAGAATGCAGTACTGCAGGCTACTTCTGCTGCCTGCCAGCTGCCTGCAGTTCGACAGTTCAATTCTCACTGGCTCAAGGTTGACTCAGCCTTCAGGCCTTCCGAGATCAGTAAAATGAGGACCTAGATTGTTGGGGGCAATATGCTGACTGTAAACTGCTTAGAGAGGGTTGTAAAGTACTGTGAAGCGGTATATAAGTCTAAGTGCTATGGCTATTGCTATTATATAATACTTAATAGGGGCTTTTATTTGCATTTGAGGAAACTCCTGATATTTCATAGCCTGGAGCTCTTTGGAAAATCAGGGTTCTCTCCAAAATTGACACATAGTGACAGGCCACAAATGAACAATCCAATCCAAGACAGTTGTGACTTGCCTATCCCAGGCACAGCTAAAGCTTTGGTCAAACTGCCCATCAATTCATTGGCCTAAGTGAGACAAAGCTAGTCAGCATGATTGTGCTTAAACACATATTCCAGTTTGTTCAGTATTTTTTCCTATTGGTTATCAGAGGGTGATGGAGGGGATGCAATTATAATGCCTAAGTTATTTTCCAAGCATGGAAAATAAATGCTTTATTTGCTTTATATTATTAAGAAAAGCAAAAAAAAAATCAGAAAAAAAAGTGAATATTGTGCTGTAGGTTGTCAGGTCCCATGAAAGCACTATGTCCTTTTCAACAGTGAATTTCTCTTTTGGGAGGAAACAATATATTGTGAGTACTGATACACTAATCAGAATTTGTCTGTTGTCTGAAGTACAGTCCATTGTCTGAATTTGGTCAAAACTTTTGTCCATTAAATTCAATGTCCACTAAAGCTTTACTGTGTCCCAGTTTTGCACATGGGTTTCTCAGGAACATTCTGATTTTAAAAACTGGTGAATTCAGAAAGCTCAGATAGTTGTTATTTTTGTTCATTTAATGTAGAAGCTATTTTGCTTATTAATTGCTAGCTTCATTTTTGTGTTTGCTCTCACCTATAGACATCCTGAACATCCTTAGAAAATAAAACGGGTGGTGCACATTTTCAAACCAAGCATCACAATGTAGTGATTGGTTTGAAAATGTGGAACTTCTCAAAGCTGGGAATGGCAAAAAACAAGCTCATAGGTTTGCCAAAATAAATGTTGGTTGTTGGCAATGTTTATCAACAGCAGGCATTATGTGAAAGCACAAATGCTCTTAAAGGTCAGAGTATTATAGTTGTAACAGAACCAATTTGATGTAGTGTTTAAGGCACCAGGCTAGAAATCAGGAGACTGTGTGCTTTAGGCATAAAATCAGCTGGGTTACCTTCGGCTGGTCATAGACTCTCAGCCCTAGGAGGGAGGCAATATCAAACCACTTCTGAAAATTTTACTAAGAAGCATGCAGGGACTAATTCCGGTAGTCACCAGGAGTCAATACTGACTTGCAGGCAATCCCTCAAGTCAGGGATTGCTAGGACAATGATTTATTAGTGTTTTTACTTTTTTTTAGATTAATAATAGCAAATAGGTAGTCTCAAGGAATGAAAAGCAAAAGCTATTTGGATATGTTAATCATTAAACTGCTTTCCCTTGAGAGAATTAATTTAAACACACACACACACACACATATGTTTTTAATTTTTATGTGTTTCAACTGAAGACGCTCTCTACACAGTATAAATTCTAAGTCTATTATTTCTTCTTGGTATTGACTGAACCTCAGTATGGGCTCAATAAACTCACATTTTCTATTTAGGTATACTCTGAATGGGTAGATAGCATATTCTATTGATTAAGATTAGACTTGTGTGGTTAATTCAGTGTAAATTATTCTATTCTTATTCAAAGGAAACCGAGTCGATCAGCTTACTGATAGTAAAATATTCTCTTCCAGTCTCAATAAATAAAAATCACATTGCAACAGTGTGTTATTTATATAATACACCTAATACGCATTTATTTTAATTTGCCTCACATGAAATAGTTCATTATTAAATATATTACCTATATGTGGTTGGGGAATAAGTTCATGACTTTCTCAGGCCAGAAAATTAATTAATAGCAGTAGGTTCCCCTCAATTATGACTCTCAGGAGACCAATCTGAATGCTTGGTGTACAAGAGAACCCTGATAATTCCTTGCAGTGATACATAACATTATTGTGTATATCATTAGGAACAAAGCAATAATTATACTTTGAGTCAAATTTAAGCTGAGCTCATAGCCATATTATATATTTCTACAAGCCCAGGTATTTGGATTAGATAAGGATAAAGGAATAAAGCATACAAAATAAAACAATAATATATATGTATTTTATTATTTTTTTGTATCTCCTTGCTTCCCCCCCTCCCCCCCACCCTTTTATTGGCTGCTATGTTTAGCCATGAAACATGCATGTAGGGCTAACTCATACACTGGCAGAATGGAAAAAAGGAATATAGAACTTGTAAACTACCTTATTTTTTACCCCGTCCTGTGGATTGTCTTCATAGTCTTCCTGAAATAATGCATCTTCATAACCTTGCTGGAATGTTTCATGAAATAGGGTTGAGTGTTGTTGATTAGGTGGTGCTAACTTCACCAAGGGCATAAAAAAACAGAAGAGATAAAATTTCTGTGAAGTCTTCATTTCAGGAGCTCAGACTTGAGTTTTGCTGAAAGAACCAAGGAGAATGATTCTTGAACTGGAAACAAGGAAAGCAATCTGTCAGAACAATATTTAAAGCCCTAGAAGAGTAGCTGGCAGCGATTTTCTAATGCTCAGGGAACAGGGAAAGATGACTTAACTCTTAGTATTCTTTATTTAAATCCTTCTATTGTTTAAAAATTGGTACTACGCAGTATAACAATATATATTTATATACTTGATATTATTTAAGATTCCTATAATTTCTCATTTTGCATGCTAATTAGAAATAATTGAAACTCCATATTTTGAGATCTGATACACAGAGTGAAGAAATAGTTAAAATGTGGAGCCAAGCTAAGCCCATCCCTGGAGTGAAAGTAATAGTTTGTATTGTCTTAAGGATCTATGCTTTCCAGAAAAATAGGAATTGAAAAATAAAAATGAATAAAAGCATATTTTAAACGTAAAGCATGCTTGAATACAGTTCAAGAAAGATATACTGGTTATAGTTTCTAGATAATATATTATACAGTCAAAATGTTTTTAAATAACTTGTAACCATGTGGTATACATTAAGATAATTTATTGGAAAACAACACCTACCGTTTTGCTGAATAAGACCTCTTGTGTATCTGTGTTCAATATAGTTTTCTGTGCATTAATTCCAAATGGCCAGAGAAAAGTTATGGTTTATTTTCAAGAAACTGAAGTAATGTAGACTTTAGATGTACTTGCCTGTAGGGTAAAAAGAGTTGTGTTAGCATGCAGGCTTAATGTTACATGATAAATCAGTTTTGCTCTGCTACAAAATGGAATGAGTCCAGTTTAAAATATGTTACTCTAGTTGCTCATAGTTGATAGCATTTCCTAGATCAGCTGCAGTTTCATGCAGTAAAGACTTCAGCAAAGTCATATGCTTTTCATTTAGTCTAGCATTTAATAAAAAACAAAGAAAGTAACTTCCGTTTCAGATAAAGCATAAGCATTCCATTTTTGTGTGTGTAGGAAAAAAGTTGCAAAACTTAAGTTTGCAGCATAAAGTTTAAAACACTGGACACTGTTTTCCATTCACCTCCTTGAGGTCTTCAGCAGTGTCAGAGTTAATTACTTTTATTTTTTGGAAGACTTGCTAGCATTCCAATCTTAATAGATCATTACAGAAAAGACTGAAAAATACAGAAAACAATGAAAAATACTCATTGAATATATAATGTTTAGGAGAAACAGGTTTGCATTATAAAGGATTTAAGTGAAAATCTTGTTGTTTTATACATAGACAGTGAAGATTAATAAGAACTGGATATCCACAGAGCATTTAACATTGAATAACGTAGCTATTTCATTTACTGGTTTTTGTTACATTCTTCAATTTGACAGTCCTGCTAAAAATATCAGCTTTTTATTTCTTAACTTTAGAGAGCTTTTTAAAACAACAGCAACCCTGAAGGTTTTTTAGTTACACGCAGATTATTGCTCCACAAAAGTCAGAGTTCAGAAACCAGCTGTTTGCTCTGGAATACCATCTCAGTTGGAATTGGATGCTTTGGGTAATAGCACATCTGTTGCTTTACAATTTGTGCTCTTTTGCAACTTGATCCATGTTTAACATAACTGTGTTCTCTCCATTCACTGTGCTGACTGAGAGTGTTGTTAAATGCAAAACTGGAATCAGTTCACATTATGTTGCAATATTTTTGGTCTTTTGTTGGTTTTGAATATGAATGCATGCGAAGACTTTTTAAAGTTCTGTCATCTGCTCTGTCTTCTGTTTAGTGAATTCAGGGGTTATTGAATATAGATCTCTAATTTTTTATATTATATTTTCACCCAAATATGAAGTCTGGAAGAACGGAAACAAACATATATTCCAAGCCAGTATTCAGAGGAGGAAAATTCCCATCCTGCCCTCCCTATTGCAAGCCGTACTACTTTTCCTTCTGAAATTTTCTTCTGACATTTTGGGGATATGGAGTCACAGTACCTAACTGGAAAAAAAATGTAGCTTCCATCTATTAAAATTGATTCACTCATAGCTTAGGGCCAGTTACTTTGAGAATGTCCATATTCAGCATGTTTTCTAAGGAATGAGTTAATAAGCAACTCTTCACTCAGAGGTGTGCACTCCATGCGAGTAAGCTTAATTTTACACTTTAGTCACTATTAGTGCACAGATTGAGGCAGTTAATAAGCAGTTTTGTTTATTTGTTTATTTAAATTATGTATTTGGCTGCCCAGGTTGTACACTGCTGCTTTGGCTGACTTAGAACAGCCAAGAAAATAAGAAAAAGTTTGAATGAAAACTCAGAGAAACATGTTCATACCTGCTTTTCGATGGGAACAATTATTCCCGCCCCAACATCTGGGGAAATACTCAGGCCAGCAGGGTCAGGCCAGCCAAGCATTGGAAGAGAAGTGAGTGGATCATTTCACATGACATGGAAAAAGCATTGTTTCAGGGAAGGGACCCAAAACGTACCTACCCAATATAGTGAATGGGACTAATGTCATTGGGAGGGCTTCTGCAAATTACCCAGTTCTGTGCCATGTAGGGCTTTATAGGTGATAACAGCACCTTAAATTGCTGGTTTTGGGAAGAAAAGCAATTGCAATTGCATTGTCACAATGATCTCATTCCATTCTTTGGTTTTGTTGTGTTTTATTCTTTTACTCATTGTTTAAAGATGTATCCCAGAAAGGCTTTGCTGATTCCCAGGGACTAGGCTGTTTATACTATTTCATTATAAATAAACAAAGAAAGAAAGATCAGGGGCTCGTAGTAGAACACTTGTTTCATCCATCCACATCAGGGTGTCCCAGCTCCCAGAACTGGGACACCCCGATGTAGATGATGAAACAAGCATTCTACTGTGAATTTCTGATCTAGTTTATTCTCTGAGATTTCTCCAGTTGCAGCCTTTAGTCAGTCTTTGTTAACCAGAGAAAGATCTGTTGGAGGTCATACAAAGAGGTAGGATAATACTGCAATTCCAAAACGTCCAACTGTTGCTATGGGAGTCTCTGCAAATAGACAATTTGATGTTATATTTTTCTAACATACTCTCCACCTCACATAGTAGGGTACTGGCAAATTTAATGCCTTATTCCCAAAGGTGTTGAAGGGAGGTTTCAATAACTTCTTGTATTCAGAGGCCCTATCTGTGTCATGGACTTCATCCTAAGTTGCTGTATCAGTGAGATGGACGGCAGACAATCAGTCTATCAACATTTCTATGAAAATTGATAAATTGTGTTCAGTTGAAAATACTTTCAGAACGTGCTGGGTTTGAACCATAGGTATATGAAAATGGTTTGGTTATTTATATTAGCCTTCTAATGTTGTTAGTTAGTTGTTGTTTGTTTGTTACCATTTCCAAATACCTAAACTATTAAGGAAATAGTTATTGTTTTCTAGGGAATACGCATTTTCTTTTATTTTTCACCATACTGTACATTCAAAGAACAAATGAATAGAAGAATTTGTGCAGTTGCAACTTTAAAGTATTATTTAGAAAATATTTAAACTTTGTTGGGATTACTTAAACATAATTTATTTATGAAAATGACGCCTTTTTATAGATGGCAAATACTGCTACGTGCAATAATTTTTTTCTGAAAACTAAAATGTTGATTCAACTGTTCAGATATCCTGCACATGGAATAATGGCATTACACAGGGATCATCATGAGCCGTACATGTAGAATGATAATAATCTACATCAACTGTCCAACTACTGAACTCAAAATAAGGAAACACTCTCGGGAGCTTTGAATTCCCAAAAGTAGCACTTTATTGGATACACCATTTTGGTACTGAAGAATCAAAACCAGTTCTGATTTTCCCACGCAAATGCTTGCTTAGATAAACAACTTCTCTTTCTCCTCACCCCTGGGTGATCACATTGTCCATTTGTGAATGTCCTTTTATAATGGGAACAGTCCATCTCTTTCTCAAGCACCTGCAATGGTAACCTTGATGGTTGCCAGGCTCTCACAGTCCATGCACACATTTTCAGCATACTATTTTCCTCTTCCCTCCATTTAGTTCACTGGCAAGGTGAAAAGCATTAAGGTTTGAAAGAACCAAAGTGGTTCAATCTTGACAGATGTTTTCATTTATTGGAAATGAATGATCATATGTTCAGTTTTCTATTCTCATGTTGGGGAATATGTGGATTCTGGAATATAAGAGATTGATCCACATTTGGTTTAGTTGATGAGAAATGCAATAGATGACATTAAAGTTTATCGGATAATATGATATACTATTTTCTGGAAATATTATTCGTTACTTTTGATAAAGATAATACTATGGAATAAGAAAGGGTTTTTTTTTCCTTTTGGTAACTGCTAGGATAAAAATGACAAAACATTAAAAATCACTGATAAAGTATAAAAATTGTTTTACCTTGAAAATTACATGCAGGATGAAGAACACTTAAAGTCTTGATTTATTGGCATACATGATATATCCCATATATATTTTTAAAACAAAAATGACTATATCTTTAGAACCAAGATGCTATCTAAAATATACTAGCTAATTTAGCCAAGCTGTTAAAACAACATAAGTGTAGTTACTAAAATCTATTGCTAGCATTCTCACTTAACTGAAAATCAACAATTTATGGCATGTGTAATCAATTAATTAGATGATTCAATATTGTATATAATATATCTATAAGTAAAAGCCAGTTTGCTGTAGAGGTTAATGCATCAGACTAGAAACAGAGATCATGACTGGGACAGTCATTTTCAGCCCTTGGAAGGAGGTAAACCATTTCTGAAAAGCCTTGCCAAGAAAACTGCAGATACTTGGATAGTCTCCAAGAATCAGACATGATTGAATAGAAGGGGAAAATAGGAATAAAACTATGTAATCCAATTTTTCTAAAATATCTTTTGCTGTTAGCTCTTACATTGATCTTCTGAAATGTTCCCAAAAGGATGATATGGTTAGTTTTTAATTCATAGCTTTATATAACAATAAATATAAAGAAGCTGATTACTTATCCCTGTGGAATGTTAGTACATTATATTAATCTTTAAGAATACAGAATATCTGTTAAATGTTAATCATTTTTACGTGGTATTTCAAGTCAAGAGCACAACATGATGGTTAGTATTTAGAAAAGGAAAATAAAGATTATCAAAATGAAATTCCATCTTTTTGGTGCATCAAATTCCATCTTTTTGGTGCATCGCTGTCTATCGATATCCCAATTTAATACAGAGGCAAAGTAATTTGCTGGCAAAAAAAATATCTATGTATTTCAATCGTGTCATAATTTATTTGTAACATCTTATACTTTTATAAACACAATATATATATTTAAATATTGATTGTTAACTATCTGATTAAAATCCATATATAAAAGCAAAATAAATGTGAATATTGATTAAAAATATTGTGTATTTTTTAAAGTAACACTTTTGATAGCCTTGCATTGTTGATTAAATAAATATAAGCCAAGTCTGTTGATTTTTTCCTATGTTGCAGTATGTGTCTGTGTGTTCTTGTTTAGTGATAGTTTCATTGATGTAGATTGCATCAACTCTGAGCTACAAATATTCTCCTTTTATTGAGATTGAATCCTTAAATGTACTTGAAATGTACTTTGTAGCATAGTTGGGCCCTGGGTAAAATACTCATGATATCAACAATGATTTTATGTAACTCAAAATGTAGATAATGCTTATAGGCAAAAAAAAAGTGCTTATGATAATAAACCAAAATCTCCTGAAATGTTATGCAGCAGGATGAATGTTTTATTATTTATCATGAGAGATAGCAAAGATCTCAGGAGTAAAGTTAGTAAGATTATGTGAAATTTGATGATCTCTTAACATTTTAGTCAGCTTTCATTTTATTTCTGGTTGTCCTGTCAACTGAAAAGATTGCTGATCTTTCTATTATACATATTATAATTAATTTGGATTCAAATTACGGTTTTTAACCTACTAGTCATCTGTTTCACTTGAATAGAGTATTAACTTCAATTTATTCTTCTGAATCAATGGATAGCTCCTTGAATAATTTCATATTTATGAAGTGAATTTGGGCAAAAGATGAATTTTTCATGAATGTTAAGTTTATACGCAGACACACACATCTACATGCATAAACCATAAAATAGTTAAATGCTTGACCATTTAACCATTCAGTTAAATGTTAACTGAAACACCAAGAGATTTTTAAATCTACTATTATAATGGGTTTGCTGCAAGCCTAATTAGGATTCAGAATAAACTGTAACTTCTCTTAGAAAATTTATTCAAACTAAAATAAGGTGTATACAAAATATATTGATTGGCTTCAGATGGTTTACTGCATTTTCCAGTTTATTCTGTTTTCATTTATACTTGGTATTATTTTTTGTTTGCTTGCTAGTTTTACTACCTCTTAAAATTGTTAATAGAAGTAAGGATCAAGGTAGTTGTCATCGTCACTTCCTCTGGAATCGTGATCATGGCTTTCATCTTGCTCTTCATGAAAATCTTCTGCTTCTTCAAATTCTTCTGGAGTTAGAAATCTTCGGAACACAGGTGTTCTCAGCTGTGTTTGCTGATCTTTGCTAATTTTTTGTTCTCCGTAATAAATGCTCCGCATGTGTGGAAAGCAGAAGAATGCATAGGTGCTGATTGGAGCCGTAAGCTTGTTTTGGTCCACTCGTATGTATGTTAAATGTTTGAAGTTCAGTGGATCAATAGTAGGACACATTAAAGTAACATTCATGACTGTAAAAAGACAAAAACAATGTTCATTAAAGTAAATAGGTTCTTGCAAAATATTCCAAAGTACTCTTTTCCTGTTATGAGAGCAAAACCAATAACCAGAAATCTTCTATCATTGTTGACTCTACTTAAGCTGAAATTTATTTTTTTCCGTCTCCACTAGTCTGCTAATGTAGGTTCCTCAGTCATTGATATGGGACCAAGAAAACAGATCTTAACTGAGAGTTTAGGAAATTGTGGCCATCTTTTTTGTACAATAAATCCAATGTAAGGATTTGGCATGTATGTGTATCTTTTAAGCAAAAGACTAATTGCATCATAGGAAAATATCTAGAATTCCATATAGTTGCTAGCTAATTTAGTACCACATGAATTTTAGCATAAGAACCTTTGGAAAGCTAATTTACTTATACATATACAGTGTAATTAAATATACTTCAAGTAAAAGTAAATGTTTAAAAAACTAGATTTATAAAAGCAATTAAACTAACCTTCTAGTTCATTATCTTCTAAGTATAAATGTTGTAGGGTTCTTGGAATATAGAAAATATTTTTCAATTTGTTATGCCCAAGATTAAGTTCCAGAAGACTAGAGAACATAAAAGCATTGTAAGGAATTTCTTCAAGTTTATTGTGTGACATTCTTAAAGCAGTAAGATTTGGAAGCTTGTGGAAGTAATTATCTGGAATGGAAGAAACTGAATTATTTTCAAGCGAAAGGTACATCACTGAAGGTGGTAGATCTAGAAGCATAGACTGTAGCTTGTTGTTACAAAGATTAATCTGCATTAGGTTTCTCATACTTGAAAAGTCTATTCCTTTGAGCTGGGAATCCTCAAGATAATTATTACAGAGGTCAAGCATTGTTAAATGTGTTAGCCCTTCCAAAGCTTTACTGTGTGACGTGGAAATTTGATTGAAACCCAGGATCAACCTTTCTAAGCTTCCAGGTAATGGGAATGGAATTTCTTCTAACTGATTATATTCTAAATGAAGTTGAATGAGGTTTGCAAGTTTGACGAATACACCATTGTCAATCTTATGAGACTTGATTTTGTTGTGGCTGAGATTAATTTCTTTCAAAGCTGTAGCATTAACAAAGGATTCCAGAGGCACAGCTTCAATCTCATTATACTGCAGATAAAGTTGCTGGATGTGAGCTGGAATCTTTGGTATTGTCAGAAGCTTGCGATGATCACAGTACATAGTTGTTGGGAAAGTAGGTGAACAGAAGCATTCTTTGGCACACTCAGCATGCATGGTGGAGTATGGAATGTTATATTCTACATGAGGAACTTGATGAAAAATAGATGGATATTCACTATCCACCTCATGTTCATATTCATCCTCAAAATCATCACTCTCATATTGACCAAATACTGACATTTCAAAGAGAAGAAATATAGTTAACACTTGACTTGGTTTTGCCACATTCATTTTCTTCATGTTTATCCTGCAGAAAAAAGAAAAGATTAAATACGTTAACATTAAAAAGTTGATAACAAAGGAAATATTGGTATTATACAGTTAACAGAACAATGTTTTCTTTGCTTTGTCTAGGAGCTAACACTTCTACATATTTAAGGTTTAAAATTATCCTAAGCTTGGAATTAAAATTCTTTTTCTATTTGCACTAAGCTTGCATGAGTACAACATTCAGTAGACTTAGCTAAGCAATGTAGCATTAAAAATATTTGCTAGTGCATAGTGGCATGTAAAGGATAAGGCATACATATTTAACTTATTTTAGGACTGAATATACATTTTCCCATTGTCTATTTTGCTCTCTTCCTTCAGTTGAAATTATCCAATATGAGTGTTCAATCTAATAGCATAAATTGTTATTTTTCATATTATAAACATTGGTGTTAGCTTACTAAGACATTGATTAATATGATTCCATTGGAATTTCCCTGCCATGAAAAATGGCTGAAGTTTTAAAGTATAATATGGAATCCTCTGGCTTCAAAGACAAACACTATTGTGCAGTTCATCTCTGGACCTGATGGTGTCTCTGCAGCCCAGTCTGAAAGGCCAGTCTCCAGCACATCATGTCAGCCCTCCCAGGTAAGCCAGACAGGAAATATGACTAAACAACTAATTTTACATTTTTTTATAAGGCTACATTAACAAAACCTTGCAGATCTAACACTAGAAACTTCCTGCTATCACTTTTAACCATTTGATCAATTGGGGTAAGTCCTCCCTAACTGTAGCCTAATTTGCTTCCCTTATCTTTTATAGGGAGCCAGAATTAGGACATCAATTAACATTAAATTAGTTAATTGATTCCAGGAAATTTCGGAAGAGAGAATGCATAATCATGGCTAAAACAGCAACCATAGTTAAAGGATTAAATATTATATAACAGTTGCGTTCAGTAAATGTCAAGATCAATATTTGAAATTTTGCATATATTGAGCAATTAACTTCAATAGCACAAATTCTTGCTTATATATAAAGTATAAGTTTGTTGCTTAACAATGTTAGTATTAGATGATAAATCAACACAAGAAACATGGAAAAATAATCTAAACAGGTAATTTATCCCTAATTCAGATTAGTAAATAGATTTATTTTGTATTCAAGCAAATGTCCAAATTTAAAAAAAACCCAAGATCAAAAGTTTCTAAGCAGAATATAAATTAGGAATTGATTAAGATATTCTCTTATAACCATTCACTTCTGTTGAATAAATTCTGTTCCATGAAATTGTTGGTAAATGAAGTATACTCTTTCATATGTGTAAATCAGAACAATCTCTAAGCCTTGTGTTATAAAAATTTATAATATGTATTTCATGTCTCCTGAGAGACAGAAAATATTTTTCCTGGCACTGTTTTCCTTTTCTTCCTACCTATCTTTTTTGTTGAATTCATTTTAATCACATAATTAAGAAAATTAAATGTTTACTTTGCATCATGGCTTATCTAAAGCAAGAGGATAAGCATACTTTTTTTCATCAGCATTTACTGCTAAAAATTCTATTCAACCACATACTTCTGGTGTCCCAATCAGTTTCCCCATGCCTCATGTTTTCATTACCTAGGTGTGCTCTTGCTATCAGCTTTGACTATGTCTAAAATAATTTTTCATTCTGGTTTGCTATCTGCTGCTTTTGAACTGAACTGATTTTCAAAAAATGAAATGCTTTACCAAAGGAACCAGAAAAGTACAATATTGGTTGAAGACTATGAGCCATTAGATCTGAGCATAAACCACTAAATGAAGTTGTTGACTCTTAAATAATAGGCTAATAGCTTTCAATAGATAGTTATTTATTTATTTATTTATTTATTTTTACATTTATATACCGCCCCATTCCGAAGACTCGGGGCGGTTTACAACTTATAAGCAATCCCTGTTCTTTTAAGATGTTGAGTGCTGTGAGTCTCCAATCGAGAAAATTAATTTCCTTGTGAGATCCAATTTTAAAAAATCCAGTAAAAAAAAAAATCTCTTTGGGAAATGCAATAAAAATAACACAATCACATCTTGGCTGTGAAAGAATATAAATTTACTCTTAATAATATTCACATGCTTTACAAAAACAAATGATTTAAAATAGAGAAACCCCGATTACAAATCCCTTCAAGTGTTGTTGTTTTTTACATCAGAATAAATATAACATTAAGTTGTAATGGGAATTAGAGGTGGATCCCTTCTTGTCTTGCCTTTATAGCTAGGATTTACATTCTGACATCACGACCCATGTTCCATCATTTCTTTGTCTTCATGGATTGTATGTGGTATTTCTTTCCAAAGATTATTCAGCTATGTCTGTAGAATATGTTAATGATCATGCTGTCCCACTGTTGTCCTGGTTGATTAACAAAATGGAATGTTCTCATTACTGGAGTTGTGGTGGCACAGTGGTTAGAATGCAGTATTGCAGTCTGACTTTGCCCATTGCCAGCAGTTCAACCTCCACCTTCCATCCTTCCAAGGTCGGTAAAATGAGGACCCAGATTTCTGGGGGCAATATGCTAACTCTGTAAACTACTTAGAGAGGACTCTAAAGCACTGTGAAGCAATATACAGTATAAGTCTAAGTGCTATTGCTACTGACCAGTGAGAATATTTTGAGACCACTGATCATAATTATATCAATTGCCCACCTCTTTTCCTGAGATACAAATAACCCCAAGGGACCTTACCAATGACTGATCAAAGATGGATTGGCATATGAAAACATAGCCCAGAAAGTATGATGGGAGGAGCAAAATAAAATTTTGTACATCATGGCTTCTTGGCACCTTAAGCAAGAATAATTGTTCAGTGTTGCATGATAGATAGAAATAAAACTACTTAAATTATTGCATTGGGAACCAGCTAAGAAAGTTGTGTGATGTTTAGCTGTTAATCATAGAACCAACTCACCCTTTTCCACTCCCATTATGCCATGGTTTACAAGTTAGGCAAACTTGTATAATAAGTACTTTAACAGAACAAGAGAGTTGGAAGGGAACTTGGAGGTCTTCTAGTCCAACTCCCTGCTCAGGCAGGAAAACCCTATACCATTTCAGACAAATGGTTATCCAATCTCTTCTTTAAAACCTCTGGTGTTGGAATATCCACAATGTCTGGAGGCAAGCTGTTCCACTGTTCTAACTAATTGTTCTAACTGTCAGGAAATTTGTCCTTAGTTCTAAGTTGCTTCTCTCCTTGATTAGTTTCCACCCATTGCTTCTTGTCCTGCCCTCAGGTGCTTGGAGAATAGCTTGACACCCTCATCAGTACCTGTATGCTTGTATGCTTTTTAATGACTGTTTTTATATGTTAATTGATTTTTCTTTTTAATTCACTATTGCATGTTGCTCAGAGTCATGCTTTTGTAAATATGATGAATGAATGAATGAATGAATGAATGAATGAATGAATGACAGTTAAATTGATGGACAATATAGAGGCAAATTATGGACTCTTGGGTCAGATGGATTATTCAGAGTGGAATATAATCCAGAAAATCTGAACACAGTATCTTAGAAGAGGTCAGTCTATATGCCACCATCAAATATAGGCAACTTAACAGAGTCTCAAACAAACAAGTAACAGCCTTAATGTTCAAGATCATCCAACACAGATTAAAATGAAAAGCAAAACACCAAATAGCAAGCTGGTTTTGGAAATTGAGAAGTGTGAGACATTATTACTGATGCATACTGGATAACAGAGAAATCCAAGAAGGCCAAAAAGAATTTAATGTGTCCTTTTTGATTTAGAAAGGTCATTAATTGTGTTGATCATTCTATCCGGTAGAAAAAATGCTTAGGAAGAAAGGAATCTCAGAATGTCTCATTGTTCTCATGCAAAACTTGTATACTGTCTGTCCAGAACATTACAGAACAGATTGCTTCCATATCAGCAAAGAAATGTAATATGTACACTCTCTCACACACTATACTGAATAGTGAAGGAAGCAGATTGGAAAAACATGAGTGTGGTTTTAAAACTGGAGGAAGAAAATACCACAACTTGCATAAATGTTGTTGATGACACTAATCCAATATCTGAAAATGTCTGAAATCTGAGATCTGGAAATAAAAGACAATTAGCATAATGAAAAAATGGGACCAAGGTTAAATATAAAGAATACCAATATGATAGCAGCAGGTAGAGCAACCAGAACTGAGAAAGAAGAAAGAACTGAAAATGAAGATTCTGAAGTGGTGGATAACGTCTATCTTTTAGAACATAACATAACATAACATAACATAACAGAACAGAACAGAACAGAACAGAACAGAACAGAACAGAACAGAACAGAACAGAACACTTTATTTGGCCAAGTGTAATTAGACACACATGGAATTTGTCTCTGGTACAGAAGTTCTCAATGTACATGCAAAGCAACAGGCTAATAACAGCAATAACACTTAGATTTATACACCACTTCACAGTGCTTTCCAGTCTTCTCTAAGTGGTTTACAGAGTCAGCATATTGCCTCCAATAAGCTGGGTCCTCATTTTACTAAACATAATAATGATACCAATAGGAGGTGATAGTAGAGAAGATGAGAAGGATAATAGTAATACAGCCACACAACATGGGTCAATATACTTAGACATAAGACAAAACTTTGAGAATTAGCTGTTCAGCAGAGTGATGGCATGAGGGGAAAAGTGTCCCTGTGTGTAGTTGTTTTGGCATGTAATGCTTTATAGCAGTGTCCCGATGGGAGGAATTTTAGGGTTGACTATAAGACTAGTAGAATATCATCAAAAACCTTGGAAAATATTCAGATGCTAATGTGTTCAGTTACTAAGTCCAACACGAGAAGTCCAACTTCTTGTGACCCATAGATACTATAAGAATCAGAATTGTAGAGGTAACACTTTTTCCTGTGATGCTTTATGGATGCAAATGTTGGACTTTGAAGAAGCAGGATAGAAAGAGAATTAATGCTTTTGAACTTTGGGGTTGGAGAAGATTCCTCAGAATGCCATATATAGTTTACAGGTGAAAAATAAATTAATCAAATTACAAATTAGCCTTAAGTTCTCACTTAAGACAAAAATATTAGGGGCAAATTACAATATTTTGGACACATACAAACATCTCATTTCTGAAAAGTCCACAATGCTGGGGGAAGGTGGAGGGAAATAGAAGGGGACAATGAGCTTTAAGATGGATGAACTCAATTCCAGCAATGGTAGGTGTATTGAAAGACTCAAAGGATCAGATTGGGGACAGATTGTCTTGGATAAAATCTGTCTGGGCTATCACTAAGAATCAATACTGACCTGATGGCGGATGATTAATTAAAAAAATCCTTCTTTCTATGTTGCTTTTCATCAAGTAATGCTGGTAAAGACGTGGAAGGGCTTGATGGAAACTCCTTTCTAGGAAATATGTCTGTTAACTTTCATTCTGTTTTTTCCGTCAAGATATATATATATATATTTTCCTGTAAAAAATATTCTATTATTATTATAGTCTGTTTTTCTTATAATCTTAACTGGATTAAAATGCTTTTTTTTTGTAATGTTTTCATTGCTGGTTTATATTATATTTCTTTAAATGGAGGGGATATATTTTTTAATACTGCTCTGTCATTCATAGTATATGTGGTTTATAAAGACTTGAAATAAAAGAGTAAAGTGGACAAAGAAAGCAATAGAATACAAGGAAGGAAGATATGGAAACAGTTGTAGTTTTTCCTCCGACTGTATGTAATCTCCTAATAGGTTAGCTGGGATTATTTTTCACTTTCTTCACCATTAATTTCTGTCTTTTTTAAAAAAAGAAATATTTTTATTCTTGTAATAGTGACTTACAAAGCAGGAGGCAGGGGAAAGTCTAATTGAATAGTAATAGATGAACAAACAGAAGCAACTTCACAGCTAATGTATAAATTAAGACATTATGGGATTTTTTTTCTAGTAATACATTCTTTCCTCCCTTCTCTGATTTCCCCAACTGCTGACCAGAACCTATATATTTATACTTTAGATATGTGTGTTTGTGTATGTTTGTGTGCGTGTTCATGCATCCACCATCTCTGAAAAAAATGTTCCTGTTTGCTCAGACATTTCCAACATTTATTATTAGACATTATTATTAGATTACCAAGTTTGTCTGACTTGGTAATTATTGATGGAGTTACATACTGTTTCTAAAACAGTT
>JANHFL010000585.1:106850-124081 GCA_032468155.1 Oxyrhabdium leporinum
TTATAAGCAATACTCTTACATCAGTATATTAATCCAATATACCTCAGAATATTGCCCCCACAATCCGGGTCCTCATCTATATAACTCAAGCAGAATCTTGTATTAGATGAGTGATCTGTTCCTGTATACTTCACCTTCTGAAATATATTCCTGTTCTCTCCAAAGTCTGTTCTGGAAGCAGCTGAGCAATAGACAGCCTTCCCGGAATAATGGCTTAAGAGAATTGGAAAAATAGCAGCATCATAGTGCTACAATGGAGCAGCTAGGCAGCAGATTCAGATCTAGATTAGTGCTGGCACAGGAGAAGATAGGATTCCATTAAAGCTAACTCTTAGGAAATTTGCAGTATTGTTTTCTTCTCCTGTTGCCCAGTAATCTGTTTTCTACCAAACCTGTGCAAAATAATCTTAAATCTTTTATCTTAAGAAGTCCCATACAATGTTCTTAATTCATGCATAAATTATACAAATATATGTTTATTATAAGGTAGGTCCTTTTAAAAGCTATATGTTATTAAAAGTAACATATAACAATAGTAAATTGAATTTATAATTTAGTAATTGAAGGCACATTACCACAGAATTAATAGAAGTTTTAAAAACAAATAATTTCCTACCTGAAGATAATTTGGTACTTTTCTGCCAGGGATTGTAGATGGTGATGCCCTCAAGGTATAAGTGTTATCTTGTAGATATAAGCATTTCACCAAGTATGATTTGCTGCAAAACGTTCTGGAGAATGAAGTATTCCTTGTTGAACAGAATAGATTATACAAGTAAGGGTGTAATTTTGCTCTGGTGAAATTATGTGGCTTAACTCTCTTTCTCTAATTTTTGGTTTGAGGTGTGGTAGGAATTTCCTTCACTTGAGGGGATGGCTGAAGATTATTTTTAGCATTGACCATCAAAATATGCTTGTTTCCTTGTCAGTGCTGGTTCTTATGTACATTCGTTACTCAGTGAAAATCCAAGGAAAATACATTAGTATTCAATCTTTTGCAAGGGCATTTAATGTTAGTATTTTAAAATGGATAAATATTTAACATTCTGATTGTTGAATTTTATAGCTTTTATAAACAAGCATGATTTTTTTTCTGTTTCATATCAATTGTAACATAACTGAGTCCTGAGTGTATGAACTTATTTTGTGAAAACACAAGTAACAACTGACATAATCAAATGTATTGACAGTGTAATTCTGTGTTCACTTTTCAGACACTAAGTAAAAGTTATTTCAAGGATAGCTCTATGAAGAATCCATTGCAGTAATGCAACTGAGTAACTAAAGCCACAGTAATTGTGAATACAACCTTCTGTTCGAGGAGGTGGCATAACTTATATAATTTTATTGAAATTATCATAATAGAAAATACAAATGAAAATAAAGATAATAGGGAAATGGAAGAAGAAGAGGGAAGGAGAAATGCAGAGTCAAGGGGGGAAAAAAAGGATCTTTTCTTTAATTAAAAGTTAATTTGGCCATCTCAATTTTTCTATACATTCTTCCATTATGGGGTTATTAGATCTTACCATTTTTGTGCATAAACATTTTTTGCTGCAATAAGCATCTACAGTAACAAAATTATAGACTTTTTTTCAAATTCCTTGTCTATCGGGGTGTGGCATAACTGACATACCAGTACACATATGATACAAAGACTTTTGAATAGTAATATCAAGATGAAACCAGAACTCTCTTTATTGGAACTAATGGATAGTTACTCAAGGAGACTGGTTTTATATATGATAACTGCAGCAAGATTATTTGCACAAAGGTGGAGAAATACTGAAATATCTACAATGGAAGAAGGGATTGTAGAACTAGCTGGTCAAGGAACAAATATCGTAGAACTAGCTGGTCAGGGAACAAAGCAATAAGTACTTTTATAAGAGCCTCAAAATCTTCTATGAATTGAACATGGAAAAAAATGAACTTCAGATTTCTGAATTTGATGATTGAAAAAAAAAGTGGAATAAGGGGCTGAAGGCATTATTGTATTAAGGAAGGAGGAGGGGCAATGAGTATTTTTGCAGCCACTGTTAAGACAGAAATTGCTTCATTAGGAGGGAACTTATTACTTCTTTATATAATAGAACTAGCATAGCTTCTGCTGAAAGCAATGTTTTTGTATTTGCCAAATGTACCCAGAATTTTCTTACACCAACTGTGATGCAAACAAAGCTAAGGCACATGCATCAACACATACCTCACTGAGCACTCTGTCAATATTGGACAGAAACAAACTGAAATATATCGAAACATATTCAAAAACTCCCCAATAACTACCCTTCTGGCTTGTACTCAGTATTAATTACAGTTCATGTTGGAAAATTTTTGTATACCACAGCAGAATCTTGGCGGTTTTAACTTTGAGTGGACAGTCTGATACAGCTAGAATTCATTAATCGGCTAGCCACCTGGGAAAGCCCCCTGGATGACACTGAGCAGATGGAATGGTATTGTTGAAGAGGAACAAAATCTACATTACTGCAGTATCTTCACATGGGGCCTGTGAAGGCTATATTCCAAAAATTGGTAGAAGAGGTTCATGGGGAAAGTTAAAAGCAAAAGTTAGTAACTTTAACTTTAACTTTAACTTTAGTTATATATTCTTCCATGTATTTTTAAAAATTATCTTTATGTCTCATTGCATTATAATTTACCAGCAATTTTCAAAGCAGCTTTGAGGGGCTTCATATTGTTCTGGATATTAGATTACAAAACTCCATGTAGGTAGAGTTTTGTACACCTACCCAAATTGGTCTGCGTCCAATTGATTTACGCCTCTTAATTTCTAGAAAGTATTACATGTTTGATGCCTCTGAAAAGAAGCCAAGAAATTAAAGACTTTAATTAAGAATGGGCCCTATGGTTATAGGCCCTATCCTATATTTTAAACTTATCTCAAGTCATATATCCCTTCCTGCAAGTGAAGAAGATCCACTAAAATGATCAGTTTTCAGTGACTTCTGGCATCCAGTAAATTCTTAAATGTTTCAAGGAAATTACTAGGAGCCAATACTAGTAATACTGCTGTACCTATTTCAAGTCATGGAATGGAGGAACACAGTCATTAATACAAGCTTGCTGCCTGTACTTGAAGAATCCTTTCTGAATTTGTCTCTACTTCCCCTAATATTGGAGCCATTTCCAATTAGATCTTTTAGGTCCATGTTGAAGACTAATATGTCCATCCAGCCCTTTTTCCTATCAATTTCATGGATATTTTTTCCTCCTTTCAACTCATCTTTGAACTGTCTATATTTTCTACCAGTTATTTAATTCGTTGTAATCTTTTGTGATACTATGATGCATTTTGTTTTAATTTTAATTCAATTGAATGCATTGCATATAAACGTAGTATAACAATAAATAAATATTGTTTGGTCATGGTTGACTTACTGGACAATAAGCTGACCTTGACCAAACAATATATGTTTTGACATATAATGAATGAATGTTTTGACATATAAAGGCCTTCGTGGCTTATGGTGCAGAGTCCCTATATATTCTATATGGACCATGATGAAATTCCCATCAGAGGCCTTTTTCCAAGGTCATGCCCAGATAGTCCTTCCATTTATGAAATGCCTTACCCAGTTTCTACTTTCATACCTTTTCCATTCTTGACCATCCCTATTTATATATTCAGATCCTTTAATAAATTGTGTCTTTTCTGTACGTTTTTAAGTAATTTAAGAGCTTTAGTGCAGTTTAATCTGGTGTATTATAAGCTTAATATATGCCACACTTTAAAATTTTGCAATATCTTATTTAGCTTCAGCTCCATGTCACTAATTACTGCTTTTAAATGTTGATTTTGTGTAGAATAATTGAGTATACATTCTGTGTATGACTAGTAAATGTTGGAAACAAATGGAATACATAAAAGACAGCAACCAAAGGGGAGGAGCTACTCTGTTTATGACTCCAGTTACCTTCTTTTTTTCATAATTCAATCAGGTCACTACAGCTACCATAATTATTTCCATAAATGATTAGTTTTTCCTCCTAATACAATAGTTTATCCAGAATAGTGATCTTATTGCTTTTACAAAGTAATTGATTGAGTTTCATGGGAAACACACCTGCTGTACAAAGATATGGTTTGCTTTCTAAGCATACTAGCAAATCATCTTTTAGGAAGAGAAGGAACAGGCAGATTATAATGTAAGGGTATGCATAAAAAACAAGAATGGAACAAAGCAACCCCACTGATCAAATACACAGATGAAATATTCCAAGATACATTTGAAATAAAACTTGAAATATTTCAAATGTTCAGGTCATAGGAAACTGCTACTGCTCACTTACTTTTAACCACAGAGCTCTGAAAGTAGATAGGACAATACTCTACCTTGATTAATATATATGAGCTGATTTCCCAAAAATCAGCCGGCATGGTTTTTACTATATTTACTAAAATATTAAAAATAATATAGAAATATTGTTTCCTGTTAGGAAACAATAGGAAACCATTTCACCAAATTAAAAATTGTGGTTGATTACACAGTCAGCCAGATATTTAAATTGGCTCTGGTATGTTTATCTACCAATTAAGTCCTCAAGGGCCTGGGATAGGCGGATGTTGCTTAATAATATTAATATTATTGTCAAAGGATGTAAGCTGTTCCAAGTAAAGATGCCTTTTGCAATTAGACTGATGGTGAGTTTGTTAGTACCAATGGTGTTTAAGTGACTCATGCAGATATTTTGGAATTGTACCAAGGCACCTATTATTATTGGTACTATTTTTGCTTTTTGTCATAGTTGTTCTATTATCTTTTGCCACAGTCGTTATTACTATTATGACTGGATTTGGCTTTTTTATCCACCTGTTGTGCCCTTCCCAAGAAGGGCAGAAATAGCATTAACACCTTCAACAATAACATTATTACATTTGTTGTGTTATAAGCCAAGATTTTTTCAGTTTGCACTTGAAAATCCCACAATATTTTAACCTGCTAGTTTTTGATGATTCCACCCACAAACACCTGACTTTCAGGTGCAAGCCATACAAAAGTAACTAGTTCTTTCCTAATTATTTCGTCTACACATAGTAACAGTTACTGGCTGCAGATATAAGCAAACATTTCAGAGCCTGCATAGAATATACATATAAAAGTTCCGCAAATCAGCTTTCTATTAATTGCTTTTTTTCTATTATTTGTTTACATTTATATAACATCAGTTGCTTTAAGAATGATTGTGTATCAAATAAACTAGTATGTATGAATGCAAACACTATTGAATGAGCTTTCTATAGAATAAAATAAAGCACAAATGAAGCACAAACATCATATAACCTATCCATCTAAGTCAGGGCTGTCAAACTCCTGGCCTGCGGACTGGATGCATGACATACTGGACATGCCCACGCCCGGTTTAGCAAAGGGGGGAAAAGTCCCTGTACGTCATGTGACGCCACCGTGACAGCGTGCGTTTGACACCCCTGATCTAAGCGGAAGATTTTAAGAGTAGCTTTTGAGGCAGATGGACAATTATGTCACTGCAAGCAGTCTCCTTCTATCTACCATTTGCTTAATTACTTCTTTCTTCTACTTCTACTCGAATCTAAACCAGAAGCAGTAGGAAAATGAGTTATACTGAACTTTTAGGCTGTAAAAGATTTTTGGGGAAAGATCCAGTCACATGTTGCAAAACAAGACCAGTTGCACTGTCTCAGACAGTTAGAATTCTGAAAACAATGCCTTCTAAATAGCCATGTTTTCTTTCATGCTTAAAACAGTCAAAATTGATGGTTTGAGCTCAGAATATTTCAAAAACAAACCATTTAGTATCTCCCTGAATATAAGCAGAAAAGGATATAAAAGGCAAGCAAACAGCCACAAATGGAGAGATAATGTGAGACTTGGCAATAATTCAGCTCTGAATGATTTATTGTTTGTTGATGAATATTTCTGGGATAATTTAGCCATGGGCGGCAAACATAAAGAATATTTGTGTGAATTCTTCTGTTAGGAGGGAAGATGAATGGGGTTAATATAAACTGGGTCCAGAAGCTAACTGCAGAAAAAGCAGGGAGGCACGCTTACCAGATTTAGTTTTGCATTTGTCACAATCTGAGCTGCTGTAGAGTGGTGTTCTTGGTATCATAATTTGTAGTAAGGCTACAAAATAGAAAAACAAATATGGACCTTTTTTCCTGGTTAGATAAAAGAGCCAATTCTGTTATGACTCTTGGCATTCCTGCATATAGTAAAGAGTAAGAAAATGCAAAACAAAACTTCAGCATGTTTGAGTAAAAGTGAATTGAAACATCAAACATTTAATCACATTTTTATAAATTAAAGGTTACAATCAGTGGCTTACTATTCTGTTTTCTAAACAAAATAATTTAAAAAGTTTTTTAAAATTCACTAATTTTAAATAAATGCATTAAATTCTTTGCTAATTCATTTTATCTGAACTAAACATCTTTCATATTATATTCATGGAGAAAATAATTAAAACCTCTGGATTATCCTATTTGAGAAAAATGAGCTGAATCAGGAACAAATACTTCGTTTTGTATGTGTTCGCAATATTTCACAACTGCATTGCTACCAGTATTTTTTTTTTACGATGATTGAGATTCTTCATTAACTATGCACCTTTTTCTGGAACTTTATTAATGTAGTCATCCCTTTTGTCCATGCTGCAAGTTTTTATCACTTATTTTTGAGAGAATTCTAATAAAGTTATTTTTCTCCTGAAATTAAGAAAACCAGAAAACCAGAACTTCTCTAGTAGAGTCCTATTCCTGACAGGAAGAAAAGAAAACAATAATTTGTTCCCACTATTCTTCTTGGCCACCAAGGATTCTGGACATTCCTTAGACATGGGATACACTCACAAATAAAAGTATAATTCAGTTCTTCATAAGGACAGTGAATACAAAATTGGCTGGGGGTGAGGCAAACCAATATTTGTGACCTCATTTTTAATGCTGAACATTTGCAATACTAAATCAGAAGTTGTTATATTTACACACAAGCTCTATACGTGCTATTGAAGTGTTCTAAAACTTGCATTCTGTATTAATGTGTCAAATAAGGTCTAGGGAATAGTAGCTTGTTTTTTGATGGCTGCTAGCAATTTTATGGTTAATAATTCTTAACTTACATCTGTACTAAAATATTCTCATTTTATAAACAAGCTACAGCAAGTTTCTTTCCTGGCAGCATATGCTGTTGAGGTAGTTTTATGAAATAATTAGCCACCTAGTTAATTTAATATCTGAACAAACTCATTAGATATGTTGGTTAACAATCTGTTTATTTTTTCCCCTTGTTTATATTTGCTAACTTTTTAAAGTTCATTTAGCAACTGATTGAATTTATAAAGTAAGTGCTACAAGCTTTTTCCTAAGATTGGTTGAGACACTGGAATGTGATACGTGGCATTTGGAGTTGAAGTCAGTTGTTCACTTATTGTAGAACTTTTCCATATGTTTCCTGTTAGTAGCTTTGTTTTCAGACCTCAAGTCTCTCCAGAAACAAATAAAAAACAGATTCAAACTTTACTGAATAGGAGTGAGTGCAAAAAGAGTTCCCTGTCCTATTTTCATTGAGTAACTTTAATGTTTTACAATGCGTATGTAATATAGATAGAAATACCATAAGTGTGAAAATGCATTCAGTAATTGTTCCTGAATTTGGCAGTAAGTACACCTATTCTGTTGATTTTCTATAAAATATTACTCAGGCTTCAATTTAAATTTTGAATGAGAGTTATTTAATATTTGCATAAATTACAATAGCATGAACAAATCATAAAATAACAAGTTTCACATGTATTCAAACACTCAAATGTGAACATCCCTGAGATCTGTTAAACTTATTTTCTGCTGAGGGAGTACCGGATTACAGCTCTAGGCAGGCTAAAATGGCTTGCAGTTATGACTTTGCAGCATTCTGCGGTTAGAAGATCACCATTTGCAACCTTCACTGCCAGCTTCCAACAAGCAGAGTCAATCCTAGGGAATCGCCTAATAACAGCCACTGGAACTGCTAGAGCTGCTATTGTAAATTGATGCTATCATGTGATATTGTGCTTTACAACAGCACTGCTTAGCAACTGAGTTGCCAGCCCCAATTACCACTGTTAAATGAGGATTACCCACATTGGTAGCAGATGATTTGGTACCACACTATTTACTTGTGACCAGCTGAGAGCCATACTTTCTTAGATAACTGAATTTTTGCTTCTTTAAAGAATAGAAATTGCTGTATCAAACTGCATAAACCCACAATAATTTCCTTAATTGGGAGGCCTTGGTCACTCATGCCTTAGTCACTTCCCGTTTGGATTATTGCAATGCATTCTACATAGGGCTGCCCTTGAAAACCATCCAGAAACTTCAACTGGTCCAGAATGCAGCAACACGCACAGCAAAAGGGGCCCCTAGGTTTGCCCATGTAATACCTTTGTTGAACAAGCTGCACTTATTTTCAGTTTCGTACTGGATGCAATTCAAGGTGATGGTCATTAATCTTTAAAGCCATTTATGGAACAGGACTAAGTTATCTGCCGAGCTGCCTTTCACTAAAGACATCTACCAACCTGACCAAATCATGCTCCTAGCCTCTTTTCTTAAATATTGCCATCTAATGAGAGCTAGGGAGTGTTCCTTTTCTGTGGCAGCCCTGACCTATGCATATATTTATGTATTTATATTTATATAAATAAACTTATATTTTATTGTATTTATGTTAATATATATATTGCTAGTCCATGTATGCTATGCCATACGATAAATAAATAAACAGATAAATGGAAAAAAAACAGCAACACAGATTTCAACAGGCAAATGCAGACTCCTATACTGGATAGGAAGAATCAAGGGGGAGAACCATACTGGGCAGCAGTATATGCTAAAAGGATCTCTGGGTCTTGGTGGATTACAAGGTGAACACAAGCGAACAACGTGATATTGCTTTAACAAATACACTGACCTATGTTACATCAAAAAGTATACACTAGGATGAACAGAAATTATTACTTTATCTGTTTTGCTTTGGATAGATCATACCTAGAATATTATAACCAATTCTGAACAATGAATTTTAAGAAGAATCTTCATAAAATGGGGTTATTATGATTATTATTAAATAATTAAATAAAAGTATGGCATATATTTAGCCTAGAAATGGGGGTTTAAATAACTTTAAGGAGTGTCACATTGTTTTCTTACTTTAAATTTTCTGCCACACTAATTTTGTTTCCCTTAATTTAATTCCAATTTTAGTTTTTAAAGATATGCTTAAAACAAAGTAATCATAAAAGCAGCCCTAGGTGCTGAATAAAGCCCGCAGAATGTTTAAAAGGTAAGAAAGAAAAAGCAAAGTTTCTCAGTCTCTGTTTTGAAAAGAGTATGTTTCACATGGGAAATTCCTTCAGCAGCATCACTGAAATAGAAAATGCTCAATTATTTTGAATGGTTAATTTTTAAGCACCTTGAAAAGGATGCAATAATTACAAGAAATTAGAATGGATTTATCAAGTAGAAAACTTTCCAGAGTAACTTTATATTTTGATGGTTAACTTCCTTAACAGTAAGATCAGTTCCACAATGGAACCAATTATTCAAAGATATGGTGAACTTTCTTTCAGTGCATGTATTCAAGTACAGTGGAGGCTGGATAGCCGTCTGTGGGAATGCTTTAATTTGAATTTCAGCAAGTAATTAGTTCCAATAACCTATGTGGCTATTTCTATTTCCATTTAAATCATTTGAGTTATGACAGAGCTAATTCCCAATGTCATAGTGAGGAATTTAAGGTGTATTAATATCTTTGAAAGACTTAAACAACAGCTGTGGAATGCCTACAAGTTTATTTCCTTAGAACAACTGCACAGGTCAAATATTTCAGGTATTTAGGTAGCCGTTTCCACCACTGCTGGAACAACCAACTGCTGGAACAACCAACTGAGTGAGCTTTCTGTTAGAGCTCAATATTTTTTTTTTAAAAATGATTTGATTAGAGATTATGTTATACAAATAAAACTTATATATTCTACACAAAATATATATAGAAAGAAAAAATAAGTGTAAAAAAGAGAAAACCTCCCCTTTCCTCCCTAAAAAGTATAATCTCTTATCACTAAAGCTAATCATCTCTTCATCTCATTCTTTACAATCAAATCTTTAAGGTGTCATTCCGTCTTAATTGGCAAAATTTCATTCAGGGTTATTAGAAATAATGTACTATGCAAATTACAATAATAAACTCATGTTCTTATTTAAACAATTCTTATCATTTTCAAATAAACAAAGTTTTGAAGGAATCGTTATCCAGTCTTGGTTTTAAAAACCTATTAAATCTCATGAGAGATAGCAAAATCTTGAAAACATCATTGTAAAGTCCTAATCAGCATAAAATCATCAAACATTATCAAAAACAGCAACCCCTTTGTATTAACCTTAATCAAATAAACCAATTTCTTATCTCTCTCTCCCATGTTTAGTTTCTCCAAATAAAATGCAAACATCAGCTTTCTTAGATTTAATTTATCTCTTGTCTCAGAATCATTGGCATCTTTATCCAGTCTCTTTTGTAATTTCAGTATAGAAAAGTTATTCACATTGCTGTTCATATTCTCATTGTCACATCACTCATATTTTTTGATAATTTCAACCTTTTTGTAAATTCATTGTAGAAAACATATCCATATCTCTTTTCTGATTTATTATTTGTAAGGCATTTGTAATTATGAAATCATCCAGTTTCATTTGTAAATCCATTGTTTCCATCTCTTTTTATAAGCTTTTCTTTTTAAATCCACATTCAAGACAGCTTCAATTTTATTCAATGGAACTTGCTTATCAGTATCATCTTCCAATTCTGTAATAGAGATAACTTTATACTTACATCTTTAATCCAAATTTTCTATTTAAAGTAACCATCTTTTATTTCCTTCTAGGGCCATTTAATGTCCACCTTTCAAAGTTATCTCATTATTATCAGGGGTGGGCTGCTGCATGGACGCAGTGGTTAGGGCGAACCTCTTGCTCTGAGCTCTGGCTGGGCCCATCCACCCACCCTTGCCCCAAGCTATCGCTAAATAACTCACCTTTCAGCCACCCTAGCCTCACGAGGTGCGTGCGAACGAAGTGAGCGCACGTGCAACCAGCGAACCTCTTGCTACAGCAAGAGCAGCCCACCTCTGATTATTATACATTGTGGTACCTTGATACTCATCATTAATTGGTTCTGGGAGGTGCAATGAGTACCCAAAAGAAATTTTTCCCATAAGGAAAAATACAGTGAGTCGCAAGGCAGCCAACACCGACAAGTTCTAGGTTGTGCATTGAGTACCAAACTGACTATGAGTATCAGGCCAAATTTTCAAGTCAAAATGCATTGAGTACCAAATTCAATGAGTTTCAAAGTAGTTGAGTACCAAGATACCACTGTATTTATAGACATTTCCCACAAGAAAGGATTCTTTTAATTAATTTAAAAGGCTTTCTTCAATTGAAATCTATCTGAGCCCTTAATTCCTTTATTTTTTTCTAAAATCAGTGCTGTAATTATCCCTTACTAAATATTCCAGAGAATGTTCTTACAAAAATGTAAACACAATTTTGTTTCTAAATGGTTTGAAGGGGAACTCATCTAGCAAATACAACCAGATTTGAGATTCTGGACATTTTCAGTCTTTAACAAGATAAAAGAACACAAGAAAAATAAACCCCAAACTGATTAATCAAATCTTTATTAAGATCAAAGACCAGTATATCCAAAATGACTAAAAAGTTGAAGCTTGGTTGAGCCTTAAGTCCATAAAAGGCTACATTAGCAGCTCTGAGTTTGGTGGAATGCCGTGACTCCCAACTGTAAAAGAGACTGAAAAGTCCGTTTTTGTCATCTACTTACACACACACAAAAACAGCTACCTGGAGTACATATGGTGATCTCAATATCTTTACATGTTCTAGGAGGAGTTTTTGGCAGTCTGGATCCAGCATCTACCTACCTTTCAGCCATAATATCTCCCATTATCTGCAAGACATCAGTCTGCCCACTGGAAGCTTCTCCAGAATTCAAAAAGGTTTCTAATAAAATCTTAAAATATGGCAATAATTATATTCCTGCAGCCAAAAACAAAACAAAAAAACAATGTATAATACAAAGGCCCTAGACTTGTTATTAGGTGGACTATTCTATGTTTATAAAGATTTAGTGAGAGATAGTGTCTATGGGATCTGATACAGGGAAATAGCAGTTTTCCAGGAAGTAGGCAGTACATTCCAGAAAGGGTGAAGGGAGAAAGAGGCAGCATTGCCTGGAGTTGGATGGAAGAGGAAGAAAGTTAGAATAGCTGTTCCCTAGAATCTACCAGGGTATATTTGTTAGAGTAATTAGGGTTTAGTCTGGCAAGATTCTGTTTATTGTGCGTAAGCAAATAAAGAACAGAACTCTGGTGAATAGTTCTATATGTTCTTGGCCCTGACTTGATAAATGTCCCTATTTTAGAAGCAATCCAAGTTTCTGAAAATCACACTCCCTGTCCCATATTCTGCTTCAAATTCCCTTATTAAATAAATGTACTACAGCCCCATAAAACAATTGTATACATTTCCGTTCAGATACATACTCAGTAACCCAAGAATTGCTATGCTACCTATTTTACTCCTCATGGCTTATGGCACTGATTATATGAATATTTACTTCTCTTTCTGATTAAGAAATTACAATCTTTCTTTTACAACATCTAACAGGGAGAAACACTGCAAAAGCTGCCAGGTTTCTTGCAGTAGCTATAAGTGATCCTTTTCTCATTATTAATTGTTTCAAGGGTGGCTTTTTGTCCTGTATTTTAATTTTTATATTTGTCTTTTATTGATATTTTTGTATTTTTAATTCTGTATTCGTCTCTTATTGGACTGAGACCATAAATAAATTCAATTCTGGAATATAATGAACAATCTTCCCATCTTCATTTTTTTAGTGCAGTAGAATCTCCATTTGTCAAGGCAATGACAAAGTGATATCACTGGAGGATTATTGAATTACATAGTTGCTTTTGAAAGAAAACACCATTGCAAAAATATTTTCATTGTTAAAAGAATTACAAATTCTGAAACTCTATTGAACATATCTTTCTCTCCTAAAAACGTGATCTGAACGATTGAGGGCATGTTCTTTTCTAAGGTAAATCTAATATAATAATGCTCTTTTTTGTGCCAAAACAAGGAAAACAACACTATATTCAGCAAGCCTTGTATATTTGTATATTTAATTTAATATTTAATTGTATATTGTATATTTAAAAGTAGAGCATCTAAGGGTGACAAGAATATCAGAAGTATCTTCATATTAGCCAGAGTCCACTGCAATACCTAGATGTATTCTAAATATGTAAGATTATGTTTTGACATAACCCTATACATGTTTCTTTCTGTGTGTAAGAAGTATCTCCTATCTTACTGAAAGTCATCATCTACTGTCCATTCCTTTCACTTTATTAAAGGCTTTTGATATAACAGATTTATACTGCCATCCTTTGGTACCACTCAGTAACAAAAAGAAAAGAGAAAAATACAGATTAAAATGGTTTAAAATTCAAGGAAGAAGAACTTGGTTGGATACCAGGATAAATTTGCTAATGATAAAGAGCTGTTCAACAATGAAACAGATTACTGAAGGAAATGGTGGAAGTGTTTAACCAGAAGCTGGATGCCCATCTGCATTGCAATGTAGATTGGCCTGTATGATTTCCAAGATTCCTTCCACTGCTAACATTTTATGTTTCTGTGTTGGAATGTTTATTATTCTAGGACACGTTCTGATGTTAACTGATTCTTCGTTCATTCTACGTGTTTTCCCTGTCTTTGCTTTAACTTTAGAGAGATTATATATTGCATAAGAGCAGTATAAAATGTCCAAACTGTGTTTGATGTACACAGACAAATTCTTTTCTCTAGAAGAAGGATAGGAAACCATAACTTTCTACACCACATGTTGCTTGTTTCTCATAATCCTGCTTTGCTGATCTCACATAATATTTCTGCAAATATAATAAAGCTTCTAGTTAAATTCTGTTTAACTAGAAATTTTGCAAATATAATAAATCACAATATCTAGTAAACAGACTTTTTTCTCATTCTTTACAGCTTGGATTAATGCCTAATCTCTGGGCCCTAATAGTACATACCTTTTCCCAAAGTGTTTTGACTTTTTTTTCTGAACATCATTTTAATAATCAGTTTTCCATTTTTTAAAAAACCATCATGACAGCAGGAATAGATTAATACGAGCCCAGCCACTCTAAATTTATTTTATTTTATTTCACTTTTGAGGACCAAAAGGGTGATATTTCTGTTTATTGTCAGTCAGTCCTGGAGCAATAATGTATCATTCAGTCTGTGTGTGAATCTACATGTGTGTATGTATGTGTGCGTGTATGTGTGTATGCGTGCAATTGTATTGAGATATTAGTTAAATACCTTCTCTTAATCTCAGACACAGAGGAGATACAGATGTTACATTATGTCATGTCCCTAATAAAAGGTTGTACGTGCCTTTTTCCGTTTTTACACAGTGTATATTCTGTAGGTGTTTGCACTTACATTATTTACCATGAAGCAATACATGACCAGGTTCCCTTATTAGGAATCATCAGATGTACAAAGTGAGATCTTACTGGGAAATAAATTTATGGATCTTTGCAATTTAGATGACAATATAAAGTGCATTAGCTTTTAGGAGCTAGCCAGGACTGACTATAAAATATTAGAATGGTACATAGACTCCACCTTTCCTTGAATCTGAGCGCGGTCTGGCTGTGTATATCACCAAATAAGGATGGAATCAGTCATGTAGTCCCTGCTGATGGTTATTGTAATTGTGGATAAAGAAGTACCGGATATACGAGAGATACATTTGATATGTGTCAAATAGGCCATATATTCATTCAAGTGAGAAGGATGAAAAAGGAAAGTCTTCATTGCAATATATTCATTTTAAAATTAATACACAGTTGTGTATAATAGATCTCTTGTTTATGTGTTGGATATGCTAACTTGAAAGTTGCCAAAACGGAGAATTGTTTTTAACGTTTGATTCCAAATCTCTGATAACTAGTGATTTTAGATTCATATTGAAAAATACAATAAGCTACAAGTGCCACTGGGAGAACAATGAAACACACAATAATGAAAATAATTGGGAAGATCAAATGAAAAAAAAAGAGTTGATATCTTTTTTAAAAATAGAGAAAATGAAGGTTGGGATAGTTTCGGAGGAAATCCATTCCTGAGTTTGGGAGCAATAGAGAAGAACAAAACAATCTGTTTCCCTTCACAGCGTAGCCTAGCCGAGCCTGTTTAATGATGTCCTCAAGGGGGCCACCTTGGCCTAATAACTACACAGGCAAAGCTTCATGAAATCTGGCTTCAATTGCCCAGAAGCAATTGCAACCTGTGCAGCTGACACATTTTGCACAATCATAAATCTTTGGATTTTTGTTTATCATACAATAGCTTGGCATAAATAGGTTATATTTATTGATTAAAATGTATAAGTAAGCAACAACATTTCTTACAATATTATTCAAATTGTAACTGCAATATAAATATGACATATGCTGATTCCAGTCACTGTTGAAGGGTGAGTGGGTGGGAGAGTCACTCATCAACCCCTACTTTGTGGGATGCCACAGGGTTCAGTCCTTTCTCCCTTCCTGCATCTACATGAGATTGTTGGGTAAAGTCATCCAACAGTTTGATATGCTGATGATACCCAATATGCTGATGATACCCAACTTTATATTTCCACTCAAGGCTACCTGAGTGATGCCATGGAAGTCCTAGCCCAGTGTCTGGAGGCTGTGTGGGCCTGGATGGTGAGCTTAACCGAAGCAAGACTGTGTGGCTTTGGGATCCTCAGGTGCTGGGGACCTTCCGTCTTTCGTCCTGGATTGGGTGGAACTGCCTCAGACAGATCTGGTGCATAATTAATCTGTGGGTCCTCTTGGACTCATGGCTCCTATTCAAAGGACAAGTGATGCCTAGGAGGGCCTTTGCACACCTTCGGGTTGTGCAACACTTGTGCCCATTCCTGGATCGGGAGCTTTGCTCATTGTCGCTCATGCCCTTATGTCTTCTCATCTGGATAACTGCAACAGGGTCTGCATGAAAAGTATTTGGAAGCTTCAATTGGTGCAGAATGGGCAGCACAGGTAGTAAATGGTGCTGGATACTTGTGCATGTACTTGTGCAATGTGCATGACTCCACATTGATTGCCATTGTGCTGTAGGTGCAATTCAAGATGATTTAAACATTCACATATTACAGCCAGGTTTCTTTGTTTATCTGTTAAATTTGTTTGCTGCCCATTCCACTTTGAAGTAACTCTGGTAGCTTAGTTGAGGGTCTGTCTGTCCCTGGTTGTTTCCACCCATCTGTTATGACCCTGCTGGAGACCAACTCTGTTGAGAATGACCTGAAGCTGGGGCCACCAGAATGGAGCAATGTGTGGGCTGTTAGGAAATCCTGGAGAGCTTTGTGGTGGAAAGGGATGTAGACCCAGGAACTTTGAGAAATGAAGTAAGCGATCGTTCAGATGAGCAGCTGCCCATGCAAGGAGAAGAGGGAGAAGGCGGTGAGGCACAGTGGCAGCAGGTTGATTCTGATGGAGTAACAGCTGTTGCCCCAGCTTGATCCATACACGAGGCATGGAGGAGGGGAGTCTACTTGTGAGAAAGCAGCCTCACCCCTCCTAATAAGAAGTAGGGAGTGATTTAAGGGAATAGAGTGGGTCAGCTGTTTGTCAGAGACAACCAGTGTTTTTCTTTGGTGTGACATTTCTGAGTCCTTGCTTCATTCCTGTGCCTTGATTCAAGTTCAAGGAAGGCTTCATTACTTCTACTTTGCTCCTGGACTTTGTGTGTGAATTGGACTTCCATAATGAGACTAGTTCTTGCCCATTATAACTATCTAATCTAGTCAGAGGGGGGGGTACTCTAGGTCCACGTGGCCAAAGAATGCCAATTTGCATTGCTAGAAGACAACTGCTGTAGCGCCCATCTTAGGGAATATTCTCCCTCTGGAAATCAGGTTGGTCTCAACTCTGCTGGCATTTCATAAGGCCCTTCCTAAAGATCAGGTTCTGTGCCTGTGCCTGGGCTCCAGGTGTGTGTGCAGGGACTGACTTGATTTGTATTAGCAATTTTCAGTTGTTTCTTAGCTGCCTATATTTTTAATTTTTAAAACGTTTGTTAA
>JANHFL010000585.1:143751-162851 GCA_032468155.1 Oxyrhabdium leporinum
TTGCTTATAAGCTGTAAACCGCCCCGAGTCTTCGGAATGGGGCGGTATATAAATGTGAAAATAAAAAAATAAAAAAAAATTTAGGAGCCAGTAAACATGGACCATTGGCTTTCCTTAACAAATAGAGGAGCACTAAGGAAAAGATAAAGTATCCTGGGAAGGAAGAAAAATCCTGGGAAGAATAATTCAAAGAGATCTCATCTTTCTTAAAGCCCTATCAATGAGTGAAAAAATTCTCTCATATTTTCCCACAGTCTATATTTAAATATTAAAAATACCTAACGGAATTCTGTGTAATTTTTGCTTTCTTAATTTTGCCCAACTATGTGGAGCTTTTTTCCCCATTCACTCTCTGCCATAATCTGTAAATACCCAAGTGGACTTTAATGAATATGGTAAAGTGATGAATGAGTTTGTCCCATTTAAACTGGACAATGAGGTTTCTTTTTCATTCCAGTCCATATCTTGAACTAACAACTGAAAATCAGCAATATGCTCTCCCAGAGATAATGCACTCCATCAGAGGCAAAGAAGCAATTCAGTCAAATCATCAAAGCTAGCTTTCTGGAGTGTTACACAATTGAAATTTTTGTGAGCTCCAGATTGTTCTGCAGCAAAAGGGTAGGTTGTTCATTTGGGTCATCTAAAGGCAATATGCCAATTATTGCTCATAATCAAGATCAATTGATGGGGAAACCCTTAAAGCTTAAGGTGGGTATTGAAATAGTATTAGTGCATCTCTGGAGTTTCTTCTCAGGAAGCTGAAGAAAACTTACTTATTTCAAATGTCTTCATCACCAATGTACTGCATAGGTGTAGCTTCAATGATAATTATCCTTACCTAAATCAGAACAGTGGACAACTCTTAAATAGCATTGACATCCAAAGGGACATACTGGAAATATGTCAACTGGTATCAAGGGTGCTCTGGTAGGAAAAAGGGAATTGTCATCTTTATCATCACCGTCAACATCATTGTCGTCGTCGTCATCATCTGGATCTTCCATATCCATGAGCATTATATTCTTAAAGGTGAAGTATGAAGGTTTTTGGAAAGGCTTAGCAGAACTTAAGGCCACAAGAAGCAGAAGTATATATTCCTTCATATTTGTAGAATACACACTCCTAAAACAAAATATGAGTGCCAAACAGAAAAATACCATTATTGAACTTGTAATTTCAGAAATCTTAAAAAGAAGTGTCACACATAAATGTCTACAATGTAAATATTAATTCATCTGTTGAGATTTTACCAGAGAAATAAGGTGGCTAAAATGTTTTATTTCTGCAAATTATTATGGAACCCTAGAATTCTCTTACAAACTTAACTTTTGAAATGAAGGACTTGATCTTTGCAGAGTACAGTACTCAGTCTGTATTGCCAAAATGATCAGTTTAGCCTTTAGAAATGAAATATTATAGAAGCTTGGAAGGGAAATAAGCTGGAAAGTTCCGATCCCACTCAGTGTATAAAGAAGCACATAGTTGAAAGATAATTGAATGGGGTCCCAGTTGTAAACTATAATCATTCACCCCAGCAATTCTCCCAGAACACCATCTACTTACATGGTTTAATCTACATGACACCAATGGCAGAATATAGTTCTATGCTATTATTTATTTATTTGTCATACCAATGTACTGTAGCTTAATTGAAAGGAGTTAAATCTGGGGGGGGGGAAACTATTAGAGTTTCCTTTCTCATTTCTGACATAGTTTGCAAAGAAAAGAAGGGCTTCTGCAACATTCCCACACTTCGTTAAGAATCCAAAAATGAGGTGTTATCAAGCAAAAAAAATTCCATGTTTTATTTTTCAATCCATGCTCTTTATGAACTGCTCATAAAGAGAGCGTGGATTTTTTCCAAGTGTCAGTATTAGATTGATTTGTTTTTAGTTTCTCTACCTCCCACCCACCCCTTTTCCAAAACAGGAATATTTTGGAATTCTTGCTTTTTGCCATTCTCCACAACTTATCAAAAGCTAATAGATTAAAGTTCTACTTAGACCATCAGCTAGTTCCTTCAGGAATCTAAGATGCATGTAACCTGAATATTTTGTACAAAACTAGAGAGTTTCTGTTTTTGGATAATATAGAAATGCAGTTAAATAAAGTCATGGAGAACAGAAAATACTCCATCCAAGTCATAATAGATGATGATAAAATGAATGCATAATGGTCCAATACATATGATTTATCAGTAATCTGAATATGAGCTTTAAATTAAGGTGAAAAATAATTAAGTTGTAATTATTTAAAATACATAGTAGAATAGCAGTTTGATTTTTGGAACAAAGGAGATTACATTAAATTTTCTATAATTTGATAAACCATGTAAATGGCTGTGTTCTCTATAATTTGGCTTGTCCTAATTAAAGCAGGTATGAGTGTGCACATGTGAGTTTTTAGAGAAAAACTGCATTTTGGGAAACTCTACATAGCTAATATCTAAAATTCTAAAAAATGTTCAAGTATTCTAGCTGTACATATCTTAAAATATTGGTAGTATTTTAAAAGACAGTTTTACAAGAGCAGCTTAATGACTGGATGTAGGCATTTCGTTCATGCCTTTACAGGATACTCTGCATCTAGTCTCCTCACCAAAAATAAATAAATATGCATTGCATTGTTGTTCAGAAGTATTAAATTATCTAATGAAACCCCGAATTTTTCTGAGCCAGTAAAATGAAAGCAGAGAGGGGAAGAATTCTGTGAGCTACTAAAACTGTCCATACTTTTTCATGAACTGTCTTTGCCCTGCCCCCCTAAGGATGCAGTGTAACATTGCTACACTGCATATTTAGAATTAACTGGTTAAGGGAGATGACTGTCATATCATGGCTGTAACTACAGCAAAAAGTGTTATGGCAATTTTAAGGTTGACATATCTGCTGTGGTATATGTTGCCTGACCCAAGTTCAATTTGAACAACTGTTTCTGTTACCTTGGCACCCTCTTTGACCCATAGTGACTTCTCTCCACTTCTCTTCCAAATCACTGAAGACACTGCTATATTAATATCTTTTCATTTGTATTAGATCCATTTAGTATTTAACTTTAATACCATCTCAGGTTTGTCCATGACTGCATGTTTAGCAGGGGTATAAGACAAAGCATGGGTTCCTCATGAGTAAATTAGTCTAATCTACGGGCTTGTGGTTGACTGTGGCCGTTCAGCTTCCAGATAACTGAAAAGCAGCAGGTTGCTTAGCTTTTTTTAAAAAAATGATTATTATTAAATTGTCTGAAAATGCACATTCAGTATTATAAAATAACATGTGCCTTCTGACTTGTGCCATGTGTGGTAATCCTTTATATTCCACAGATCATTTGAATATTAATGGCTACAAGATTATAAGAAATAAAATCCTGTTTTGAAGAAATAATTGGTGATTTTGAATAATATTAATCTAAGCCCTGGTTATAATTTCTTATTTAAACAATATATAATAATAAATAATCTCAATAGTAAGAAAAGTATTCCATTTAAATTAACTGGCTGGCTGGAATTTCTGAAACTTTTGTTTTTGCAAAGCAAGTCAGTAGAAAGTGCTTTGATTCAGACTGCCAACTTGGCCAGAAATAATGTTATTTAACTTTATTAATTACATTCAATCAGCAAAATGGGCTGCTTAGTTTGAAATGCTAACTACTTCATCTGCATGGAGCATAAGGCAGAAAGCTTTCCTGCCTAGTTTTGCCAGTACTCATATACCCTTACTTTAAAAGCATGAATATTTGTGAAGCCACATATTTATATGTGCTGAGTAATCTGAACATAGAATTTTATAAAATCAAATGACATTGAATATACATGAAATATGAGGAATTTCTGCTAGCATTCGTTTATTTAGAAATAAGCCCATTTGAGTTCAGTGGCACTTCTAGGTAACGTGTTATAGAATTACAGCCTAAATGGTTTTCATCAGATACACAACTATTCCGTTTGATCCAATCAAACAGTCCAAACAGAATAATGAATTCACACAATGATTTCTAATGCATATTATTTCTTCACCTAATGGCTATTTTCTAAATGCTAATTATAGGAAGTTCATTCCACATCTACTTTTCTGTTTTTTGTATAGTGGAGTGCTCAGTGGACAGAATAGTGAAGGCATTTCATACAGACCTCCCTTCTCCTTCATCCCTTAGGAAACTAAAGGATGGGGAGATTATGAATTGCTGAAAATATGGCTAAATACAAATACCTAGTCTGCGATTTACTTGCTTGACAGAAAGTTGTCTTTAATTCAGTAGGACTTAATTCTGAATAAACACATAAATAAATGATATATTTTTCTGTTCATAGTATAAAAGCAGTTAAATTACAGTGCATAGTTTTCTAATATGTACTGTAAAACATCGAACAGTATTTAAATACGTTATTAATATTGACAAAAGAATATTGTTTCATTAGAACACTGATGCATTAATACAAAGTTTAAAAAAAGACCTACCTTGCAAATTTGTCAAGTCCCTTAAAATGCTCCACCTAAGAAAATTATTTCCACCTTGATAATTTATAAAAGATTGAGTTTATAAAATTAACAGTAAGTATTTTAAAGGGATTAAAAATCCCTTCAAAGGTCTTTTTCTTCCTGGCACCCTGGGTAATACTTGAATAAACTCCTTCTGTGGATTAGTCTATCTGAGCACTGAAGAATAACACTAAGGAAACTTGTTATTGCTCATGTGTTTTTCATCACTGCCTGTATCTGAGCCAAAACTTCTAGCTAACTCTAGACATCTAAGCACAAGATGTGGTTAAATTTGAACCTTAATAATGGATGGCACAAAGCCAGTGCAAACCCTCAATGGTTCATTGAAGTCTGTTGTACAAGTACACACCTTATGAAACAAAATATAGCATTTTCTTGTATAGCAGTTTGAAATATGCTGTCTATCCAAAGCAATCCAACATCTAATTCTAACAGTGATACTGCTTAAGTGACTAGTTAGTGGTAATTCCTAGTTGACCTTGGCTGATCCCTAAAAGCTAAGCAGGATCAGATGTAGTTAATACTTGGAGGGCAGTCACCAGCTAATCCAAGGCTGTAGAAGCTGAGAAACAATCCAAGAAGGCAGTGAGAAATTGTTTCCATATAGCTGCCAGAAAACTACTTGAAGAAATTTTTATTTTTCTTTAAGAAGTGTGTCTGGAAATATTTAAATGAATGAATTATAAATGATTCATATGCAGTAGGAACAACAGGATAGATTTTTTTTGTTTAGTAACAGAAAAAAAATAAACATTAATTTTAAAGACTCTGGTAAAGAGATCGTGATTATCAAATAGGAAAGAATGGCTTTTGGGTTGCATAACAATTTTTCAGCAATACTTTTCCAAAAATACAGTACAACTAAATTCGATCCCTTACATATGAATGAACTTCACCTTATATTTTTTACAACACAAAATAATTTAGGATATCCACATTAATGTTTTAGATGAAAAGGCATATGTGATTCCTTTATCCTGATTATTTTAGCTATGCCATCCATTTGATTAAAAGCATGTAGGCTTAGATCTCATGATCTATTCAGTTAATGTATTGAGGTGGTTTTCTTCAGTCATAAAGGCTTATCTCATGGCAAAAAAAGTTTGTGACATAACCGCCATTACTATTACGGGCATGCTTTGGACTTCCCAGTGCATTGAAACTGAGAATGAAAGGAAATGCAGAGAGAGGCAAAGAAGAGCAGTGGTTGGCTCTAGTCTATGTTGTAGATGTTCACGCTCTGAAAATACATTGAAACATTTTATTTCAGGTAGAGATGTTCAAGAATGTTGATCTGTCTAAATAATACAATATGATTTTTGGAGTAACTGCAGGTCATAAGATAGTTATCCTTCACCTTTTTATTTCGGATTTTGTAATGCACTTCTGAGATTAAATAAGGTACCAGTAAATTAAAATATGTATCTTAGAATGGATAAAATTTTTGTACTTGGGAAATTATCCATTAAATAAGTAAATTAAATATGTTTTTAAATAACTTTAATGCAGATATTTAAATTTCACAGATGAAGCAGGGTATAAGAGACTTGTGAATAAAGAATACCACAGTAAAATCCATGTTTGCTTCTATAAGAATAAGTTAGAATAATTTAGAGAGAGAATAAGTCTCTCTCAAGTCATGTTTACCTCCTGAAAATTTTTTAGGTGCTCTTTTGACATTTCTTGCAAAAATATGGAAATAAATTGCCATCATCCTCTTTTAAGATGCCTTTTCAACTTCTTAATCTAAATTGTACTTTTCGGTTTATCTCTTTTGTAAGTATCCACCAGCTTATCTTTGGGGCAGCTACAAGAATCTTTATTCTAAAGATATGCAATTTAAGATAATTTTTCTAATTTCAGAACATCAATACCAGTTTAAAATATTTGATTTAGAAAATTTGAGAAGACCTATTTAATACATGTATCTTGGTTTATCAAACTGATTTTTTAAAGAAAAGAACTGCTTTTTGAGGGATCTCTAATGTAAACAATCTATATGTCAGCGTTCCAATAAAACCTCCCTTGTCCATTCAGCACTCGGAAACAAAGTTCATCCAAGTAAGAATTTATTGAAGAAGTCATATTAGCACATTTGGGAAAAACTGAATCTGAATTTCCAGGTTTTTCCCTCCACAAGAGAAAATCAAAGATCACCCTCCTGCCTCCATCATAGGTCACATTGACCAATCCAACTCCATCCCAACCGAAGTCCTTCCTTTCACCACTCCTCTTCCAGGTGCAGGTTGACATGTCCTTGACTCTCTGGGGAAGAATGCTGTTGTATCTATTCTCCCCAGCTCAGTGTGAGTATTCCCCCTCCCATTTTCCCATGCACTAAATGTGGCAGCCGCAAAGGCCTTCTACAAATATGGCTCCCAAGGCTGACACTATATGTCAAAGCTGGCCTTCAAGCTAATAAGAAGGAACCTGAAGATCCAGTGCTCAGTCCTGCCTTCATCAATAGCACTATGCCAACTTGTCTTAGTACAAAAATACCAATAGATTTTGTAATCATAGTCAAGACATTCTTTAGTATTTTTTATTCCTTTTCTTTAAACCCTCAAATTATATTAGCATTCCATTTATTAAGGCATGCTTCTGTGTAAACATTCTACAAAACATTTTTTCAATTGTTTGTAAATGTATTATAATTTGAAAGCCAATATAAAGATGCCAAATGCTTTAATACATGACATAATCTTTTAGCAATTTGCTTTGGCTTTAGTTCAGCCTAGCTTCTTTTATTCAATAGGACGTTGTTATGTTGCATGGTTACGGGGTATTAATTTCAGTTCTGTTTTGTTTTTTTAATCTTTCACTATTTGTAATGCCTTTTGTAAATATACAGGTAGCTCTTGTTGTTCACAAGGGCTTAGTTCCAGGCTAACAACTGCAAATAACATGTTTGCAAATAATGATAGCTCGAACTTCTTTACATATGTGCAAAAAACTATGTCTCATTTTGTGCATGTGTAAAATGCAGAACGCCCCAAAAATCTGCCAATGAAACCACACGAACAAAAATTTACTGAGGATATGCAGAATCCTTTTCCATGAATAACAAGATCTGATCTGTGTATGCCAATAACAGATACAAAAAACCATGGGTAATGAAATTGTAGATCAGGATGGTACAGTGGTCTTCGATAGATGTACTGCTTCTTAATACAAAACATTGGTTGGCAGATTTAAAGAAGAGCTTTCTGTGAATTAAACAGTAAAAAACCCCAAATATCCATCTAATTCAGTATCTAATTTCTGGCAGCAACAAGCCAGTTGCTTCCAAGAAGCCCACAATGTTTAATACTTCTTAAAAGCCATCAAAATTTCAACTATATTTGTATAGTAATGAAAACTGTATAGCCCACATTGCTTGCAGAAGTGTGCTATAGTTTTATGAATATACTGACTACATTTTGCCGATAAACCTATCCTTGGGAATATTCCCCATCACTTCTCTGAACTATAATTTTTAGTTTTTTAACAAGTGTAGGGAAAATTTATGTAATTTCAGCTGTAATGTTTTGACCCTTATTATGGCATACTGATTTAATAAATAGTTGTTAGTGGTATCTGGAAAAGTTGAAGCTTTCCATACAATGTCACTAGCATTGTTACCAGCTGTTTTAGAATATAAAGCTTCTTTTAACTGTTGAAAAAAATTATGTCATTCTTGTAAATAAGGAAAGGAAAATAACTGAGCGGCACAGCTTTCTAATGAGAAAACATTTCTTCTATTGCCACTTTCCCATACTCTTAGGGAAAGTTGTCCAGCATTGTTGTCCAATATTTAGTACATGAGAATCTCTCTCATGCACTCTCTCAGAGAAATTCTATTTTTATGCCTATTTCCTACTTAATTTCTTACAACTTATCTTAATTTAGCACCTTCCCATTACTACAAACTTACTCCAAATACTCCATGTCTGTATTCTAATCTCTATATCCTTTTGCTCTACTTTTTTCTATAAAAAGTATTTCCTAACTCTTTGAGTAGGGAATCTTCATCTCTTGTAGCCAAACTGTAACGATTTACACTTGAAAATCTCTTTCATGCTTTTGCTGTTGATTTGCATATGGGGTTTTTCTCTCCTCTCCAGCATTCACAATCTTCTCTTCCTGGAGCTGCTTTGTGAAGTTTGGACTGCTGCACAGAATGGTTTTGCTTTGGTCACCTCCTTGCAGACGTTAGTTGGGCTCTTTCCCTTGAACTTTTGGCTCTGTCTCTCAGCGGGTTTTAGAGCGCCAAGGCTTTTATCATTCTGGACTGCTGCTGAGTTACTTGCCTTTGAACTGAAAACTTTTCCCTGGTTCAACTCCCCCTCCGCTGCACCCACACATATGCTGGATTTCTGGTCCATTTAAGTGGCCTTCTCTCTAATTAAGGAGAAGGTGGGGCTCTTTTATCCCTCCCTCTCTCTTTCTGGCAGCATTGGAATTCTGGATTCCAGAAGGGAAGGAGAAATGCCTGCTCAATCTGAGAGGTTCCATATCTTTTCCTGCTTTTAAGAGATGAGATCCTTTCTTTAAATTCCTGTCAGAGCAGTTCACTATACATTTCTATATCATACTCCTGACAAGATAAAAAGAATGATTTATATCCTCGTTCTCTGTTGTACATGTAGATTTGTAAAGACAAAGAATTGTCACTGAAGGATTACTTTTTTTTGTTCACTGTATCTAGGGCATGGGTTGGTCATCCAGTATGATTGTAAACTCTCAGTCTCATAATTATGCTTGAAGCATATCTATGGCCCATTTCAAGGCCATCTCTTTCTTTTCAATGGTGCTGTAGTTAGCTTCTTCTAAGAATAGTTTGGCTAACTGCATTATCTCCATCCCGAGGAGTCTATACTGAGTTCTATGTCACGAGCATAATTTATTGATGGAAGCCTTTTCGTACTCTGGCCCTCTTAGGATGAGCCCTTGACACAAAGCTTCTGTCAAGTCTTGAAGGTTTAATGACATTCTGATGTCAACTTCACTATTTATTTGATTTATACTCTGGGCAGCTTACAGTAAGCTAGATAAAAATAAATGTAAGATGTAATATAATATACATAATATAACCAATAACCAATATTGTTTGTTTTATCTCCTCAGTGAGAATTGTTAAAGCTCAAGCAGGGATGGCAAAATGAGACAACAAACCAGTTATAATACAGTACTAGTCCAAGAGGAAAATTAACTTCCTTCTTTGTTTTTGGAGCTTTGACTTCTTTCAGAACTAATGTTGTCTTTTTATCTAATTTCATATCTTTCCTACCAGAAAATCTAAATATATGATTTCTTCATAGCTTGCTTTGTTAAATTTATTGCTAGGAAAGCCTTCAGGAGACTTGTAATTTTTCCCAAATGCTTTAGATATTCTTCCCAGGTTTGCCTATAAATGCCATATTGATGTTATCTAAGTAAGCCTCGCATCACTTTACTCTGCCTATAAAAAGTATTTACAAGTTCATTTAAATATAGAGTCATGAGAGAAAGCAGCCTTTGGTACATCCATCTAATGATATAGCAAGTTGAGTATGTATGTGGCTTTGGAATTCCAAGTGGTGCTTAATAATTTTCTTAAGTATCAGGGCATATTGCAATATCTGAAATACAGTTTTTTTTCCTAAGAATTCTTGGATGATCTCTAGGATGTTGCAATGGTTAAAAAAAAAAAGCCAGTATTTTTTAAATGTAGTTCTGATGAACAGTCTTCATATTACAGAACTTTTATTTTTTACTACCATGGCATCCTAATTTTGACATATTTTGGATAATTTAATGATGTAATTGCATATTTTAAAAGATGTGAAACATTATGACTCATTGTATTGAAAACTGTTTTGATTAAACCAACTCTAAAATTGGAAATTCAATAAATTCCAGCTTTATTGTTCTTCCTTAAAACATTTATATTATATGTATATTAGAATATAGCATTTTATCTGTAGCATTTTACCACTTTCTTGGAGACATTCATACTACTTACTTCCATACTTCATACTCATACTCCATACTTCATTGCCATTAATATTACTATTATTAAGCAACAGTAATATTTAGATGCTTTTTATGACATAATTGCAGGTGAAGAACAAATAATGTAACTGTATTGCTTACATATAAAAATAGTTTTATATTACAAAATATTTTATTTAATATTCTGAGGTTTCAGAATCACACTGGAATACGATCGTACACATGAAAAAGCATATGGTGAAAGGTTCCTGGTATTAATAAAATTGTGTTCCAGATGAAGATGTTCTAACTGTGAATCTTCATAGTCTTCTTCCTCGTCACTGTCATCATTTTCCTCCTCATTATTTAACCTGGATCTACAAATTCGCTCTGGAGGAACAGCTCTGTAAAACCATACCAGGATTAGTGAAACAAGGGTAATTGTTATATTTTGCTAATAGGTCTCATCAATTATCTTCCAGATAATTTTCAAGCTAGAAACGTTGATGGACAGTTGAAAAAGCTAGCTGAATAGTGTGCCTTACTCTGGCTAATTGACATGTTCCTTACACAGCAGTCCAAAAATGACAGATCGGTCATTTAGTCTCATACTTGGTCAGCAAGGAAGTGTTCCCTCACCATATCAGGTAGCTCTCTACTCCTGATTGCAAAAGTGCTTAATCTCATAGCAGTACATTCTCACTGATTAAATGTATAAATAATTAAATGTTAATTTTTAGATGGCTACAGAAAAGTTAGATTGAAGAATTTGCTATGTAAATATGTTGTTCATAATGAAATGCAGAGATGAATCTTTCTAGCTAGGCTACAGCAAGACGCATCTAGTATACTTGGAGGCTACCAAAATACAGCATATTTGGGAACTTACTATATATTTTTGCTATTGTTATGTTGTCCATCAGCTGTAGTGAAATAAATTGATTGGCGTTACCTCTCTAATGGGCGAGATTTAGCAGGAAAATACTCCTCAAAGCATGCTCAGGCCTTGCTTTTAATGTTTGCTTAAAGAAAGCAGTTAACAGGCCAAACATACTGAAATCTGAATAAACATCGCAGGACACAATCTTCTACTACAGGGCTGACAAACTTGCGGCCCACGGGCCAGATGCATCATGCCGGGCCACGCCCATAGCCAGTTTAGCAAAGGGGGAAAAGTCATGATATGTCACGTGACGATGCCGTGACGATACAAGTTTCACACTCCAACTAAAAACTACCTTGATTTGAACTTGAATCCTAATTGCTACAAAGATCCATCTAGATTGTGTCCTGGAATGTTTATTCAAATTGGGTTATGCTTGGCCTTCTAACTCCTTTCTTTAAAAGTAGTTTTGAGGTATTCTCAATATCCTTGGACATTTTTTTTAAATTTTTTTTACATGTTCAACTGATTAATCTGTCTTTGCTGGAAATCAAATTCCATCCCAGGAATTTGATTGCCAGCAATTTTTTTTCCTGGAAGAAGATAAATCAAACACTTTTAAACAAATCTGGCATTATTTTCTCGTTATTTTGGTAACAATATTTTCCCACTAAAATTATCAATACTTTCTACCTGGCCACTCAACTTTTGTCCTATTAAAAAGAACTTACTTGAGTGCCTCCGTAGAGTTAACTTTCAATGCAGAGCCACCACTAGGCCACGGCCTTTTTGGAACTGGGCCTTGAAAGCAGTGGGCAAGCGCGCAGATGCAGCTCTACTTGTGGAAGCACATGCTTGCATGGCTCGTGCAAGTAGAGGTGCATGCGCCACTTGTGCGGAACCATCCCCTCTCCCCTCCAAGGTGGAAAAGTTCAGGATGCTGCTACACAGCAACTCTTCTCTCCACCCCCACCCCCCCACACCATTATATTACCTGATTTTGTTGTTGTTGAGTCTTAGAAAATGTAATGTTTTCAGTTCTGCAATTCCAAGTGGCACAGATTTCAGCTGGTTATGATCTAAAAACATTTCTCTGAGAGAGTAATATGCTCCATAGAATGACACAAGATCTATTCCATTATCATCAAGTTTGTTAAATGAAAGATAGAGATATTCCAGCCCTGGTTTCATATGTCCAAATACAAATCCTGGAATTCTGTCAATTTGGTTCCCTATAAGTACAAGATGTACTAATGACTTTGGCAAATAGGAAGGAACCTGATACAACTTATTGTAAGAAAGATCAATAGATTCCAAGTTCCTGCATAAAGACAAAAACGCACAAAAGTTTAAAAGAGCAAGATAACGGACATTCTAAAGCAAAAGGTAGGAATATTAAAGCACTCAATCTCATCTATTCCAACTGTGTGGCTAAGTTCATGTTGCTCTAGGGTATAATTTGGTTGTTTTTTGTCATAATACGATGGGCAGATAGGTTTTCTTGATTTACTGACTGCAACTGTAGTATGTTATCTGAATGAGGAGATACAGTTTGATTTTTTTGTTATTTCTGTTTTGTTTTTACCCATGTCTCTAATAAATTCACATAAATTGAAGGAAAGAAGAGGTTTTTTTAATAAAAGGAAAAAGCAAACAAGCTATAATTATTCTGCTGGATTAAGGTCTGGTTAATGTATCATAGCAAATAGAAATGTTTGACTCTATGTTTTGTTGCAAAAGCCATTGTGGCCTAGGTCGAACATGATAGTAAACAAATGGAGGTTTCAATTCTATTAAGCCAAAAAAAGAGCAAAATATATGATTCATTGTCATTCAAAAAGCAAGGTTGATTGATTCATTTCTGTTTTGTTAAACAAATTTGGTTAGTAAAATGTCTGGCCTCAATAATGCTTTTAATGTTCTTTGGTTGACACTGATGGATACTGCAAATGCTTACAGCAGATGTTTGTGTACCACTCTCCCACCCAGCCTTTTGAAGGCTGTTAGACAGTTATGAATGAAGTAATATGGAAAGAAGAAGTCAGTAGAACTTTAGGACAGCTATAGCCATCTAGGCAGTAGGCCCTGGATAATGACCAATGAACTTTCAGATTAAGATTTATGTAGAAAGTAGGAGTATGTTTGAACCTTGCCCCGCCTTTTAGTTTATCTAAGGAATGGATAATAGCTGATTACCAGACAAAAAAATTGTTTGCACCCTAATGAAAAGTCTATATGTACTCTTCACAGACAAAGAGTCTAGTGATCCAAAGTGTTTCCTTTGGATATAAATTGGTAGCACATTTAGGAGAGTTTAGTTCTAGAAATTCCCCACAACATATAGTCAAAAATGAAGTCTTAGTGGTCATTTGCATTTTGTTGCATTTTTCACCTTCCAGAAAGAAAATCAGCATGCAGCTTACTAACCCTAAAGAACTACTTACATTGATGAAGCTGTCAGAGGAACAGGGACTCTACCTCAAGGTGGTGCTAGGTTAATTATTTCATGCATCAAAAATCTGGAAATTTGCAGTTCTGCAACAGATTCTGCACTACTTAATATAGAGGTAGGACTGCAAAAAAGAAATGCCAGCTAGCCATTTGTTTTTAATAAACACGTCAACTCTCTAACGAAAAATTTTTTGGGACCACCTACTCTTTTCTCATCACAGTTCTTGAATTATTCATAACAATTTCCAGTGTCTGGGGTCTGGGAGATACAAAGTTACATAAGGAGAAAAAATAACCATGGAAGTATTTATAGGCCCAGTTGCCTTCTTCATTTTCCTCCCCGTTATTTCATGAGAACTCTGCTAAAGTAATATAATGTAACTTGACTATATTGATTCAGTTTTTAAACTAAAGGGTAATGGTGAGGGTTTTTTCTTTCTTTCTTTGACATTTAGGAGGAAGGTGCTTCAAATACTTTTGTTTTGATTAAATTGAACATATATGTTTAGTTGGCAAAGTTCAACAGAATAAGTATTGAATAGTGTTTTAATTCTACTTTCTTCAAATATTATGGTTTTTTTATAATGGATACACAAATTATTCTGCTAAGATCCTATATTGACTGCCTGTAGAATGTGTGAGTTGGGAGGGACCTTAAGAGTTTTCATTCAGTGTTTCAATCCATTAAAATGGTTCTTCCCAAACTTGGGTAAATCATCACAAATTGGGTAAAAGTGGTTTTCCTTTGGGTAATGGTACACAAACTCATTATCGTAACATAACAGGGACATTTAAATTGGCTTAAGTATTTTGCCTACATTGGGTGAAAGGATTTTCTGATAGGTGGTTTGGATACTGAAGGAAAAGGTTTGGGAAGAACTGCATCAAACCATCTCTGGAAGAATATTTGAAGAACTTCAATAAGAGGAATTCATCACTGTTCTAGGTATACTAGTCTAATGATTAACAGTTCTTGCTGTCAGGAAATTCCTCATTATATGAAGCTGGAATCTTCTTTCTTTTAATATCAACCTGTTCTTTCTTTCCTGTCTTCAGTATCAGTGGAAAGTAAGTTTGTTCTCTTGCAGTAACAGCTTTTTAGGTACTTAGTTACTTACAGATACACTTTCCTTGTGCAATAAACTAAAGTGTTTTCTTTTACAATGGACAGAGTTCAAGCCCTGATTTTTCTTACGTTTTGCATTCCTCACTAGTCTCAATAGGTTTTGTGACTCCATCCCCACTAATTAAAACTTCCAATTTCTACTCTTTCTTAGTCATTTGCCCCTACTTCAATTACAATTCTCAGCTTGTTTTTCAGCTTATCAATAAGTCCATTTCATGCATAATGTCTTTTAAACTTTTTTTCTTTCTTCTCATGGTGTTTCTGTGTGTTCTTTCTGGAGCCTATTTCTGATCCAACTGTTTCTGCTAATTCTAGAACAAAGAAGAGATAACTATTCTGAGCTTTACAATGTCCAAGGGCTATTGCAGAGACATTCAGAAAATTTAGTAGGGAAGTGCAAAATCTAGCTATATTATAGAATATAAGTCCTATGAAAGTTCCACTCTCCTCTGGATCACACTGATCTGATAATCCCAGAAGTCATTTGACAATTTTCTGGTAGCTAATCCTGCAAATTAATAATACCGTAGTTCATGATGTTCCACATACAGGGAGTCTTCAAATTATGACCACAATTGGGCCAGGAATTTCCATCCAATTTCCGTAAATTGATGTGGTTGTAAAGCAAGTCGTGAACATGTGACTGCAAGATGCTAACTGTTGCAAATACCTGCCAGTTTCCAAGTGCCCAAATTGTAATCCAAGGACCACAGGGGCAGTACAATGGTCATAATTTCAAATCACTTTTTCCAAGGTCAGCATAGCTTCAAACTGTCATTAAACAAGTGGTTATAAATTGAGGACTATATGTATGTTCTAACTTCTAGGAAATTGCTAGATCACTACCAGGTATTTTCCAGAGAAGGAATGAAACATTTCTGAGTTCTCCAGAATTTCATTCATGTAAGGGTCAGTTTCATCCTTCTCCAAAACTTACTACAATACGAAACAAAAATCCCTTCCCTTAAGTCCTGTTATACATAGAGACGTTCCTTTCTTTCATTTCTCAGGGGAAAAAGTTCTTTTACAGCATTATTTGAAAATGTCTGGTCGAGACCATTTCCCTCTCATATCTTGTTAGTTCAGGACAACGGGAAAAGAGAATTTGCTGCTGACATTTATAGTTTAAAACCCAGTGAAAAATAGTATGGACCTTCTTCTACTACTTATGGTATATATCAATATATATCGGAGCAGGCACTGAAGATTATTTTATCCTACACTGAGACCATGCAGGAAACAGAAACAAATGCATCTTTTTCTGTTTGTCTGTTCCAAAACTTATTTCAAACTGAGAAATCCTTATTGCCCTTTTCTCATATTGTACCACAGGAGGAAAACAAACAGATTACAAATAATTATGAACTCCAATACAGTTGTAGACAACTTTCCTTCCATACAGTTCAACTTATTTTAATGTTCTTTATTTTTTTAGATTAGAAAAATATTGCTGGTAATTTGTACTTACTCATGATTGATCCATGCCAATGGGGCTATTCTGCTTTCTTCTAATTTATTGTGTCTTAGAACAATGATGTTTAGGTTTTTGGTATGATTAAAGCATATTTCTGAAATTTCTTCTATCTGGTTGTTATCAAGGTATAGTTCCTACTTAAACAAATGGTAGAAAAAAGAAACACTTGGAATCATATGGTTTGGTATATTAAAACTTAAAATCGCTCTTTGAAATCTATTATTTATGATTTAAAACATAGTAACTGTATTTCCTTCAGATATTATGAAGTGTAGAATGTGTTCTACACTTAACGTGCCAAGTGATCTAAGAACTTAATTGATTATTACTAATGTATAACTATCTCCTGAACAAATATTTAAATTTTACAAAATAAAGGAAATTAATAATTTCAAAAAATATTTTACCTCAATAGAGTGGGGCAGACCTTGTGGAATAGTTCTAAACTCATTTCGCCCAAGCCGCAAATATGACAAGCTCTTCAAAGGCTGAAAAGCTAAAGGGCTGACATTTGCTTCACTAAGTTTGTTGTTCTCTAATTCCAGTATTAGCAACTTTTTTAAACCTTTAGAATTAAAAAAAAGTTACAAATAACATTAAATAAAGCATTAATGTATTGTGTATTATCCTCAGCTAAGAGTAGAATTGTAGTCTAATAAATAATCATGATACATGTACACACAAACACATTTCTGCCACAACTATCCAGGTTACATACATACATACATACATACATACACATCCCACTGAATGATTTGAGAAATAAGTACAGATTCCATTTAGGAGACCGTTGCATGAGGGCTTGACATTGTAAGAGTCATGGGGGCGCAGTGGTTAGAATGCAGTACTTTTTAAGTGCTTGAACCATTAAGTTTCTTCTGGGGGCTCTTGTCTCTCTTGTCTGGTTGTTTTATTCCCCAAGATCATCCACACATTCCATTACTATCCTCACACACAGGAACTATTAGTAAGATACGGTAATAGACATCTGAAGCAATCACTAAAATTATCAGAACTCTGAGAATCTAGGGAGGAGGAGCCCATAAGTCATCCAGTAAATGACTGAATTAAGCCTCAGTCAGTGATATCTGGGGGACAATAATAGCTATCAATAGATAAATATATACTTGGCTGTTATAAGTATCCAATAGAAGAGAATATATGCAGCTCAGCATTGAACTGTGGAGTCCATGATATTCCCTGAGCTTGGCTGTTTGCTCGCAGAGGTTTAATTACCCAGGTAAGTAACATCATCAGAGTGAATGTGGGGTTTGTTCCCTTTTGATATAGCTTGCCTTATGGTGTTGATAGGGATGTAGCTTTCTCCCTGGTAGTTCCCTGATTAGCTTTCTGTTTAATTGTTTGTCTAGGGTTAATCTCTCCTAATGTTTATCTGGTACACACATAGAGATATCCACATCCACTCACCATTCAAGAAAGAATGTAAAACGGTAAGAATAAAACAAAAACTCCAGATAAACTGTCAAACAGAAAATACTCTGATCGAGAGAAATCAACATGTCCACCAACATAGCAGGGCAAGCTACGATACGGAAACTGGGAACAAACCACATGTTGTTAGCACTGATATATTACCTAGTTGGATAAAGAAATGTCTGCAACCAAACAACCAAGCTCAAAGAGCACCAAGGACTCCCTTGTAAGAATGTAGTTGCCAGAGGCAGCTACCTTGGGAAATCCGACTTTGAGCCCAAGTATATAGCACTATGCTATACAATTTAAGTGTAATTCCCATATCCCACAATGTTCCCTGCTGCTGCTAGGAATTCATTGACAGAAAAAATGCCTTCTAACAATGACTTTCATGATGTCTATCATGATGTGGAAGGTCTGATTCATCCTACGATTCACAGTTTGCAGCACTCTTATAATTTTTGACGAGGCCAACAGATAACTGTGTCATAGGAATGAAAGAAGTAATTTTTACTGATGGAATCTAAGTGAAAAAAAGTAAGCTGTTCCCCAGAAAATCAAAGATCTCAGTTTGCATGATGATAATGATATCAGGTAACTTTTTAAAATACCTTGAAAGTTGTCTTCATTAATTACATGGATTTCATTCTCATTTATTTTAAGTTCTTCCAAAGATGAAGGCAAACCATGTGGAATACTAACTAGTGTATTTCCATCCATATATAAGCGTTGCAGATTCTTCAAGTTCTGTATTAAAAGAAAATACTCATTTTGTAAACGTCTGTTTTCTTCATTTACACTAGTTAAATTAATGGTCCAAAGAACATGTGTGGTGTGTGGTGGTGCTACAGCTCTTTGGAGACAATAGATTCAATGGCCAAAGAACCTTTGCCAACACATGCTAAACTAAAACATAGCAACATAATAATTTTCATTAACTTAAATAATTTAAATTTAAATTGAACAATGTATGAAACTCTGGAAGTTTGAGGTAGCGGTTTAAAAATGTGTGAAATAAAAAAATGAAAGTAGGGTATTAGTATCATGCAACATTAACATGGAAAATTATCATAGCAAAACAAATTTATTAAAAGACAGAATATTGTGTGCTAAGTGCATTTTCATGTTTTGAAAAGAATAAACTCAACAGTTAGGGAAGTATGAGTGCACTTGAGTCACTATCACATTTTTGGAAGTTTTATTTATTTTATTTATTTTTACATTTATATACTGCCCCATTCCGAAGACTCGGGGCGGTTTACAGCTTATAAGCAATAC
>JANHFL010000585.1:162951-190868 GCA_032468155.1 Oxyrhabdium leporinum
ATAAGCAATACTCTTACATCAGTATATTAATCCAATATACCTCAGAATATTGCCCCCACAATCCGGGTCCTCATTTTTGTTGTGTGCCTTTTCCTTCTGCCTAGACCTGAAAGTAAATAGGCCAAAGTCACCCAGCTGACTTTAGGTCCAAGGCAAGTTTAGAACTCACTGATTTCTGTTTTCTAGCCTGCTGCCTTAACCACTGCTACAAACTGGCTGTCCCTGGAAAATTATTGTGAATAATTTCCAGTTTAGTTTGGACCCAGGACGCTCCCAATCAATCCTATATCCAAACCAGAGCAAGTACACTCAGTACTCAGTACAGCTACCAAAAGCCGTAGCCTGATACTTATTTATTAAACATCATCAAACATTAAGAAAAGTATTTGGCAAAAAACAGACAAAAGGCAGACAATAGCAGGGAGAGATATGAACAGCATATGACAATTCACTTTATCTGTACTACCGTCTCTGTCTCTTACCTCTGTATCAAAACAACGAAGAAGAACTGGCCAGGGTCACTGGAAACAATATTGGTGTAATTACTATGAACCGACCCAACGGGCTTTGGTTTATTCCAGCTTTGAACTTTTATGAATATAATAGAGACAGAATAGTGATAGAAAGTAGGAGAGATCTGATCTCTCTTCTTCACATGAAAGTAACAGTCTGGTACAGAAGTATGATGTATCAAACGTTTCCCTTTGCATCACTTCTGTGCATGGCATTCTGTACTGTAGTGGGTTATACTGGTTTCGTAGACTGACTCCCAGGGCTTCTCCCAGTCTTAGGAAGTAGGCTCTGAGCAACTGATTGGTAAGCACAGCTGCCATCATTGCATCAGTTGGGCGATACTTCCATTGTGCCTACCCCTTTTCTTGAATGTCCTTCATAGTTCAATATCTATGTATTTCTTTTCGGGTTTGGAGTGCTTTGTGTCTGCAATTCTCATACATCCCATGTTGTCCTCAAATAACATGGTTGGGATAGTGCGGGTTTTTTTTGTTTTTTTGTGTTTTGTTTTTGAAACCTAGCAATAATTTGTATGGCCACAAATATTTCTTTTTTTCACAGCACAATATTCAGCTTCTGCAGATGTTAGGGCTGCAGCAGGCAATTAATACACCTCCATTAAAAAAAAGTATCCTGTAGTTGATTTCCAGTCAAAGTTATTTCCTGACTCATATAAAATATAAATAAATAAATAAATTATTCCTTTTAAGTATCTCCCATATCTTTTTACTGATGTCTGCCTATGTTTTCTTATTGATCTTTCTACATAGCAGCGCAATTTCATTGGTTGTAACAGATTTATTCACATATGCTTTCCCAAGGGGTCCTGTTTGTGCTTGTTACGTACCAAGTCATTCTGGTTTTCTGTTTCATCCAGGTATCCAACTGCCATTGATGTCCTTGACTTTTGTTTAACTAAGACCTAGAAACATTCTTAATATCATTTTTTGGTTTTGGTAGATCAGGTATCCTCTATTTTTTGTTGTTGTTTTATGTTTCAATTCCAGGAATAAGCCTAGTATTTTCAAAATGTTTTGCTTCCACTTCTTTATTTAAATGGTTCATGATCTTCAAGCTGTCTTTTTGTCCTCTGCTCAATTAAATAGTTATAATGCAGACTTGTTTATATGTCTTCCATTTTTAACACCGTATATAAGCCTGATTCAGGATTTCCCATTTAAAGCTCACTTTTTTACCATATTTAATTTAGTTTTTTAGATCAGGTTTTGTTTTTTGATTAAAAGATAGATTCAAATATATTTTGAGTAATATTTTGAATGTTTCAAAATAATTTTTCCACCCTTTCTTTTGTTTGACATGGGCCATAAACGTCTGAATTTTTTTTTTCTGATGGTTGGCTGGCTTTCTTTTTACCTTTATCTAGTCATTGTATTTTGTCCTTCTGTGACAAACATTCAACTGAATTGCTAAGCCCTCATTATTTATTTCCCTAATAGTCCATTCATTATCAAATCTGGTAAATATTATTAATATGCATGCATCCTACTACTCTTTTTGCTTTAGGTTGCATAAGCTCCGAAAATTAGCTTCATTGCGGTGTCCACTAATATTATTTAATGTCCCTTTTACAAAGTATAAAGTCCATTTTAAGCATAATTTTACAACTACAATGAATAACAATACACAGATTTATATAATTTACATCCAGTTCAGGTACATTATATGCTTCTTGAAATATACCCCTGCTTTAATTATAATTTATTAGGGATTTTATTTTAAGATTGTTTTTCCACATACATCCTTTTGCTAAATTAACTTTTGTAAGAAAAAGTACAATTTCCTTGTATTATTCAAGATATTCAAGTTTAACATATAATTGTTGTAAATATATTGACCTGATCCAGCATTGTCCAGCCAACAGATTTTCTTTTTAAATTCAGAATCCTATCCTCTTGAAATACTTTAAAGAAAACATTTATTTGCTAACATAAATATTCTTTCTTTCTTGTTTTGCAGTTTTGCAGGCTTGATTTTTCATTTAAGATGTTTGATTTCATTATCTTTCTACTTCCTGGGTCTTAGCTCTTGAAATCTGTATTGTCTTTGAATATGTCCCTTTCTGTTACAGTAATGACAGACTATATTTCTGACTTTTATCTTGTTCAGATCATTCCTTTCAGTTGCATCATTCAGCAATCTAGAGCTAAGGAGAAATTTCCTGACAGAACAATTAATCTGTGGAACAATTTGCTTCCAGAAGTTGTGAATGCTCCAGCACTGGAAGTTTTTAAGAAGAGATTGGACAGCCATTTGTCTGAAATGGTATAGGGTTTCTTGCCTGAGCAAGGGGTTGGACTAGAAGACCTCCAAGGTCTCTTCCAAATCTGTAGTTCTGTTCTGTTCATATGGGTAGGACTCCAGTTTAATAATTACATTCCCAAAGAAATTTATCATGAAGTTTGTTTAACAATTATTTATATATATATAAATATATATATATATTTATATAGTGAGGTTTTCGCGGGTATTTATATGTGTATCTTCGGTTCTTTTCGGGTTTTATATATATTTATATTTATATATATATCAGTTTATTAAAACATCAGAAAGATTCACATTAGTTTGTTTTAGTCTCTTTTGAATAGAGAACATATTCCAACAAGTTCCATTCAACTTTCATGTCCTGATAATTTCAGATTTACATATTTCTTGAACAAGTATTATTGTTCATTCCTGATTATGTATATGTTTCTCACAATTCTCCTTTTCTGAAGCACCATTTTGAATCAATTTACAGATCATCACATTCCATCTCAGTTTGATTTCAAACTTAAGTATCCATCTGTTCTCCTGGCTTGGGCTTCTGGACATGATATCTCCAAAGGGCTCAGCTTTTCAAATAATGTTTCCATCTTCATGCTCCAGCAGTGTATTTTTTCTCGTTTTCAAACCTAAGATGATCTGATTTTGATGTCACTGCCATTTCCAAAAAAAATATGATAGCTTTGAAGGCATGAAAAAAACACTCTCCTAGTAGAATATTTTAAGTCTTAATAAATACTGCATTGTGTAGCATCTGAGTGCTGATTTAGCTTGAATAAGCACTTGGAGATAAATTAGGATGTTTGGTAACTGGGGTGCTCCTGGTGCTGGGATTTAGCTATAACTCCCTGCTGCACCCACACAACTTTTGTTGGAAGATTACTGGAAATAATTTTCAGTGCAGTTTATACTCAGCACACTCCCAGCCATTTCTTATAGTCAGATTAGAGCAAGCACAGACATCACTTAATACAGGTAGCAAAAAAATAGCTTGATTTTTACTTATTAAACATCAGCAAACATCAAGTTAATTGACAAAAGGCAAGCAAAAGCAAAGAAAGACATGAACAACAAGCAAAAGTTTTTTCTCTCCATATACCGTGTTTCTCCAAAAAGAAAGCCAGGTCTTATTTTCTTTTGACCCATGAAAAAACAGCTAGGCCTTCTTTTGGGAGGGTTCTAATTACTGAATCACCTCGCAGCGGTGGCAACAACAGCCCCACCCAGCAGGAGCCCGCTGCTGGCCCACTTCTTCTGCAACTGCTTGCTGCCACTTGCTGCCACTCACACACATCGCCCCGGCCTCTGTTTCGCCTTCAGATGCTTCCGGAAAGCCTTCTGCAGCCAATAATAGAGCTCTGCAAATGCCTTCTGGAAAGCACTCTGCAGCCGATAACAGAGCTCCGGATGCTTTCCAGAAGGCATTTGCAGAGCTCTATTATCAGCTGCAGAAGGCTTTCCAGAAGGCATTTGCAGAGCTTTGTTATCGGTTGCAGATGCCTTCCGGCAGGCATCTGAAAGCAAAACGGAGGCTGAGGCGATGCGTGCGAGAGGCGGCAAGCGGCCACAGAAGAAGGCAAGGCAGGTGTCAGGGTGTGAGGCCTGGTAAGTAGGGCAGCTCCACCCCCTTATCCCCATCCTAGCTTATTTTTTACCTGTGCGGCTCACCCCATCCCCTGAACCCCGGGGTCTTAATTTGGGCTAATTTTGTGGGTGGGGCTTAATTTGATCGCATGCACTCAAAAATGTGATAGGGCTTCTTTTCAAGGTGGGTCGTCTTTTTGGAGAAACACAGTAACTATAGGAAGGAAACAAAATTAGAAATAATACAATGGGCCATTAGCATGGAAAATTCCAAAGGGAGTGGCTTTTGATTCTTTCAGCTTTAATACTTTTATGTACATAACAATAGCATAATAGAGATAGAAAATAGTATACCAGGTGATCTCTCTTCTATTTTGTACTTTGGATGAAATAATCACAGGGTAGGAGTGATGTATCCAGTGCACAGAATAGTACTATTCTGACATCAGTTGGAGCGACTATTAAAATGGAAGCGACCATTATATTGAGCTGGATCATATTCCTATGTCAGAAAGTGGAATAATGAACTAGGTCATTTTCTCTCTAGATCAGGGGTATCAAACACAAGGCCTGCGGACTGGATGTGGCCCGTGATGTGGTTGGATCCAGTCTGCGGGGCCATCCTGGAAAATGTAAGGGGCCAGTCCACATGGCTTCGTCCTGCTCTACCCAATGCAAAGAGGAAACATCAGGCCAGCGTGGCTTTGGCCCGGTCTATCCAGTGTGAAGAGCAAACATGCCAGGAGAGTGGCGTCAAGATGGCCACGCCCAGTGAGTGGCATCAAACTGGCCATGCCTACCCAGCCTCCTGAGGTCAACCACAGCCCTGATGCAGTCCTCAATGAAATTGAGTTTGACATCCTGGCTCTAGATGTAATCCCCTTGGAATTCATGATAGCCAAAACAAAAAATATGTAATCTGAGGTAATCCTTAAGAATGGCAAAAATCTTTAGGAAAATTATATAGAATTTTATGACTGAAACTTTTAAAGAAAAAAGGCATGGATGAAAGACTATGCAATCCATAATAAGCAAAAGCATAACACTGCACTATTTAAAGCACAAGGACATTTTGATATTCTTACTTTTTAAAAATTGTAATGTTGTAAATTGGAGACATTCTGCTGTATGTCTTATTAAGCCATCAGGCTAGAAATCGGGAGACTTAGTTCTACTTTAGGTCTAAAGCAAGCTGGGTGACTTTGGATCAGTCACTCTCTCTTAGTTCTGGGAAAGGGACAATGACAAACCACTTCTAAATCTTGCCAAGAAAATTGCAGGGACCTATCCATGCAGTCACCAACAGTCAACACTAACTTGAGGGCACCAAAAAGAAATGTTGCAAATTACGATCCATTATATTATTTCAATGCAGTAATGCTTATAAAATATGAATCATATTGTAAACATGCTATTATTTAAAACACTTAAAATATTGAAAATAAAAAGAGGAAATTAAAATGATGCCAGTGTTGCAAGAAATAAAATTATTTAACTTTTCATCCAAAATTGAGTATAACCTTTGTGTACGTGTGTAGTTGTCTGTGATTGTATAGATTCTTCTTACTTTAAATGCCTGTGGACCAATGCCAGATGATGTGATTTTATTTTTACGAAGATCAATTCTCTCCAAATTAGGTATCCCATTGAAAGCTCCATCTGGAATTTCAGTGATGTCATTCCCTAGGGAAAGGAAGAAAAAAGTTAAGAATGTTATCTCTAATTGTTGACCATTTCTTTTTTTAAATTTACAGTACAAGTATCCAAAGACAGGGGAAGACAGTAATAATTTTTTATGCTGGAATTTTTTTAAATAAGGATTTATATGGTCTCTTCATTAAACAGCAAACAGGAAATAAAAGTGATCTCCCTTCCTTTCCCAATTTTCATAATAAGAAATTGCAGCTACAGAAAGCATGACTGTTTAAGTGCAACATTTGAAAACTGATGAATGAGTAGGATACTACTTTCTCAAGATCTTTCCCAGTGCTTGCCTTTGCAGTAACTTGCTACATACAATACAAAGGAGAGGTCTTTTCAACTCTCTTCAAAGGAGATTCTATTTTAAAATAATATGCTTCTGCAGTGAGTGAAGTAACAGTAAAAGGAGTGCATCAGGATCAGAATAAATAAGCAACTTACTTTGTTTATATTGCCATAATTTTAACAATGCCTTTGAACAGAGTTCTGGGTTTCATTTGGATGAAGAACACTTTTAAAATACTTTCAATGTATTTTTAAAAAATCCTCACCATCAAGCTCTATGCTTGTAAGTTCTTCATCTCTGATTACGGGTATATCTGTGAGTTTGGCGTTAATGCAGCTTACTGTATTTTCTAAGACAGAGCACCCAGTTGGCAAAGGAGGAATTTCAGTAGAAGGCTCAGGAATTGGGAAGTGTGGGGGCATTCTGAACACATCTCCACGCAATATGTCTTCCTCCTCTTCACTTCCTTCCTTCTCTTGTTCATTTTCTTCTTGCTCTTGCTCTTCTTTTTTAATTTCTTTCTCAATTCTTAGCTCTTCTTCTTCATAAACTCTTCTTTTTTCTTCCTCTGATCTGGTTTCCACTTCTTCCCTTTGATCATTGATATGTTCATGTTTTCTTCTTGGTTTGTGGCTTTTTATTCTCTTCTTTTTCATCTTTCCTTTATTTTTTATATGAATATTCTTTTCAAGTGTTCCTTCCTTCTTTTGCATTGGATCTTGTGTCTGCATATAATGCAAGACTGGTTCACTTGGATTAGCTTGCACAGGAGAATCTCCAGAAACTTCAGCTGTGTCACCTTGAGAAATTGTAGTTAATACTGAATATAAAGGGGGGGGAGAGTTAATGCTAATTTAACACAGGATCATAATGCCATTTTTATAGTAAGTGTCAATAAAGATGTACCTGAAGCTATACCTATAGCTAAAGTTGCTGAAAGTATACAAAATCAATATTGCATGCAAAAAATATTGTATACAAAATCAGAAATATTAGAAGTGTAATTGGACTAAGTTGTTATTTTCTCTGTGTCTGTATATGCACTATATAGAAGGTGATTTGGGACAGAAGAATAAGGATGCTATCATTACTACTGTGCAGCAAATGTCACTAAACTGTTCTTAAGTGCTGACTTTGAGGCTGATCAATATCTTAACCGATAGTATACTATGAATTATTAGTATACTATAGTATTGTATACTACGAACACTACTCATACATATACGTTGATATTTATATGCGTGTGTATGTGTGTATATATGTATATGTGACGACCCCAGAGTGATCATATTCCATTCACGATATGTTATTCTGAATGATTTTTTAAATATTATTATTGGTATGATTAAATATTATTTTCACAAATTCCAATTTCCAAACTAATGTTTCAGTTGCATTCAAGGGTCACTGAATTATTTTCCTTTTCATTCCCTTGCAGCTTTTGACTATAATTGAAGACATATGTGAAAAGTGCTTGAGTGCATATTATGTTCAAATTACTTATAAAAAAATAATATATCCTGAAGTATACAGGTGGCTTTCAACTTACATTCATAATTGTAACTGGAATCTCCATTGCTAAGCAGGGCAGCACCTAATTTTTGTTGTTAAGTTGTTAAGTGAATTTCCACAGCAGTTAACTGAGTCACACAGTCATTAAGCAAATTTGACTTTCCCCATTAACTTTGTCAGAAACCAGGGAGGTTAATATATGCCAGTTGTCAAGTGCCAAAATTTTAATCAGGTGATCATGGGAATGCTGTAATGATTTTAAATGCAAAGACTGGTCGTAAATGAAAAAACTAAACTGTTTTTGCTAGCATCCTGACTTTGAACAGTCGCTAAATGAATGCTTTAGTCAAGGACTTCCTGTGTGTCATATGCATATAACAATGTACGTTATATAAGAAATTAGTATACTGTACCACTCTCCAGACACACAGGGCAACATTCCCCTTCAGGTTTTGTAGATTTGTGACAGGTCAGAGGATTGCATGAGGTTTCGTCACAGAACACCTTTCCTTTTGAACAGAGGCATGTAACGCAGTGTTTAGGAGACCACACAGCTTTATCAAACATAATCATTCCATTAGCAAAGCATCGTCCTTCTTTTCCTAAGAAATGGAAGCCAAAAGCAGGTTTTATTATACAAATATATAAAATAATTATAAAGTGTACTGATTTTCACTACCAGCTTTTATTTAAATTTTGATGTACGTGGCAATCTATTAATGTCAGACAGACAGACAGTGGTAATGCAACTATTATCCCACATGAGAAGTTGATGATGTAACAATTAGATTGCGAGATTAGATCTGCAGAAACCTTGATTCAAACTCATTTCAAAGAATTCTCATAACAAATTTATAAAAGAGGATAATACAACTCAATACCTTTCGGTCATCCATTGATTGATGACTTACTTGTGATATGCTCATTACAGATATAAATATTTATTGTACGATACCTGGAATATAATGTTAGAAAAGGAAGATGTAAACATCTTGTAAAAGGTATTTAACATCTTCTAAAATATGTGTCTGTCCTAATAAAATGTAAGATGTTTAACTGAACATTTGATTGTAAAGCTAGAGATAGGTAGGCTCTTTTCCAATGCGATCTTCACTTGCAATCATTCTAAATATTAGGCTAAAAATACCTTATGGATGAAATCCTTAGCAGATACCTCAATGCTTTCAACTTGAGAAATATGTAGTTTCAGTACTGAGCTCTATTATTTGAGTTTAGTGGTTTTTGTTCCACTTTTGGGTAAAATTCCAGATAAAAAGAAGCAATCAAGGGGAAAATGAGGAAACTACATATTACTTCAGATGATTCCTGAGGGAGATCTAAAGTACTTCATATGGAAAGTATGGTATATATGCCAGCATATTTCCTATAATATGAAAATAAATGGTCCCAAATGAACAGCTTTAGAGAGACTTTTAAAAATAGACTGCAATTATACTTTTTTGTTTTCTAATTGCTCTTTTATTTAAAAAAAAACCTCTGCTTTATATACCTAACTTTTCTATGTAATTCCACTTTGAGATCATTTATTTAATTTATTGTGTGCACCTTGAAACAGGAATAATAGCTTTGGAAAAATAACTATCTGCCATGAAAACGTTTCTCAACCAAGCTAACTATGATACTATGCAATTTCTAGAATTATCAAAATGAAATAAATCACAGAAATCTTCTACTATTATTGTAGTAGACATCTTCTACATGTTCAGAAGATTGCTGCTTCATATTACAGTATGAATGTTTACCATAATGAAGTCAATAAAAGCCATGATTTCATCGTTACTTAAGTTCATATATTATATTAATGAAACTATACTTATTTATTCCAAATATTTTTGTGCCATGTTTTTATTGTACATGGCTAAGCCAAACTGTTGCTACCACATACATTTTAGTTTTGAATATCTTGGAGAAATAGATGTAGAGTTTTTATATATAGTAATTGTACATCTTTAGTGATAGAATGGATAGCATTGGAATATCAAGTATATTTTTCTCTCCCCATGTGCCAGTACCACCCAGATGTATTTCAGAGGGCTGTAGAACTTTCTAGAAGAGTTTTGTAAGGTACAATGGGCTGTAGTGAGAAAACTCGCATTTTAAAGGCTACAATTGAGATATCTGCTAATGTAATATTGGACTTGGCTTTCAAATGTATCGTATTAGCGTAGAGAGAGAGAGAGACAACATATTGTGGATTCAAGTATTTCATCATAGGAAGCTGCATAGACACTGTTTATGTTCTGATTTATATAAGGCCTTTTCAATTGAAAACACCACTAAAATAAATATTTGAATCTCTCATTCTGAATACTCAGCTGTGATTTTTTACAAGTCTCTTTCTAATGTCTTGATCCAGATCAACTGAAATTGATAGAAATAATATGCTTTCCATGGCTTTTGTGGCAAGTGGATCAACATAGTTGACAGGATGGTTGTTTCAGAGCATTAGAAATTATGAATTAGCTTTGGAACATACATTCACAAAATCAGTTTGCACATCCATTGTGAGTGCAAATGTCAGTTATATGAATTGTTCACTTACTAGGATGACGTTTACCATCTAAATAATGCTGACTCACTGATTTATCCAATTCCATGTACTCTGATAATAAAGTTGTTAGACTACTAATACTTGTGCACTGTTACCTGCTTTGGAAAAAAAAAGTCACCTGATTTTTATGATGTTCTACAGTATTTTAAAGATGTGTATTAATTAATTGTACGTTTTAACTTGACCTGGTAGTAGAAAATTGCTTGGCCTACACATTAGCATGTTAGTATTTTTGATTTAATCACACTTCTGGAGCATGGTGGTTCAAGTAGTTGTAATGCTGAACAGGAGATTAGCATGCCTGCATTCGAGACCCAAGAGCTGCCGTGGGGGTAGAGCTCTCATCCTTCACTCCAGCTCCTACCAGGGGCATGAACGGAGTCCCCAACAGGCGTCCCCAGGGCAATGGTGATGTCACCTGCTAATCCTTTCAACCCAGAAGCGCCTCAGCACTTCTGACATGAGTGCAATTTTTTTTAAAAAAATCACACTTGTTTATGTTTAAATTTTTAGGTTATTGAGATCTCAAATTGTGAATCAACACAGTATGGGAGGTCATAAAATAAATAATAAAATTTATTTCTACGCATCAGGTGAAGAGCACCGAATCCACTATTAGATTTCTGGTATTTCTCTTCAGTGAATGAAAATCATACATGATATCCAAGATTAAGCAAGAAAAAATCATCTATTTGTAATAGTTTTCTTTTTTACATGGACGATTTATAAATATATATAAAAAATAAATTTTTCCTCCTTACCTGGCAAAATATTATAATTGGATTCTTGGCCATCCAATTGGGTAAGAGAGTTAAATACTCCAGTAATATCTCCATCAATATTAGTAACTGGGATGCTGATTAGAGGAGTGCTAGAGATTGGACGTCTAATTTGTGACTGCTTATTTAAACTATGGTTTCCTAAGGGGATCTTTCGTAGTCTTCCATAGATTATTCTTCGCCTTGCCCTTCCGGGCATTCCATTGGGTTTATTCTGGGCAAGAGCAACGAACAAATAAACAAGTAGAAGATAGTAGACTAAGACCGCTTTTTGCATTGTTCCCTGGAGTGCTGCATAAAAAAGAAGGAAAAGTTCATTTGAAGATTAAAGAGATTAGAATTAAAAATGAAAAGTGCGTTATTTTTTTATTCAGGTCCTTATTAAGTGGAGTGTGTAAGGCAAGGTCAGTGACTATTTGTTTTTATTTAAAGATTATATAAGGGTGAGAAGCTTCTGTAAATAAACTAGATAAAGCAATGCTCTTTGGAAGCAAATACATGATAGCAGTGTTCCGATGTCTCAGGGGCTGCCACAAAGAAGAGGGGGGCAACCTATTCCCCAGAGCGCCTGAAGGCAGAACAAGAAGCAATAGATGGAAACTAATCAAGGAGAGAACCAACCTAGAACTAAGGAAAGTTGGAACAGTTAATCAGTGGAACGACTTGCTTCCAGACGTTGCAGATACTCCAACACTGGAAGTTTTTAAGAGGAGATTGGACAGCCATTTGTCTGAAATGGTATAGGGTTTCCTGCCTGAGCAGGGGGTTGGACTAGAAGACCCCCAAGGTTCCTTCCAACTCTGTTATTCTGTTGTTCTATTATATTTGGATGGGGTTGAATCTCATTTTTGCACTGCAGGTCTATGGAAAGACAAGACTCCACTTTCAAACTGAAGTTTGATCTAGATATGAGCCAGCTGCTCTGAACCATGTTCATTATTTTGTTTATTTATTTATCAAATTTGTATGCTGCCATTTTGCCAAGGTGAGATTGATTAGTGAAAAAGAAATTGGTTTAGCACAGTTCCAGATCTAAATTACAATAATTAGCAATATTAGTTCAGTGACGTATTTATCTCAACAAACATTTATCGTAAACATGTAAAGCCTATTCTGTGAAAATATGGAATGATATATTAATCTGATTATAGTTAAAGGTATGATTTCCAATTTCCCTAAAACATTTTGTTTCATTAAGCATGTCAGTGAAGGCAGTGGTTAAGGGTCTTGTACGAACTTGCCTGCAAACAACTCACAGCCCAGAGGTTGGGAACTCCTGCTCTAGGAGAGAAGTACAATCCTCTTATTCTGGATTAATGAATAATCAGAAAGATTGGAAATTAATACAACTGATGCTTAAATGATATACATAGTTGATTTCTCTGAAATTAATCTGATGAGATTAATAAATGAAATATTGTTGAAAATTTAATTCTATGCGAATGTCACATTGTCATCTACAAAGACAAGTTCTCTGGCTTCATTTTATAAACAACTGGATTTTTTCGTGTCAAGAAGGCTCTTAGTTTAGGCCACATATTGCAAATTATAAATGATATAAGGCTGTTAATACTCTGTTTATCAATTAAAGTAAAGCTGCGTAATAGTACAGCAGTTATAATTATGCTATTTGTTAAAAATGGCTAGCAAAAGTTTTCTTGAGGGCAAAAGTTGGTAGTTTTTAATCTTACCAACCCAAGGAAAAGTTGAAAAGTAATTATGTAAAAGAACTTGGGATTCTGTCTCTCTGTCTGTCTATCGGCAGGATAATTCTCCAAATTCAGAACAGAGCAAAATCAGCGAGCTGGATCAGGCTGTGGGAGTAGACAAAATACATTCAGAAAATTTCCTCTAATGTATCCCTATGGGAAAGGAAATTAGGCAATCGGTTGGTATGTTGCTTATTCCACCCTTCCCCCTTAATCATGTGACCTAGACAAGCTCATATTCCTTCCCACGCCTTCCTGTGTGCCCATACATGCACAATATGAGAGGAGAGCGAAATATACACACATAGAGGCTACACATATATACCCCCTCTGATTAGTCCTTGGGAGAAATAGTGCATATACAGACACAGAGAATTGCAACATATTTCATTACACAGAAGAGTACAGACACAGCCTGTGTCCTTTGCTAGTAAAGAAGGTAGAAAGAAGTCAAGAAGCCATGCTGTATATACTTTGTCTTGGTTTATGATTTACCACAAAAGAATGTTTATTTGTTCCCTTACTGGATTTAAAAGCCTAACAAACACAGGGTAGGAGCCTTTTATGGTATTTAGTCTAAGGCTTACCTTCTGTATAAGGTATGAGAACAAGTTCCCCACAAATACTCCTGATGAAAGCTATGAGCATGGCAAAAGCAGTTACTATTTCTGGATCATGAAAAGCATCATCTGGATCTACTGAATCAGTCTTTATGTTCAGGAAAGAGGGATGGGGGCCCAATAAAGGATGGGTATACATTGAACAAGAGGCTGCTTCCTTTTGGACTGCATTAAGGAAATAACATCTGGCAGAGCCGGACTGCACGAGTATAGTCTGCATATTGCGTTTGCCACACAAAGGGTGATATGAGAGAGGAATAGTCTTATTTTCCCAGGTAATTGCATTATGCTTATGGTTTGTTCTGTGGGAAAGGGCAGGGGAAATCAGCAATCTATTCAGATAACCTGTCACCTCAAATTACTCCAATAAACCCATATTATAATGGACTACTCTCCAAACAGTAAAAAGAGAAATTTTCCAAATGCATTTGCGAAAAAGAAGTTGATTTTTAACACAATGTTATTTTTATTGATTATTCCATACCATTGAAAATCATAGCTATGAACACAGCCTTAAACAGTATTGTTAAGGAATTGCTAAGATGTTAGCATTTTTCATAAAACTTTGTGAACAATACTTTTTATTACTCCTATGCCAATGGTAAAAATAATTGGTTTTATTCATATCAGTTAAGCTTCATGAAATTAAATACAATTATACTTTCTGCAAATGTATTTTGCATTTGTTCTCTAATGCACACACACACACACAACACATACACACACACACACACAAATATATTGATAGTCAATCTCCCATATTTTAAGTAGTAATTTAATATGTAGATGTAATACATTACCTGGTAATCTAATCTAATAGTAGATTCTGTTTGCCATTTAAGTTCCAGCTGCAGAAAAGAAACAAAAGAATCTGTGCTGCTCTATTTCAGAGAAAAGAGGCAGTTAAGAAGGAAAGGAAAATAATTCCTTTCCTTGAAGAGAAGGCACCGCTCTGTCCTGGTGTGTGCAGAAATTCAGCAACTTCAGCTATAAAATCTTCCCTTCAAGAAAATGAAAAGCAGCACAATACTTTTGGTCCTTAGGCTGACAAGGCACAAACGGGAGCTCTTTTTACCCAAGATACTTTCAGAACCAAAATAAACAGGGTTACTTATTTAAAAAACAGGCATTTGCAAGACAGTTAAATTTCTGTTCATTTTCCACAGATTTAGTCAGTGTAAGTTTATTGTGTGTTAGAAATTGTTTGCTTCTTTATGTTCCAAGAAAACTTTCAAAAGCCATGTTTTTCTTCAAGATAGAATTTAATGGTGATTCTTCCGAATAAGAGCTTTCTACCTCCTCTCCCCTTCTGCCTAATGTTTTCAGTAGCTAACAGACTTTTGGGCTGATTTCAAAAAAAAAATGTGAAAGAAAAGAAAATGGCTGATTCATTTTTATTTGATTATTTATACATTCAATTCTAACTGAGTACTGAAATAATACACTGTACTCAGATAGTTTTGAGGATGAGGCCATGGTTTGGTAGCCAAAAGGAAAATGTGTATTACTACTTATTTCCTTTTTGTCACAGGGGTTTATTCCTTCATTCTTTGGCTTCCTTCTTTATATATACTAGTTTTCTGAAGGAAGGAGGGTGCTATCTATCTATCAATTTATCATCTGTTCATCCATCCATCCTAAAACTGAAAACACTTTGTTTGAGGCCACATCATTCAATAAATTTTAAGAATTATATAAAACTTGAAAAGCAATGACATCTTAGGTGTACTGTTATTACCCTAAATCTTATGCAAGTTAGACTATGCTTTATTTGGTCAGAGGGTGTTTGATATATGCATTCATGTTTGAGCAGTCTTAACATTCATTGCATGTGCCAAATATACTCTGGAAAGTAGCATTAGAGAAACATTAAAAACTGAATTAAAGGATCACAAGGAATCAAAACCTTTGGTGAATTACTTGAGCCAAATTAGTTGTGACAATGTTATGGAAGATATTTGGTCCATGAATATGATACAGTAGTTGGGTGGAGAAACTGCCCCTCAAAGAAACAATGAATACTATATATCCTCCCAGTTATATGGCAGCAGGAAGAAGGATCTGGAGAGAGATTTGGAAGAACTAGGGAAGAATAGATCTGAGATTAGCATGAAGTCTAAGACTGAGAATATCTTCTATCAGAGAAGCAGGGTTGGGAATGACTTGAGGCCAGCGTGTGCTAATAATTACAGAATTCAGGAGATAATCAAACCTCTTTTAAAACCTATCTTCTTAGTTATTTAATGGAAACTCATTTTTCCTAAATTACCCAAGTGGTTATGTTATCTGTCAGTACATCAAAATAGGCCAGGTTAGAGTACAGTTTCCCCAGTCAGACTATTTGCTACTAAGTGTGTTTACGAGCAGGATGGTGATTCATAATTAGTTTTCAGTTCAACATCTATTATCTGTAAGGGAAGTGCCCATCAATTTAATTGGTAAAGGAATGCTCAGTAGCTAAGGTATATGAATTACAACAGCCTTTGCTCCTGGCAGTTCAACAATTTCTCTCAGGCTGCCACGTCCAAAGAAATATTAAAACAAAATGGTCATTCAGAGCTAACTGGTCAGGATGGAAGAGAGGCAGGATATAAACATTTAACAATCATACAACAGTAAAATACACTCAGAGTCATTCAGAAAGCATCTTCCACGTAATCTGTATTTGGTATCCTTATGTCATAATTGTCCTCATCATTGTTATCCTGATAAATTGTGATTATAGTGATGTTTTTACAAAATTGCATTTGCCTATTGAAAATAGAGGTGGGATTTTAAGGAACAATACTAAAGACTGCTCAAAATAACAAATCTGTATGTTAGAGTTCAAGATTTTTCAATCCAGACTTCAACATAAATAAATTAAATAAATTTATTGCCCAATATGGAATCTGGATTCAAAAGAGGCAGAGGCAATCAAAATCACACTATGAACCTCTGATGGATAATGGAAAAGACAAGGGAGTTCCCAAAAAGACATATGACTATACCACCACAAATTGGTAACAAAACATACCACTCTAAATATTTCAAAATTGGGAAAGAAATTTGCCAAGGTTGTGTACTGTCATCTTATTTATCTAATTTATATGCAAATTGTAGTATGAGAAATGCTGGTCTAGAATTAGGAACTGGAAACAAACATCAGCTATTTCAAGTATGTTAATTTTAACCACTAGAGGCAAGAAAAAATTTTTAAACTGTTTTCTTGAAGATAAAAGAAGAGAATGCAAAAGTTGCTCCACATTAAAAAAAAACCCCTAATATTACATTAGCAGACAATGCTTAGATATTCTGAGCACACAATGTGAATGCAAGAGTCATTGGAGACAGTGATGTCTGGAAAAATTGAAGGGAAAGAAGAAAAGGCAGAAAGAAGACACAATAGTATCATTAATGACCAGGCATGACCTTCCAAAATCTCGGAGAAGTTATTGACAGACAGATCTAGCAATGATGTCAGCAGATAATGAAGAATCAGAAGCCAGTGAATAATATACAGGCTTAACAGCTAGCTCAATATTTGCTCTTCTTCAAGGTATACATACATAAACCAGTATAGAATATGATTCCTTGCTCAAAGCTAGGCACAGTCAGCTGTCTGTAAAACTACACTATTTACTAAACTTGACAACTATCCAAACATAATGTTATGAAGCCGAACAGACTGATATTTGAGTGGAAGAAAGACATGCAGAGGTGGGCTGCTACAGGTTTGCCCCAGTTTGAGCAAACCAGTATCTAATTTTATAGCCAGTTTGGCGAACCGGTAAATCCCACCCTTGGCTGGCCCCGCCCACCCCTCCCAGGAGTCCCCACATGGCCCATTTTGGATCCCAGATAAGTGCAGGGCCTGTGCAGAGGCTCAGGGAGGGTGAAAAACGGGCCTCCCGGAAGGCCAGAAATGGGCCTGTTTCCAGCCTCAAGAGGGCCTCTGGAACCCGGAGGGGCCATTTTCGCCCTCCTAGAGACTCAAGGAAGGCCTTCAGAGCGCAGAGAGGGCGATAACAGGGGCCCCTGCCGTGGTGCAGGAGGCTGACTAGGTCACGCCCACCGTGGCCACGCCCACCATGGCCACGCCCACCCAGCAACCAGGCAGAGAACCAGTTGCTAAAATTTTTGAAGTCCACTCCTGAAGACATATATTTTGATCTTTTCCAGTATTGATATTATACTGCTATAGATCTTTTTGCCAAATTATTGCAATGCAAAAACTTTAATATTAATGTTAAAAATTAGATCACATACTTGTAATCACATTCCAATCAACATGGTATAATTGTGAATTATAAAGAAATACTTTTCTAATGTCAAAGAAAAGCAATACTTTTCTTTTAAAAAAAGATTTTATTTATTTTTCACATTTTTGAACCTCCCATCCCTCTCAAAGAGGGATCAAGAGAAGATATTGCTGTCTCTACGGGGAGCACAAACCAAAGTGAATTCATTTTAAATAGAGTCAGCAACTTGCTCCAATAAGAAATGGCTTGGCACAGTAAACTATAAATATGAACCCTATAGTTGCATGCTTTTTTAATGAATGGTCTCTAATATCTTTATAACCAAAAATATAGAAAGATTCTTAGAAAAAAAACATTGAAAGGCATTCTATTAGAAACAGATGCTTTGATGGAGTGTGTGTGTGTGTGTGTTACAGTTACACTTGCTGATTCTTAAAGTCACCACAACATTGCCAAATTTCAATCCTGTAGGAGTCATGAGTCCCAGATTTTGGATACATTCGGTAAGTTAGCTCATTTAAGGTACATTGATTCAAAAATTGTTGCCCTATAATGCATCATTTCACCCAATTGAAGGCTACAAACAGTCAAACAGACCAAGAATGTTAGTAGTATGTAGATAATGATGATAATAATGTGACCTACCCAATAAAAGCTGTACATCTCTAGTTTAGAAAAAACTCTTTATAAAAGTGTTAAAGTGGGCAATATAAAGTAAACTTATAAATTCCTGTGCTAAATGAATAGGCATATTTTAAGCTAGATTAACTATAGAAGTTCCTGAACTACTGTTTTTATTCCTTGGACAAGCAGCCTTTATTTTGCTTGGAAAATCTTGCTATTGAAGCTGGATAGGGATAGAAACGAAATCAACTCAGTATCCTATGGGAGTGAAATTGTGTACTTAGTGGTAGGAAGGAAAAATGTTTTTCTTTCCTAATCTAAACACTATTATAGGATAGCCTTTCCCAATCTTTTTACCCTGGAGAAACCCCTGAAATAATTTTCAGGTCTCGTGGAACACCCACATAAATAGCAAAACATATGGAAAATTCATAATACAATTCATTTCTAACCAAGTTGTGTTTACAATACAAGCACAGAGGCAGGCCAGCAGCTGACTTAGGGCACATAAAAATCCTCACTATTGCAAGCTCTAGTATCGTGCAGTACATAAAAGTTTTTTTTTAATGTCTGTTTTCTTTTTCAGTCATGATTTTTCACTGAACCCCTAGCAAGCCCTTATAGAACTCCGGTTGAGAAAGGCTATTCTAGGAATTAATCAATGCTTCTGTAGAAAGTTAGCACCCACCCTTCTCCTAGAAGAATGAAATATTCTAGGAAATATTTAAAAAAGGCAGACTATTACATTTTCCCTAAAAGAGAAACATGTTTCTAAAGACATAAACTCAGAGCCTCAGCTCCCGGGCCCCCTATCTACAAGCCTTTTGTCTTGTAGATAGGTGCCAAACTATCTACATGACAAAAGGCTGGGCCAGCTTATCTACAAAACAAAAGACCTTCACCCTCAGGACATAATAGGATTAGCCCTCTACCCATCTCACCACATAGCACCTGGGAAGATTGAATCACCCAGAAAGGTTCAACCAAGCCTAGGATTCATGACAACCTACAAAGTTAGCCCCATGGGAGTCTGACAACCAATCAGAATACATTTCTTTCACAGGAACAGGAAGCAAGTTTGAAGCCCAAGAGAGGGTATAAATCTCTCTCACCCATGTGCTCAATTGCCCAGGATCTCAAACCATGTGGTCCTGTCCACCATTAAACCATCTTTCCAAACAGCCTACATGTTTCCAGACTGACGACAATAGAGATATAATTGTTGTTAAAGAAATTTTATTAGAACTTTGAGTACAAGAAAAGAGTATAGTTTTGTGACTGAGAGATTCAGTCAGAAAAAGATCCCATTTCAATGGGACAAATTGGGAAGCGTGAAATTTATTTTTAAATGGCAGAGATTTCAAATGAATTCTATTCAGAAGGTAATGGAATTTCTAGGAAAAAAATCACAGAGGAATTGAAGGAGATTCAAATGGTGGTGTCAAAGGAAACTATATAAAAATTCCTTGAGGTGCAACAGGAAACTAAAAGGGATAATAGTGAACTAGCTGTTACAGGTATTGATTTTTTTCTAAATTTTTGACGATTACTTAATGTTGGATATAAATGGAGCATATGCTCCTGAAAACAGAAAAAATAATTACATGAAAAAATAAAACAATATAATTTGTTTATAAGAGACACATATTAAAAGGGAAAAGGACATAAATGTTTGATTTATAAAAAAGTGGATGAATGATTTGTTTCAACAGGAACTAAAAGGAAAAGAAATTGATTTATTTTCTATATCAATCCTCAACTAAAATAAGACTTTGTAATGATTGATGAGCATGGTAGATTTGTTGGGATGGAAGTTAATTTGTCTGGGATTACTGTAAGACTTTTGATACTCGAAATTTATGCCTCAAATGAGGACAAAGTATTATTTTATCAACAACATATGGAGAGATTCAGGGTTGGGATTCAAAAATTTCAGCAATGGGTTCGCTGTTCAGTTGCTCGGTGGGCATGGCCATGGTGGGCGTGGCCTAGTCAGCCTCCTGCACCATGGTGGGCAGGGCGTTTTTCACCCTCTGGAGGCTTTTCTCAAGCCTCTGAGAGGGCGAAAACTGCCTCCTTGGGCTCCGGAGAGTCTCTGGAGGCTGGAAACCGGCCCGTTTCCAGCTTTCCTGAACTTCCGGGAGGTCCGTTTTTCACCCTCTCCGAGCGTCCACGCATGCCCTGCACTTACCTGCATCCAAAACAGGCTGCGTGGAGACTCCTGGGAGGGGTGGAGCCAGCCAGGAGTGGGATTTGGGGGTTCGATGAATCCCACAGAATCTTTGCTAAGGGTCTGCCCAAACCCCTGTGAACCCCCAGCAGCCCACCCCTGGAGAGATTAATAGGTTTCTCTTATGAAAACTGGTCCCCACAACTAGACAGAACTTCTGAGAAAAGTATTAAAATCACTCACAGGAAATTACCAAATTTTAATTTGATTTGATAGACAATTTAAGGCTGGTTGATGTATGGAGACAGAAAAATGGTAACACAAGAAAGAATACCTATTTTTCTGAAAGGCATAAATACTTTTCAAGAATTTGAATTTCAAAGAGCTTGGCTGCTAAGGGTTCTAAAACAGAAATATTACCAAAGGTTTTCAGAACATAATCCTCTGAGTTTGGATTATAAAAAAAAATCTAATTATTTTAGATGGAGGCTAAACAAAATGTTGCTATAGAAAGAAGCAATAGTGGGGAATTGTGAAAAGAAACAATATTTTACCATTTCGTATAGCCATCCCAAATCTCACCACATCAAAAAGATAAAAACTCATTGCTATCCACTTTAATCACAGAACCATATTTCCTACAGCCCTGGGAGGCTACTCAACTCTCTTTTTAAAAAAAAGTCCTCTGGAGGGAAAACCATGGCATCTAGGTTAGCAGAGTGTACAATCCCATTGAACAGATATATCAAACAGATATATCAAACAGCAAGGATGTGGCCAAAGTAAACTCATCATGAGATTTGACAGAGTGTTGCCCATTCTTGGATGACATTGGTCATCTAAAAAGTGCTGCATTGACCTTTTACATTCAGTGTCATCTTGTCACACTGTTTCACTTTCTCATTTCCCATTAACCCGTTCATCAACACAATTTGTTTTGTACTGGATGGTGAGGAGTAAATATTTCCTTTCCCCTGTGATATGACACCGAATGTAAAAATTCACTGCAATACTTTTTAGAGGACCCCTGTTGAGTTAGAACTTACAAGTTGTGACTCAATTGCAGTTTCCTAATGTTTGCATATAAGATTTATCTGGTGAGATTGTTGCTTTGACTTGTAATAACAATGTATAGCACTATTGATTTGCATGGTATAAAAATGATGCATCACTTTCCCATCTAGAACTCCGAACAAACTTTTTACATTACTGTTTGGTCAGTTCTATAAATGGTTGCAGTTAATCGATGCTGTAAAAGTTTTCTTATACAGCCCTGATATTCAGATTTTCTACCAGAGAAGGTGGCTTGAGTCTGACATTTTAAATACTGTAGCTTTATTTAATGATATAATTTAGGCTTTGGGAATTCCTGTTGGTGAAAAAGTATGTAGTGTGCTTTAACAAAAGTCATGCTCACAGTATTTACTTTCCGGAGGAGAAGGCAAAGAAGCAAAGTATTCATCAACACAAATATCTTTAGAAAGTTTTGTTAGAGATCTAGATTTACAGTACATCTGTATCAGCATCTAATATTTATTAATATTTATAGGAATTTTGTGCACTGATGGAGCTGTATATTAAACAGATTTTTCAGCTGTCTTGGTTTTAAAGTCACATGAACATGCTGCAAAGACCCAATCCTTGGGATAAGTAATTTTAACCACTAATAATATGAATCTTTCAAATAGTACTGAACTTATCAGAATGATAAATATCATTTTCTTTCTAATTTTCTGATTTAAATGATTGGCTTGCCAGTTTTTGAAGCCATGCCTTTTATAATAGCAGATACTGTATATAATTTGCAGACACTATATATAAAGCTACATTTTACACATCAATTTTCAGAAGAAAAGTTCTTCTCAGAAAGCTTTGAAAGTAACAGCCAGAAAGCAAATAATATGGACTGTGTAGGCAGGATAATCATAGATATAACTGAAAATGAATTTTATAGAACTGAGCTGGCTTTGTCTGCAAGGCTGTATCCAACACTATTCCATCTTGATGCCCACATATTTAGCAGGAGTATCTACAACAGAATACTGATAGGGGCAACTGTTCTCACAGATGGTTAACTGTAACCAGGGTTGCCAGTTGCATAGTCCATTTACATGTAAGAAACTACCCAGACATAAATCTTCTTTTGCAAATGTTCTTCCCGAGGTTTTATGGGTAAGACCTATGGGATACGCAGCAATAGATGTAGTGCTAAAGGCCATAACACTGTTCACTTATTGCATCTGGAATTGTTCTTTTTCCACTTGCATCTGGCCACCATATATTGTAGACATGCCCAATCAATTTCTTTAGCCTGCTACGGCCCATGATGTTGCCTTTTGTAATGGAATCCATGCTTGGCCTCCATTGACCTCTGTGTCTCCCACAAATGGGAGTCCCGAAGGCCTTCCCCACAATTTCTAGTGTAACAATCTCCAACGGTCTTGAGGGGAGGGCTAAATCTGGAGGTCATCCATCAAAACCATTTGCTGATCACAGTGATACAGGCCAGAAGAGATGTTGAAAAGGCAGGAGAGACATTGGCAGTAGAGATAACTTATATTAGCATTTTTCCCCTGCTAATTCAAGGACATAGTGTTCTAATTAAGCCATGGAGAAAGGCTTTAAGAGATAAAAGGCTTAAGTAGCATTATTTTTAGAATACACTGTTAATTTTGGACATATTTGATATGTTAATATTGGGATCATAATTTATACACAAGTATTGTAGCTTCTGTAGATTCACATTTTACACTAAATGATGGTTTGGGTTTAATAAACAAGCCATATAATTGAGTTTATGTATACACTATGGTTTATAAAGATGATGGCTGGGTTCACACAATATGCTAAGCAAAAGCTATGCAAACCATCTATTGTGCGAACTGTTCTAAATTAAGGCAATTGGTAGGAAATCCTAAGCACCTGGAAGAAAGTATTTTTTTCAGCCAATTTCACCTTATTAATCTGGGAGATTCATTCCCATACAATATGATGAGAGCTATCAATTTGCATGGTTTTAAAAGGGGATTCGATAAATTCATAGAGGGCAAACCTACTGCAGATTTATAGAACTGAGCTGGCTTTGTCTGCAAGGCTGTATCCAACATTACTCCAACTTGATGCCCACATATTTAGGACTCAGTGTTACGGCTGGACAGGGACAACGTTCCTGCAGGGAAAAATGGCAGGAGAAGAATAAAGAGCTCCACTATTAAAATGCCACTATGAAGTCTGTAGAAATTCTCAGTCATCCAGGTTCATGGTTGTCTCAAAAGTGCTTTTTCAGGAGGCAACTGGACTTTCTTGTTTTTTTCTTTTGAAGACATTTCACTTCACATCCAAGGAGCACTACTCAGGTGACCCTGAGGACACAGATAAACCTCCCAGTGCTTCAATGATCCTCTAAAAGGATGCAAATTACCAGCTGTCTGCAAGGAAGATAAATCCTTCCATTCCCCACCATCCTGTCAGAGCTAAAGAAGCTTCTTGGATGAGAAGCGAAACGTCTTCAAAAGAAAAACAAGAAAGTTGACTCCTGAAAAAGCACTTTTAGGACTGCTACTATGAAGAAGTTTTCTTAACTATCAGTGCCTTCCTGCAGCTTAAATTTATTACTTTGTGTTCTGTATGCATAAAGAAACAGAGAACAAGTCTTTATCTTCTGTTTGATATCCTTTTATATAATCTAAGGCTGGCAATATTTGTTCATTAAATTTGTATGCTGGCTGATTCCCAATGACTCTGGGTAGTTTGTAAGCAAAGCAATATTTAAAAAAAATACAATAAGAAATGAAAATAAAGAATGAAAGATAGCATTGGTGACAGAAACCAGCCTGGAGTGGGGGAAAACACCTCCATATAAACCAAGGTTACTCATTTACTCTTCCTAAAGACCTGGGATACCCCAAGCCTCTCTTTTCAAGGCTAAATATGTTCAGTTTCTTCAGTGTTTCATCCTTCTATAAACCTGCTTCATTTCTCCTGAATCGAATGCTCAGAATCAGACAAAAATAGAGTTGATGAATGCAAAAAAAATTCTCACAATATTATCAAGACAACTATTTCCTCATTTCATATTTCTGCATTTATTTGTTTGTTTTGTAAGTAAAAATATTGAATTTGTCTTTATTAAATGTCACTTTTACTTCAAGATATTTCTCTAATCTATCCAGATCATTTTGAATGTTGTTTCTTCCTTCTAGACTCCTAGCTATCCCACACATTGTTGTACTATCTGAAAAACTGATGTATATTCTCCTGACTCTTCCATTTGAGTTTTCAATAAAAATAATGGTGGATGCAGAACTGAACCTTACGGCACCCTTCTCCATTGATCAGCACTCAAAGTATGATTTTCAAGCCAGCTATGTAGCCACTTAATGAACAAGCCACTACCAGACACATAATTTATTTGCTAATCAGAATTATTAGTCGATGTAATGATATATTACATACCATGAAGCAAGTTACCCATTTTTTTAAAAAAATGAGGAAATTAATCTGGCAAATTTTACTCTTGACTAGTCCATTTGATTTTGTTTTCATGTTTCCTACAGTTCAGTTGACATCTGGCTAACTCGTTGATAGGGTGGCTTTTTTTGTGGGGGGGGGATAAGAGACAACATTCAGTCATGTGGCATACTATCAGTTTTCCAGGATTGCTTAAGTCTAGTAAATCAAGTTTTCATGCAGTCTGAACATCAATTAGTTCCTTCAAATTTTGGGAATACAATTCATCTTGCTTGTATTTAAACTCATTTGGCATTAAGACAAGTATTTCTTGTCAATTTTTACTTCAATAACAAACTTCAATCTTGCCCCTTTATTTAATATTTCTACTGGAACACTGCATTTTTGTTGAAGAAAACTGAACCAACATAAGAAAAGAATATTTCTATCTTTCTTTGTTTTCTATTAGAATTTCATTGCTTTTATTTAGTAGCTTGTGCACAGTTTCTCTGCATTTTTAAGTCTAAAATGCAGATTAAATTAAGCTTTTTAACCATAAAGTCAAGTTTTGCAGAATGAAATAACTACTTCCTCATCCCCAATGTTCTTGCGAGTCTCAGTTACTCACCTAAGTATTCCCTCTTGATTACAGACAAAAATCAACAGTTATATGACAGGTAGATATAATATGTTGGATTGTCTCATTGTTAACTATCTAAGATGATAAAAGGCAACGATCCACATATTCTCATATACAGTGACTCTTGGTGGACATGCAGTAGCAATCTGCTATGATTGAATGACATGGTAGATGCATCTAGACAATTCCATATAGCTTTTAAGCTTTCACCATGTGTCCTTAGAAAACAATCTATCTCTTTCATAAACTTAATGAAACAATTTCAATGAAATGCCAAAAAGAACTCCAATGTTTTGTCCATAAAATATCTAGAATGAGATAGTATCCGAAAAAAACTGGGACTATTGTAGCATGATGTCTCCAATAGAAAAATGAAAAGTCGACAGCATGGTAGATTCCTATTGGACCAAAGAATTTCTAGAGTGTCAAGACTCAAAATATTTGGAGAAACAAGGTGTTAAATAATTGAGGGCATTATTGTGTAAGCAGTTTATATTGGGACACAGACTCATTTAAGAACAGAGAGTTTCAGATCAAACAAAGCAAAAAATGGAGTTCCCAAAACTCTGGATTCTCTATTACAGACACTATAGTGTAATGTGTTAGATGATCAACTGTATTAACAAGTCAGACACAATTAAGTCTTGTCTCTTCTTTTGCCACCAATCCCAACACTTAGATCTTCAGTGCTAGGAGCATAAAGCCATGAGGAAAATCCCCAGCTTGGTCGACTATCTCAATTTTCAATGTAAAGGTTATGATAAGCTTTAACTTGCTTGCGGCTCCTAGAAATTCAATATGGCATCTGAGGACTCAAGTCTTTATTGTAACACTGAAACTATTTCTATTGATAGTTGATAACTTCTGGAAGTTAAAGCTGATGCATACCCTCTTGGGTTCAAATCAGACACATTCTCTTCCCATGTTTTCCATGAACTACTTGTAAACTCAATTTACATTTCCACCCCTAGTTCTAAATGATTTATGGTATTTTCCATATACTATATACCTTCCACACCAACCAGGTTTTAATTCAGGATATACTCTAACTGAGAAAAATAGAAAGGGTCCTACATATCTCAATATGCCTGAGCAAGTAAGATGTACAAAAATGGTGCAGACTTGGCATGGACTAACTTTTCTTTGTACCACCTTTCTTATTGGCAACCCATATGAGCAATCCAGACACACACCCTCTATGCTTTTTGATATGGTATAATTGCCAGGTAATAGCCCAGCAAATCTTGCTTCTCCTTCTCCATGATTTTTCATTCCCATTTCTTTCTCCAAATTTTCATCCATCCCTGCTATAGCTTGCCTGCATCTACCCCAGCAGCAGGCTCCATACCACCACTGTATCTCTTTCATAGGAAAAGTCATCTGGATGAGAAATTTAAGATCACTGCTTACAAATCCATCAAGCTCTTTATATTCCCCCGTTAGGGCTCTATTGTGGTAGTAGTTGAAGCTCAATAATACTAGGAAGTGAGAAGGTATCTTTTCCATGTTCTCATGAAAACCAAGAAACACATCGTGCACATTCAAATATTTTATTGATTAGCATTTAGGGTGGAGTAAGTCATAAGTGACATGAAGGTTCCAAGAATTCTTGGGCAAGTAAGTGAACTCCACTGGAGAACTGAAAGGAATACCAAATCATGGTGTGGCCTCACTGTAGGCTTCCACAGATTGTTTTCAGCTGGAATCAATAAACATCTTGAATCTGGACGTGCAATACATTTTTGAGGGTTCATGAGAAGAAAGGAAATAACTACCAATGCTCAGTTTCAATACCCAAGTGGCAGTATTCGGATGCCACACTGATTCGTATAGTAGTCAAACGTGTTTTAGCATAGCATGTTCTACAATCTGTACTCTGTGTAAAACAAGGAAATGTTAACCAAGTTAAATCAGGATGCAAATAACTAGGAATGTGAGGTGCAAACCCAGACTTATCCAGAGGGGGGAGTGTGAAGAAAAAAAGAGGAAATAATAGTAGATACCCCTAACTGCTTCATATCTACTAAGGGGAACTCGGAGTGTAATTACAACTTTCTCTGCTCTACCCTCATCACTAAAGCTGCTGCTCAGACATTCCTTATTTCACTCTTTGAAGAATAATCCTAAAACTTGTAATGACCTTGAGTATAAGCCACTAGAACAGAACAGAACAGAACAGAATTCTTTATTGGCCAAGTGTGATTGGACACACAAGGAATTTGTCTTTAGTGCAT
>JANHFL010000585.1:200781-211623 GCA_032468155.1 Oxyrhabdium leporinum
AAAGCAGGATGCTGCAAGAAGAAAGATGGAAAGTTAGCAGCACAATAGCTGGCCCAAGAGATCATCACCAGTTTGTGATATGTCTCAAATTTGCTGGAACCTCAGTGTCATACTGTAGAAGGCTGTGGTATGGGGTCAAAGAAATGACTATATCTTCACAAGTATTGCATCGGCACACGTAACACTTTACCAATGTTCACTGGGGACATGTGTGCATGTTCACACAAAATTTCATTGAAATCCGTGATGGTCGAGCGGGGCACTTTTCTGAAATCAGACCACTTGACATGGAATAACCCCATAGCAAGATTATAAGAATTATGATCTAATGATCAAAACCTAATCTCACCCAATAGGAGCCTCTTTATTTTCACTAGTATGCCTGTTTGAGCTACCCCATTTAAGTTCTCAGAGCAGCCTCCCAGTTTTATTCCTGGAAAAAATAAAACTTTCCCTGTCCAGTCGTGTCTGACTCTTGGGCATGGTGCTCATTTCCATTTCTTGGCTGAGGGAGCCAGTGCTGTCCAAAGATATTTTCAATGGTCATGTGGCAGCAAGACTATATGCCAAAGGCGCCCTATCTACTATCTACATTATATACTCGCATTTGCATGCTTTCAAACTGCTAAGTGGACAGGAGTTCAGCCTGTTGTGCAGTGCTCGGGTCTTGAACCTGGGCTGTCAGCTTTCATCTTTAACCACTGAGCCATCATGCCCCTCTTTCTTCCTGTACTTCTGTTATAAAATAGAACATTCACTAGAAAACTTTTTTCAGATTTATTTCATACTTTCTTTTCTGAAATCACTCATATCCTATTAATTTTATTAGAATGTTAACTAGAATGTGTCATGGAGATTTATCTATGTGGTCAAGAGTCAATTACTTGAAGGTACATAATTAGTCAACTGGAAAGTGAGTGGTTATAAGTACAGGTAGATTATCTATTTTGAAGCATCAATAAAATCCTATCTGTATGTCTACAATCAGCTCCCCTAGCCAGTATGTGCAGAAGTCAAGTGACAAAGTTATTGGCCTGTTTCCGTTATCCTGAGATGAATCATTGTTTCAATATTGCTAATAAAAATAAAGCAAACGTCTTAATACATCCTTCGACATATTCATGATAGGGCTGTCAATGCAATAAAAGTTGTTACTTAAGAGGTTAAATTTCATCAGCTCGGTTGTACATAAAATAATTAGCTGCATGTCTTATAAAAGTTGTACTTTTTGTAGTATCTGATTTATATTTGACCACTGTATAGAATATAACATTTATCTTTTATTTTTTATAGAATAAGTATCCAGATGTTGTAGCACTTCCTGAAGGATTACATGGAGATTACATGCTCTTAAGAAGCACTCAACTTCCCGAGTAAGGCAATTTAATTGATTCATATTGATCCGTGGGGGCAAATATCTATAGAAGCTGTGGTGCAGGGGCATAATAGCAGTAGTCATATTTTTCTCATTCAAAGACCCGAAGGGTATTAAAGCAATGTACTTAAGGGAAAACAAGAAAAATTGTGAACCTTGCTGAGAACCAGGTTCTTTTATAAGCCATAAAGTAGCACATTTCAGCTCTCATATTTATCAACTATAGTATAGCTTAAAATATTGAAAAGCCATAGCTTATGAGGAACACACTATTTCCTCCCCAAAGAAAAAGAAATTCAAAATAAACATCTCCCAAAATAAAATAAACATTTTGAATCAATTATTTAAAAAAACAATATAGCTTTTTAAAATGCTGAAATCAACACAATTGAAAGAGAAAAGCACTCTATATACAAAAATCTCTGCACACTTTAAAACATCCAGAACAATAAACTTAGAACATAGAATAATAGAGTTGGAAAGGACCTCGGAAGTCTTCTAGTCCAACCCCCTGGTCAAGCAGAAGACCCTGTATCATTTCAGACAATTGGTTGTCCAGTCTTTTTGAAAGCTTTCAGATAGAACACGTACAACTTCTGAAAGCAGGTGATTGGTTAATTGCTCTCACCGTTAGTAAATTTCTCCTTAGTTCTAGGTTATCTCCTTGGTTAGTTTCTATCCATTTTTTTCTTGTCTTCCCTTTAATATATCAATAATTGATAATACCATGGAGATTATTTGGTGTCATCCTATCTAGGACATGTAGAAGCTGCTCTCTAAATACAACTTAGAGATCCTTTTGAAAAGGTCTGAAATAGTCATTATGATGGGCTTTATTACAGCATCTATATAAAGGGACAATTTTTCCAAGTCCTCCCAGAAATTTCTGATTTCTCCTTTGAAGCATGAAAGAATGCAATAAGAGTAGCAGCTGTCCTTGATTTGGTATCATTCAATAGGAAAGATTATATCTTGGATTTAAAAATATATATGTTTATATTTATTCAATTTCTATAGCCACCTGACTCAAATAAGTGACTCTAGACAGCTTGCTTATTCTAAAATTACAAAGCAATTAAAAACATTAACACAGTAAAAACATTCACAAAAAAGAAATATAAACAGCAGTTTATTTTAATAAACTGAAAGAAATAATTCCATGGCAGGAAAAGCGAATGGGAAAAGGAGCTCAAGATAGATGGGATTTCTAAAAAATGATGAAATTAAAGCAAAATGATGCAATCCAAATAAGAAAGGAAGGTAGGGAAAGGATCCACAGCATAGCTTCTGGATTCTTTTCTTTCCCGAGGGGCCTATGTTGTATCTATGTGAGCATTAGGATAAGACAGAGTAGCTTTCCTGCTACTCTGGTCATATGACAAGGGGATTTGGATGGCAACATTCTGAACCCTTGCCCAACTGCCTCTCTCATAGGGAGAAAATATTTTTCTCCAGAGTCCCTGGCCTCACTTCATCCTCAAATTTGGTCCAATTCTGTTGAGTATCCAGTGTTTTTGGACTGACAGAGATACAGATCCCAATCTCCTTCAAACAACTTCTGTCTTTTAGGTACAACTTTGTTAGGGGGGGGGGGGAGGAAAACAGAAAAAGCCAATATGGCTGCATCTAATTGAGGAACTGTGCATTTTCAACAATTTCCAGGTTTTCATCCACCAGAAAACCGTACCAAGCCCAGGAATTCAAACCGCTATGTTTTGTACTACCAAGTTCTAAATTGCCTTTGCATGAGATGAGAGTATTAAAAATAAAGTCTTTTATGCGGTTATTTTTCTCTACTTTGTCTGTGAGGGTATGTCCCTCTCTATCTGTATGCACTCATTTTAATTGTTTTCTTTTATAGATTTGAATTAATGATTGTTTGGAAGATACAGGTAGATGAAAAAGGAAATATTATACCAGTTTTGGATCTTTTGAACAAAATACCACAAGGTAAAATGTCACAATCATCTCCTTCAGTTTTGTTTTTGACAATCTTATTACTATGTATACATTGTTGCCTGCCACTCAACAGTCTCTCCTTTTGGAGAAACTCCAAAGATACAGAAAAATATAAAATAGTCCTAGTGGATTGAATATTTTCATTCTTTTCAGGCCAGAGGTAGCAATTTTCATGAGACATCTCAATTAAAGAGATTCAATTAAAGAGAAGTAGAGCTCTGATGTCCCAAAGATGCTTTTTCAAAAGGCAACTGGACTTTATTTTTTCCTTGAGGATGTTTCGCTTCTTATTCACGAAGCTTCTTTAGTTCTAACTGAATGGTGGTGGGAATGGAAGGTTTTATATTCGTTGCAGTCCCCTGATCATTAGTGCTCTCTGAGAGTCATCGAGGCCACTTGGTTTATCTGTTCCCTCAGGGTCATCTGAATCAGAGTGCAAATGGTTGTGGAATCTTCTTGGAACTGTTGAAAGAACTGTGTTGTGAACAGGAGATAGGTAGTGTCGTATCCCTTGCCTGCTGTTGAGAGAGCTGTTCAATTTTAACACAGATGGCCTCTTTGACCCCTCTTTCAATGTGGACTTTGCTGTATTCAAAAGAGTGACCTTTTTCTTTCTCAGATGAGAAGTGAAGTCTTCAAGGAAAAAACAAAAAGCTCAATTGCCTTTTGAAAAAGCACCTTTAGGATAACTCTGACCTGGATGAGAATCTCCATAGACATATAGCTCTGCATCCATTAAGATCTGGGCAGTAGTTAGGCTTTTTTTCCTGGCACTGATTGCTGACAAGGAAGAAAGCAGTGGTTTCAAATTCCAAGGTTAGATTATTTGTACTTGACGTAAGTTTTAACTCTCTATTTCATCTCCTCTTATAGGCACTCTAGCTGACAAATTTGCATCAGGTGCTCCACAAGGTTTCAGAAGTCTCTTGCATATGGTTGGGATACAGGCCTCCATTGAAACTGTGATCCATTCAATTTCTGAAGGCAAATGAGTGACAGGAAAACCAGTTACGCATCTATCATTTTATTGAATATAAACATTAAGTTATTTTCCATTTAGAAACCATACCCATAAAACATGCTATCTGTACAATTATGGCACATATATATAAATTGTCATGACAAATAAATACAGCTTTTTAAATACAAAACATCAAATCAGATACAAGTAGAATGCATTTCATTAAAAAATTAACTTTCTGAATCAAAGTGGTTTTCCCCTTCTACATCAGTTCCTAAAACCTCCTCAGATCAGCCTGATAAATTCAAGTCTAAAAAAAGTGGCTGTTTCAGTTCACAGCTGTATGTATATATGTAACAGTGATTCTAGAATACAGAACAGTTTGATAGTAATTAAAATTAAGCTACCGGAGCATCATATAGTAGCACACCTACTACTTCTTCCATAAGCAGTGATTGAAGGTAAATCAGGTTTATTATACTCATAAAATAGAAGTGAGACATTTTAATTTACAAAGCATAAGCTGAAATTTATTAACCACATGCTCCATGAAGAATGAGTACAGAAAAGAGCAAAAATGATGCCACTGATCTGCATATAACTTGCCTAAATATTCCAGTATTATCTTTCCATATTTAGATTTCCTAGGATCAATATTTTTAAATGCGACCCAAGTAGATAAGTAGCTATGTAAAGTTTTCACTGTTCTTTTAAAGTGCTGTAATATTTTAGAAAAAGCGAAGTTTATATCAGTTTTCAAATACAAAGCCTCAAATTGAGCATTTTAATCAATATTTGCATCCCATGCCTTCCTAGTTATAGACAGTAAGATGTAATAATCTGTTAAAAAGCTTGGTTAATGTGCACTCGTCATTTTATACCTGCCAATGCAGCTTTAATTAAATTTAGCAGCTTACCATGTCAGCGCAACCCAAAATGGTTCTATCTTAAGTTAGTCAAAACTAGAATTTCTACTCAAGATTACAAATTTTGTTTTCTGGAGGTAAGTTTGGGATTCGCACATGGAATGCCACAAAGACTTGCATAGAACAGTGAGCAAAACAGCATTATGCAAGATTTTTAGCTTATCTTGCCCTATATGCATTTTCTAGATGCAGAATTTGATCGATTGCTGATTGCATATTGCAGATGATACCTATCCAAATCAAATGCCCATTGCTGCACAGCTGTTTGTGTCATTTATTATTATTTCAAAACATTTTGAAATGTTTCGCATATCTCTAGTTACTATTAATTTGCTTTAAGAATGGTAGCCTTTCTGGAAAATGCTTTGTATTATAATGTGAATATTTCAATAAAATATTTTTGAACAACTTTAGCAACATTCACAGTTACCAATAAGTTTACAAGTTGTGTTCATTTAATTGTGAATTACAAATTTATTAGATTCAAATCACACTCCAGAACTATGCCCTTACCTGACATCCACTGACTTGCAGCCCACAAGCTCAGGAGGACAAGATTTAGAATTAAGGCTAATAAATATCACAAAATACAGTGTTTTTTTAATTAATAGATCTAGGAGCAGAACTCATTAGAGATATTCATAAATATTAACATTAAACTTAATATCATAATAGAAAATGAATTGGAATCCACACAAAGTATCATTATAGATTCTTAGGGATACTTTCCAACAGATAAATATTTTAGTGATGATACATGACAGTCAAAAGGTAAGATTGTGCCACTAAAGGCCAGGCTGTAAAAAGTGGTAGGTATCAAAGAAGCAATTGCAGAACTTGTTTGTACATAAAGGAGGGCAGGGGTGGGAGAAGACTCTTCTTTCCCACTTGTTAACTCTTCCTGCCCACTATCAAGCCTACCGAAATCACATCTACAGGATTTTGTATCACTAACATAATTCAGAGAGCCTGTGATGTACAGCTTTCTCTGGTGCAAGACACCTTTGGCTCCAATCCAGCAATTTTTCAATAGCTGAAGCAGCTTTGGTTTCAAGTTTTTCACAGCATGTAAGAATCCTTTGTCTACTTACGTTAACATTTAACTTTTACTATTAGACAATCTAGAATTTCTCTTCCTGTTTTAAAATAATCTATAAGTAATTACCTAGAATCGAAAATTCTGAATCCAGAGGTCCAGAGTCTGCATTAGAAATGACATGTCATTGCCTCTTCAAATCACCCTTATTTCCACTGTGCAGCACAGCAGGGAAAGACTAGGCCTTCCACTACAAAACCTAAGGCATATTTCACTATTTTCTATTTTTGTGTGCAAGAGGTGGTTTTAAAAAAAAACCCTAACAACCCTTGCAGAGAGAGAGACATATTCCCTTTTGCTGAGAACATTTAATACCTCAATAATGTTGAGCTCAAGATAAAACGATCCAGTGCTACTGAACTTGTATGCCCTAGCAAAGCAAATGGCTGCTGTTGAAGGTCTAAAGAGAAGCCAAGCAAAAATGCAGACAGAAAAATAAAAAAACTATTACCGAGAAAATTCATGGCAATATTTTGAACTTCTCAACTGTTACCCACTAAAGCCTCAGAATGGCTTAGTCAACTGAAAAGGATATTGAGGCATCTAAATATTAATGAGGCATATGCAGCAAAGAATTGCTAAAATGGGTAATTGTAATAGTAACTCTTTACATAATTTCTAAAATCTGTTTAATAAGGGAGCTAATTTGTTTTCATTGTTTTTATCATTATTCAAGAAAGGGGGTTCTTTATACAATAAATCTTTTTAATAAGTTTTGAACAATTCGGAGAACAACTACATAAGATCATTTTGAACAAGCAGCAGTCTAAGAAGTATTAAGAATTAGAATTATTTCTAATCAAAAATTTTGGAATCTGATCAGATCACCTTATTTTAAACAAGTGATACTCAGCAATTCATATATAGTTATAGCTTCATTTAGAATTTTAATAAGGATACTGGTTTTCGGCATTTGAACAATCAAGTTCTCTTCTACAGTCATAGAACAGTCATTTCATTCAAACTAAAAGTACGTGTCTCTCTTACAATAAATGCATTCTTCAAGGCAATCTCGGGGGTTTTTTGTGTTTCTGAAAGGTAGATAAATTGAAAGCACAACTGAAAATAATAAAAAAAACATAACTTAATTTTCCTCTGTGTTAAATATTTAGCCAGTTACATTTTATGGAGAACTAGTGTGCAGTCTTCATTTTCTTTTAAAAGATTTGACATTACTGAGTCATCTTTGGCTTGTGTCCTCTTCAGATAATAGTTTACTATCTTCCCATCAAGCTTATATTGATGACGAATGCTTTCATATGGCTTCAGGTCTAAATCCAGGACAGAAACTGAAAAGGTGAATCTTGATTTTGATGTTAGAACCACTGGTCTCTGCTCAGAACTGAAATTTAAATAAGAACAATAATTACGATTTGGTATTCCAGAGAGGAAAAAATGATCTGACTTTTTCTGTTCATCCTCATATATGAAAATTCTACCTATATCCTAATGGTGACAAGCTATAGCTGATGTTGCATTTTAAAAGTACTTGTGGTTTTAAGTAAAATACAGCTTTTCTAGTAGGAAATGTGGTGCAAACGTTTCTTTGAAACTTTTCCTACCATTTTATTTCAAACTTTCCTAAATGATTATACCATCAGTACTGCTTTGTGAATAAACTACACTGAGAGGTTAACCATAAGCTTATCTTAAAGTAGCAATTTTCACATACCGTATTTTTCAGAGTATAAGACACACTATCCCCCCCCCCCAAAGAGGGTGAAAATTTGGGTGCATCTTATACATCGAATGTAGCCCCGCCCATCCACTGGCCCCACCCTTCGGCCATTTCCAGCCTCCGTAGGTTGCATTTTAGACCTGTTCCAGGCTGTGGGGATCGCCACAGCACATCACTGCTGATTGCCGCCTCCACATATCACGTTTTTGGCCTCTGCATGCCTGTTTTTGGCCTCTACGTGTCGCGTTTTCGGGCAGTTCCAGGCAATGGGGATCGGCAGCGATCCCCACTACCTGAAACTGCCCAAAACCACGACGCACAGAGGCCAAAAATGGGGTGTGCAGAGGCCAAAAATGCGATGTGCAGAGGCCGAAAACATGATGCGCGGAGGCGGCGATCGGCAGCGATGGTCTGTGGCTATCCCCGCAGCCTTGAAGGGGGATGACATGGAGCATTCAGAGGCTGAAAAAGCACAGCACAGAGGTCAAAAAAGCGAGGCACGAAGGCAGCGATGGTGGCAATCTGCAGCCTGGACCAGGTGATTGGGGGTATTCCCGGAGGCCGATCCACCCACCAATCAGCTGCTTGTGCTGAATCAGGCTGCAATAATGTGCTGAAGCTAACTAGGCTGTTTGCTATTTGCTGCAAGGACACTAGCCAGATGAATACCGATGGATGCTGGTAGGCGGAGGCAGAAATTTTTTTCTCTTGTTTTCCTCCCCAAAAACTAAGGTACGTCTTATACTTTGGAGCGTCTTATACTCCAAAAAATACGGCAGTTTATTTTGTCACTGACAACCTAGGAATATAGGAAGTTATTCCAATTCTCTAATAAATGCATCTATATTCTAAACCTGAATAAAGACCTAGACATTCATGAACATAGCAACATTCACAACTTTATATCTATTATTGAAATTATATCTTCAAATTTCCCATGTTGTTGGAATTGACTGTTTCTAAAGTTCTTTGGAAAGTAAAGACACTATATCTGCTACTGTTATACAGAACAGGAAATATGCCAATTTTCCTACTCATGGGCTTCCAAAATTTAGCAGTTTGAAAACATACAATTAATAATGACAGCCCCAGAAAGCAACTTCGCTGCTAACACCAATTCCAGAGGTACTTCCCATATTTTGAATGTCTGGACTTTAAAATTTACAGTAGAAGCAATAATACAAACTAGATTGAAAAACCAAGCACTTCTCATGTCTGCAATACAACACCACTGTTGTGAGAGCTACATTGGCTGCTGGTGTGCTCCAAGTATAAAGGTGTAAATGGCTCAAAACTAGGGGGCTTTTCCAGACAGATTTTTTCCACTCAGTCCAAATGAGGTCCCTACTTACTATGAAGCTCAACAGGAAGGAGCATGAAAGCAGGTACTCATTGCAGGGTCTTATTCCCTCCCAAGGAAAGGGTGAGCCACTCCCATGGCCTTCAGAAAGCTTGATAAAGCTTGCCTGTTTCAGAAGGCTCTTAGAGACTGATTGGTTTTGCTTTTATTGGCTCCGACAGACGAATGGCTCAATTCCTATGAATGCTTACTGTTGATATTTATGACATATGCACTATTGTTTCACTGTTGCTCTTTCAGTACACCACTTGGAAGCTCTTCAAATGAAGTATATAAACACTAAAAATAAATATAATCTTAATTTTCAATAATGTTATTGTGTTTAAATCAAAGGTGAACATGCAGATAAACCTTTCCAGTTTTATATTTCTTCCACTTCCTTCCGATTATTATGCACAGATATAAAAATTTACCCCAATGTATGCTCAGGGTTGAAATGAGGGGGACCTTGGTGCTCTCTGAGCTTGGTTGTTTTCTTGAAGACATTTGATTAACCCAACTAGGTAACATTACTAGCACTGATGTTATCCAATTTGGATAATGAAAGTTTAAGTGAAACTATGCATTGCACGCAAAAATTATATGTTTCATCTTGAAAAGCTGCAGAGCAGAATCACTACCTTTTATCCAGATATTGGACAAAAAGTTTTTGAGGAGTGTTTTCACTGTGCAACTCTTAAGATGTCAGCTGACCGAAACATGGCAGCCATCCAGAATCAGAGCTTCTATGATATGCTAAAATTAATGCAGTTTTTCATGACCATCATTCTAAACACTACTAAATCTCACAAAATTCCAATATGCCTGTGTGACCCTGTGTGAGTAGGGCCACGAACTAGTTGGTCCAGGTCAATGGCTGCCATGGAGGCTGTAAACTGCTGTACTACCTCTAATCCTGGAATCAGAGATGGTAGACTGAAGTACCCTAGAACCATAAGCCTGGGGGACTCTACTGCCAGCCTAGACCCAGAAGGCAGACAGTGATACTGCTACATTGCAGGGAGGAAAGGACGTGAGCAGTAATACATTGCTTACTTTCCACCTTTCCTGTGTAGAGGGTTACTATAAATATAGGCAGTAAGCTAATTCAGCACTTTCTGAATTGATACTTGTTGATAGATAAATATTGGGGTTTTTTAAAAAAATAAAATATTTATCTTGGACATTACCATTCATCTTGTTGACAAGGTGAAAGCACAATCATTATGGAACAGTCCTTTGCTGTCATCGCAACTCTATACTGCTGAACCTGTAACAAAAATCAAGTCTATAGTCATTTACCAGGCAACAAGAACTAAAAAACTGCATCCATCCACCCATCTCTATTGTCTGCCTGCCTGCCTGCCTGCCTATTTATCTATCTATTACCTATCTAATCACAAAAAAACCTTCTCACCCTTATGGGTGGCTTGTATCTTCCTCAATCTCAGATCATCTATCAGAGGCCTTGGAGTTTGAGGGTTCTGAGCAGTACCTTAACTGTTCAT
>JANHFL010000585.1:211723-225085 GCA_032468155.1 Oxyrhabdium leporinum
TAATGTTGTTCCTTGGTTCTGCTGGAGCTACTCTCCCCGCTTAGCAATCACAATCCTGAGTGCTTCTACTACCACTGGTGTTTAGTTTCCACATCCTCTCTAGTTCCTCCATCAGACTCTGGTACTTTTCCAGTGGACCTTGTTAATCTGGATGACATCCAAGCTGGCATAACTCTCGTAGTTCTTCTCATTCTCAAATTTGAGATAAACAGATGAAGCTTTAAGGGTTAGAGTTAGGTATAGGTGCCAGCTGGGATTTGGACTCTGTCTCCCACATCAAAGAGTGTCACTTTAACCACTACACTATCCAGTTGCATGCCCGCGCACATGTGTACCTATGTATATTTGTGTGTGTGTGTGTGTGTGTAGCTATTTCCCTATTTAAGGATTTATACAAAAACAACATTGTAAGTTCAGTTAAGAAAAACTAGATAGAGAAAAAAATCTGGTTTTAATGCAAAACGTTCAGTATGTTGCTTCTTGTGAAGAGGTTATTAAACATATTTCTATCTCAATTTTACTTGCTATATTTATATTCTCAAAACAGTATACAGTATTTGAAAGTAAATGCAGTAAAAGCTCACTCAAGGATAGGATTAAATGGAAATGGAAATAAAAGTATTACCCACAATACTTCTTCTTGTGTCTTTAGCAAAAGCTTAATGCTTTTGCACATGAAATTGTAAATATGCAAAATGTACATATACGACTGACTTAAAGAACTTGATTAAAAGAACTGAGGCTGTCTTGTCAAAATAAGGTACCTTTGTCAATGCATATGCTATTGTTCCATCATCCTCACTTGAGCGATCTAATAACTTCTCATAGAATGATTCATTATAAGGCCCATCAATCTGTAGTACGTTCCTAAAAAATAAATACATTCAGAAAATAAAGTAAAATGCAGAGTCCCAGAACTGAAAGTAAACCAGATTTCAGTACCATGAAACAACAGCAACACATTTATTTCAATTGCTATTTCTTTAACACAGCTCCCACAGTTCAAGTGTGTGACAATTGAGGCTACTGTCCCCTCTAGTGACCGCTGCCTAAAATTACATGAGATAGAAGAAAGCAATACTTCAAACTAAGAACTCTCCAAAATAAATATTTTGCCTTTGGTTTTGCAATGACATGACGACTGCAAAAGGTTATTTATTATGTTGAATGATTGCAATAAAAGTTTCTGCCATGCTATTTTCAAGGTTGAAGGTTCTTACCACCTTACTTTCCATATTTAATGATAAGCTAAGAGATCATGTTCATCGAATATCCTCATATCTCACTGAGCTATTTAAGGAAGAAGAACACTCTATTAGATTTTCTTAGTATGTTCCTTCTCCATATTATTTATAGCTTACTTAACCAATGCCTCTCCCTGGTTTATGAATTATTTTGGTTCCCCAGAAAGATACAACATATAACTATTAATACTATAAGCAAAATATGTAGAGTGTATGTAGAAAGTCTACAAACCCTTGTTAAAATGCCAAGTTTATACGGTTCAAAAAAATCAGGTCAAGATAGATCTTATTATTATTTTTCCCTCTAAAAGATTTCAGTTTGTTTTTCAATTGAATTGTACAGCTTATCTGTTATATGAAAGGTGGAAAAAATTGAAGTGACTTATCTTGGTCTGATTTTTTTTTACATTTCAAAAACCTGACATTTTAACAGGGGTATGCAGACTGTCCATACACTTTACTGCATAAAATATGTACCACAGTTCTACTCCAAGAAGTTCTAGATTCTTGAAAAGTATACTTAGGCTATTTCATTTTTAATTTGTATGCCATCAGAGTCATCAAGAGTTGGGTGGCCTTATTTTAAATAAATACATTTGCACCAAATTATTTATAATATAAAATTTGTACAAAATAAGTAAAACATATAAACAAGAAAGACAAAAATGCAATTTTTAAAAAAGTAGGAAGATTTTGTAATGTGATGTTTGTTCAATATGGTTTGATAAGTCACCAATGATTAGAAGCAAATATTCTTTCTACACCAGATCAATTGTCATTCTTATTTTGTTTAAAGTTTAGGCATATTGCCTATATGATTTGAGCATGTGAAAAATAACATCTTTATAAATAGCAAGAATAGTTTTCATTTTTGAGGAACTGCATCTACAGATGCAGACAGCCATAATTTTCTTTGAAAAATGCAGAAACCTTCATCTTAAAATCAATTAGAATAATAAACACTTTGCAGTGTTTCTCTGACAGTTGTTAAATAAAACTGAAGGAAGAAGACACCCTCCAAAAAAGTTAAATTTTCTAGTTTTTTGATTCAGATATGACAGGAAGAAAAGCTATTTTGGGATAGAAACTCCAATTTCCATTTTTGCTTTGCTATTAGAGAAATCAGATCCTCATTATTATAACAAAACTACTGAATAGTTTCCCAATTTTAGGGTACAAATTTTAGACTTAACAGAGATATTATAGTTGGATACTGTATATTTGTAGACATAGCTGGATAGTACATTTTAGGGTCAGGTGACAGAGTCATACTAATTCTTAAGTAGGGGTTAAGATACTATTGTTTTTAAGAGATGCTGTATACTTAGGTCTCCTCTGACCATACTAATTTGCTGATCTGAAACCTAGTATCACTTACCTCTCTTTGGGAAACTCTTCCAAGTATTGTTCAACTCTGTTGTACAAAGGATAAACTCCTTCTATATCCAGTGTATCCAGCATTTGAGCCTGAAGGGTTTTGTAAAGGAGACATCCCTTTGGCAAGCCAGAGGTCTCTATTTTGTTTTTAGCTAAAAAAGAATAAGTTTCAAACAGTTTTTACAATGGATATATCAATCTCTCTGACCAAAAACAGCAAGGGGCATAAACAGGAGAGAATCGAAGTGTGACCCTTCTACTACACAAACACAGATATCAAAAATGGGGAAAAGAAGCTCTGCAATTCAGTTTCTTGCTCTAGTTTGAAAGAAATCTTCCAAAGGAGAAACTCTGATGTCAGATTTGTATTGATCTTTCCCTATACGAGAGAAAGTTCTACAAAAATGGTCCTAAATAACATCCTAAATTGTAAAACATTGTCTAAGTTTGTTCAGAATTTATGGAAAATGTTCTTAAAAAAGTAGTATTTCATTATTTTGTGTGTGCTCAATTTTTTTCTGATTATTCAGGAGAAGGAATGAACAACAGACAATTTGCTTTAACTAATTTGTATATGAAAGTACACATTACATAATGGAATAATCTCTTTCATATTATAATTTTATTATGAATGTGGCACCAAGTATAAAGCAAATATTTTTGTTGTGTTGACAGAAACCAATAATTTAAGTGCTTCTGGACTGGGAAAAGTAGATGCCTAAAATACATTTTAGGTTTTCTATAGTGACATATGCATTAATGTCTTAAACAATGGCATGTCACAATGTAGTGTTCAGTAGTACTCAGTAGTAGTAACAAAGGAAAATAGAAAGAAAATCTAACTATAGATAGCACTGAGAGGATGGGTAGCTTATTTTACACCATACAAAATGCGAAAAACATTACTTTTGTAAAAAGAGAATAGGCTTATTCCCATTATGTAATATGTATTCATCAGTAGTTCAGTTTAATCAGAGATAACAAACAGGTACTGGTAACTTTCTGCTTAATTCCTTCTCTCTGGAAGGTAGCCCAGCCATCCTTAGAGTGACTAGTTGATCCTTTTTAAAAAAAAACCAATGTATGCAAAGTAAAGTCTGTATTAAAACTGAAAACAAAGCAAATTTCAAATAGTATATTTTGGGATGTGAAGAGGCCAGAATGACATCGATATCTTGCAGCAAAAGGTACAAAAATTCTTACCATTCCGCCCTAGCTCTTTACTGAAAGCACTGGCTTCGCAATAGCTCCTTCCTTGTGAACTGGGAACTGTCTTTAAATCACCTGCTTTACAGGTATCTGCACTACTCAGTAGAATTGTTGTTATTACATGGATCAACTCTTTCAGAATTGTCCTTGTACAATGAGGCCCACTGACCAGGCCATTTGAAGGAAAGAAGAAAGGTTTCAGATGGCAAGCAAGTTCATTCAAATCAGAGAGAGAATCCTCATTATCTTTGCAGCCATAAATTAATTCGCCATTCTGTAACAGAAAAGAAGTTAATTAATATCTTTAAAATAATAACAAAAATAATCCAACTGTTGTAAATGGGATATCCCAACTATACCTTCTGGTTATACCCCCTGTACTTCATAGGTGAGATGCAAAGAACAGTAACTTGGCTTGCAAGATAGTTTCTAAATTAAGATCCTAGCTTGCATAAAATAACATGAGTTTATTTTGGGGTAAAACTAGATTTTTTTTAAAAAAAAAGTACAGCGTATTAGCCAATATGTGAAAAACTTAACTTGTCCTGATCTTACCATTATTAGAGTATGCTGCAGATGGTGACTATGACTGGTAACTTAAACACTTTCTCAATCTGAAACAAGTTCAATCTTGGTTGAACAAAGCCATGATGAGCACTGGAGCTTGATATGTATAGTATTGTACTGTATATTTTTTGCAACTCAAAATGCAAGAAGAATAAATGTGAAGGACATAAATTAATGAAAGAAAAAGCAGAAAAAAGAAGATACATTGTGTGTTCATGAAACTACAAGAAAGGAGAAAAACACAGATTTGAATGAAGGTCTAATCTTGGGGGAAACCTTGGGTTGATGAATAACATGCACTGAAGTGAAAGTATAGGTTTAATTATGAATGTATATGAAAAGGTAAATTCTTATTTATTTATTTATTTATTTAGCGTATGGCATATCATACATGGACTAGCAATATATATTAACATTTCATCCAGATTAGTAAAACACAATAAAATATGAATGTTAAAAAGATTTGTGTTCAAATGCCAATGTCTTGGCCATCTAACAACTGAAGTACAGCATTGTTTATATTAAAAAATCATAAATGAGTCATAGTTACAGTCCAGTGAATGATGGCATCAGCTTTTGGGAAAAGTATAAAAAAATCTGATTGAATGTGATTCAGTAAAATGAGATTGATTCAATTAGTAAGATGAAAGTCAGAAAAAGTTAACAATAACAGAGTAATAAAATGTTCTGAATATGGCAAGACAATATTCTAATACTCTCCATTATTGAACTTGGGGGAAAATAGTGTGGCAAAAGGGAAAAAATAACTAAGTTAGGTGAACATAAAACTTCAGGAAGAGAAAGCATAAGTCCATTAGGGAAAGTATTACAAGACAAATTACAATTCCAACAGAATGAATGGTAACCAAATGGAAGAGTGTTTGGAATAGAGTGAAAAGAATTATGTCACAGAGTGCTATAGAAGTATGTGGACTGATATTAGCAGGAAGTATGAAAATGAGTGCTTCATGGAATGAAAGGTATTACTGTATATAATGGATATGCACAGAAAACGGTAATATCTAGGAAAGCAATGAACAATACAAACAATCAAAATTTAAAAACTCAGTGAAAATGAAGAGTGAAGTTAATTCAGGAATGTTGTTAAGAAAATTGATGTAGAAGATGAAAGAAAAATTCTATACAGAAGAACAGTAAATGTACACCTGCAAATCTGGAAAGAAGGATAAAAAATTAATAACGGACTTGACTAAGAATTATCATTGGCTATAGAGAATGCTAAGCAGTGCTTCAAGGAGTATGGAGCTGAAAACTGACATATAAAAGACCAAAGAATACACAGTAAATCATTGGAAGTTATATAACTGGTGATACAAGCAAGATGAATTCCTATAGGAAAATGGATGGAGAAAACTGCAAGACATATAAATGCTGGTGCAAAGGAAGCGGTCTGTAATGTTTAGTGAACATAAGAGCATCTACATGCATCAAAATAGGAGAGTGATGCACGTGTCTAAAGAAAGTTTAAAACTAAGTTAAATAAATTAGGCATGAAATTTTATGTAGTAAAACAGTAAGAGATGAAGTCAATAATGAATTATGAATGTATATGAATTGTATGCAAAAGTGAGTAACTAGTATTAAAAAACTGAAGAGAGAATGAATGAAGATCCAATTTCAAAAGGTATATTAATTTGTAAATCACCCAGAGTCACCTTGTGAAGGGAGATGGACAGCTTAGACATTTAATAAATAAAATAAATAAAAATATGAAAGTGAAGTGTTTGAGACCCGGGAAAAAGTGGGAAAAAAATCCTAGTTGAATAAAGTTGATGAGATCCTCGAAGATTAATGAGAAAATTAAAGAACAAATGAGAAATTTTAAAACAAAAGCCAATATATAACAATGTTTGGGTTTGGTGGAAATAAGAACAGATAAAATGAATGGTGCTGGTGTAAACTAGATTTAATTAGTCTTTTCGTTCATTTAGTCCTTCTTGCCTTCTTTGATAATGTTGCTATTCTGAAAAGGAATACTGGGAAAGCTATATACATATGTTAGGACAATCTGAATTAAAATTAGTGGGTGATAATGTATCTTGCAATTGGAGAGCTGAGAGTAAGTAATTCTTAGCTGGAAACTAGTTCACCAAGCTTTTACTCAGTGGTAAATAATAGATCCCTATGTAACTACTTGATCATCAAGACAAATTAAAGCAGGAGAAATACATGATTTGGAAAATGAAAGCAGCAAGTACAGAAAAGTTTTAAGACCTTGCTGAATTCACTGCTTTCCTCATATTTCTTTTTCCCTTAATCACAGCAAAGAACAGCTATCAAAGTCTCTATATATTTCTTGTTCCAGTACTAGATATAAAAAAATTACGATGTAAATTATAAAAATAATTAAGAGCTGTAGACTGAAATCAACAAATACAGTAATGAAAAAAAACTTTCTGAATATGAATGTAGGTCTGCAAATGCTAGAGATTATTACATTGCTTTCATCCTGTTTATGGAGGAGGAGGAAATGGGACTGCCAGCCAGCAATAATTTGAGCTGAAATGGAGACGGATGTTCATCAGGCATTCATTCACTATTAGATATAAACACAGTGGTTAAATGCATTGCAGGCAAACTCTGCCCACAGCCTGGAGTTTGATCCTGACAGGGCTCAAAGTTGACCCATCTTTCCGAGGTTGGTAAAATGAGGAGCCAGACTGTTGGGGGAAATATGAAAATAGTGTAAACTGCCCAAAGAGTGCTGTAATGCACTATGGGGGCAGTATATAAGCCTAAATGCTATTGCTATTGCTACTAATATAGCTGGTTGAAGAACAGCATAGAAGCTGCGGGACTGCAACTGATCTGGAGGACGGAAGGAAAGTGAAAGAAGAATGAAGCAGGACCCTCCAAACCTTGAAAAAAATTGACAGGAGGGAATTACTCCATCAAAGAAGCATAGTGATACTTTGCAGACCCCAGCCTTCCACAGCAGAAGATAATGGCAGCTAGGCCATATACAATCCTAGCAAATCAGGTCACAGTGGGGAGACAGGATCAACTGGGTTGAAAAGAGAGGCTGGTTACACTAGTAATCAACTTGCATCTAAATGCTGGATTTAAAACACCTGAAGCCATGTTGCATATGTAACTTAGTTTCTTGTAGTACTTCTTTATTAAAAAAACAAAACAAAGAAGCCTGGTATGTCTAATCTTTGATGTCTGTGTCTTCTGAAGGATTACAGAAATGCTAACATGGTGTAACTGATCCCTCCTCAACTTTAATCCAAGACTGTCAACAAAGGGGCATATAGACTTCGAAAAATGTATGCTTCTTATAGCTTCTAACTAGTGTATGCTTTCTCAAATGAGCTTCATAATTCTCAACCAGATCTATCATTTTTTATACTTCTGTCCAGATTTGCAGACTCAATTCACTCTTCCTCTTCTATAACATTTCTTTACTTTAAACTTTCAAATCATGTTCATTAAGTATATTTCTGAATTATTTTCAGAAAATAAAAAAGGGAAAAGGATTATTTCAAACAACATCAGTATAAGTAATTTGCCCAGTAAGCAAAGTGTTGATTGCTGTTTTATTTAAATAATGGAGATGGCAGCTTGGACCTTTAGAAGTTGCTTCCTAATTAAGCACAATAGTACAAAAATAATAAAGTGAAATAGGCTGGATGAAGAACAAAAGCTTCTTTGAAAAATTCAGAGCATCTTACCTTAAATATTTTTAAATTATTCTGTGCTTCATATAATAGGTTTCTCAAGGCGAAGTGCATTCGCTGTTTATTTCTAAAATATATTAAAAAAAAACCTGAATATTTAAAAAGAAGTGTAACCAATCCATAACTAAAACAAACTTGTTCACTCTGATTTATCTGATCTACTTGCAAACACATCTTTTACTTTATTCAAACACATCTTTTATTTCTAACTCTATGATCTTATGACTGGAACTATTCTCCACTCTAATCCTTAAGACAGTTCTACTTAGAAGCTATTTGTAAGACCCATATTTTCCACATTTTTTTCCTGAAAACTGTTCCAATTATTTTCCAACTACCACATTAGCATCTTTCCATAAAATTAACTGTATACATCATGCAGCTCTGTACTCATTAACGGACTGAAACTTTCCATGTTACAAGTAAAGTTGTTAAAATTTCATATAGCAGCATAACTCTTCAAAGCAAGTAGCAAGAATAACACAGCTTAATCAAGGAAATATACATACAAATAAGATATATAATTTCTTACCCTGAGAATAGATCTAGTGGACAATATTTACTTAGATGTTTCCATTTTCCTTTTGCTACCTGTTGACAAACAGAACATATAACTTCCTAAATATGCATTCATTTATTTCTCGAATTTCCAGTTAATTTAATTTCCAGAACTGTACAATCTGGGAGTCCATCAACATCTCCAGACACTTCCACTCCTGCCTTTTGTTTCCCTGTCCTCCCAGTTTAATAAAGTTACAATCTCCAACATTGTACTTCTTCACACTTTTCCCAACAAAAGCATTTCCCTCCATTTACATGGCAGTGTAGATTAATGTAAATAAAATGGCCTTCACAAGTGAAAAAGAATGAATTTTGACTTATACATAATCATGTGTACCATATTCAAATGGAGTATTAATTCCACCCTGATATCAAAACCTTACAATTCATGTAAGTTGTACATTACCTTTAGATGCTGGTGCATGCAATAACGACAAACTTTATATTTTATATCTTGTGAAACATGACTGGAAAAGGGGAGAAATCCACATTTTGGCTGCAAGAAAAAATGCAGTTTAACATTTAGGACATCTTCGCTTTCTACTTAAAAGTCATACCAACCCGCCTATGCACTTCCAATAACATAAGGTCTTTAGGATCTTTTACCATTCAGTGAGCTCTTATAAAAAGCAGTACACAAATTTCTAACCCTAATACACACAAAAAGCAGAAATATTTATTTTACTCTTGCTACAAAATGATTGATACATTCCCAGAAATATTACTTAATTATTTGGCATAAATCTAAATGGCTGTAACACTTTTATAACTGCTCAAATTTTCAAACATTTAAATCTGCATAAGTGCTACCCAAAAAGAAGAATAATTTCAATGTATTTGATGTCATTAAGGAGCAATACTGGAATAAAATCACTCTAACAACACTGTTTCATTCTACCTCCTTTGTGAGAAGTAGCCATCAGGATGGGTATACAAAGTGACCTATATTACAGTTCTATTTTAAATAATCATGCCTGATTAAAATGGGCTTCAAAACTTTCTATGATTTTAAACAAGTGGCAAAATGCCATTTCAACTTTTATAGTTACTTCCTCTAATGAAAACAAAGCATTGAAATTATGTTTCTACATTGTTTAACATTTCATTTATTTGCTAATAAAATGAAACTGGTATAATAGCAACAATGTAAACACAAAGTATTGATTGTATTAAATTCTTTATGTACTCACCTTAATTTCTATACAAAGTTTAGGGCGATGTTCAACAAAATGCATCCTGGTGAGATTAGGAAGGCACAAAGCATAACCACTAAGAGCATCCATCTCTTTATCACAGCGTGATTCTAAAGAAAAAGGAGAAGTAACTGCTTGCACCCATATTTAATATTCTAACTTTTTGAGCACTACAAATAAACATACAGCCATCAACTACTCCCTCATGTAGTTAATTTGAATGGCTCTCAGGCCTGCCCTTCCATTTATATTAACAGAATTTTTCTCTTTAATACCATTTTCTATGATCAGTGAAATCCCTACAAGAAATCAGGCTCAAACTAGGCATCATGATGCTATATGTCTATACCAAATAAAAGAGTATTAACTGAGAAAGAGTTTTAGAAAATATGGCAAATCTCATTCTTCTCTTGATAGTTTTAAAATAGCTAAAAAACAATAAGCCATTGGCATTTGAATATATATTTTTTGAGAAAAAAACTTTCTGTAGTTAATAGTGTCATTACTGAGTTTCAATATGGGAAACCCACAATGAAATCTCTACAAATTACCAAATGAGCACAGACTCATAGAAATAGTTGAGAGTATATAACTTCTTTCAAGAAAGGAAGGGTGGAATACAAAGAAAGAACCTACTATTGTGCTCAACACATTTTCCATGCTATTCAATACAGGAGACTAACAACTTTGTTATTACCTTTCCCAAACAAATTTCAATGAAATGCCTTTCTAAGTTGAATGCTATTTGCATTTTACCCAAAGCATGTTATTACATTTTTAAATGCATGTCTGAAATGTTTCCTAAAAGCAATGGAAGAATGGACAGCGAAGACGATACAGCTTTTTGATTGAGATAAATTTAAATATTTTTATAAAAGACTATACCCCTTTATGGACTTTTTGTTGAAAATGGGGGGAAAAAGTAATTTGTGGATTTGTAAATTAAAAAGGGCTGAAAATGGGATACAAGGAATCTTTGCAACATAATCTTAGAAAGGGAGGAAAGGTAGTATGTTGTAATGAAGATCAGAAGTCATTTCCTTAATTATCTTTTTGTTTTGTTACTTCTTTCTTTATCTGTATTGCTTTTTACATTTTTTCTTTTATCTTTCCCAGTTTATTTTTTATTCATGTTTTCATAGTTGTCTTTTATTCATGTAAAACTGTTCAATAAAAATTGTAAGTACTCTTGGGGAAAAGTAATCGGATATGGTTTTGTTCAATTATACAAGTGATCCAGCATTATGTAGCAATTATGCTGAAAAATTCTCTGAAGTAATTATTTGAAAAATACAAGATCTTAAAATTTACTTTGGATTTGGAATCATGATATGAATCTTGGCTGCACTGTAGCCAGGCTTAAGTGTCAAGAAGGTTTGAATTATCAACCTATTTCAAAAGTAAAAAAGTATCTTCTAATCAATCTTGGGTGATTTGTAAAAAATTAAATAATTAATTAACTCAGCCCTGATTAAGTCTGGGTTGGAAGACCAGGAAATCCTACATTTATATGCAAGCTGGGGGGAAAATCAGAAAGAAGGCAGTGGTAGGTCACTTCCATATTGATACCGAACAACCAATATTGACATGTTTATTTTCTCACAAGCAATCAAACTCAAGTCAGGAGAGATTTTGGTTTATACTATGCTGGAGAAAGGTGTCTACTTAATGTAAAAACAGAAATAAAAACTAATCTATGCCATACATAGTATCAAATATGCAATGCATTAGATGTAAGAGATGTTAATTATCCATCCAAGAAATATAATAGGTACAAATAAATTATACCCAATTAACTAAAGAAATTTTGACTCAACTTTGGGGAAAATATTTAAGAGATGTGCTTCCTGTTGCAGAAAAGCCTGTGTGGGATTTTTATTATTATTTTGCAACCAAATACAAGTTGAACCAGCTTTAGCATCAAACAATATACCATTATACTGCTACATTTTTCTTTTAAAACGGCAAGTGTACTATTTACATTTATAAGGAAATGTACTATTTACGCATTTGATGGCCTAACCTGCTTTTACTGTCCTGAATAACTTTCCATAGATCCCACCTGAAAACTCTAAAAGAAAAGACTTTTATGTCTGAGGAATCTGTAAATATATATTCACAATTACAACCTTAATGAAGTATTTTGTCCAAGTTAGCTATGTGTTCAATACTCAATAACAATGGAAAATCCAGTTCCAACAGAAAATGAGGGACAGCAGGGGAAAAGAGAAGCCAATGTATATAAGACACACATACACACACTAATAGATCAAGCTACACAAACATTTTCAGAAACATACTTGGCAGCTAAGAGGCATTATAGAAGCAAGCTCCAAAAATTTAGCTTGGGAACAAAGGCTAAATTTAGCATAATTCAACCTCTGTTGAATTAAAATTATACTAAATATAATTTATCTTATTGTTCCATACAATACATTAACTAAAATCTCAAGAACTGAGCTTCAGAAGGCAATATACAATTCTGAAATTTGTTTGTTTAGCTCCACTGTAAGAAAAGATTACAGGTAGTCAGTCCTCCACTTATGACCACAATTGAGACTACAATTTCCATTGCTAAAGCAAGCTGATTCTTAAGTGCGTCATGTCCAATTTTATGACCATTTTGCCATGATTATTAAGCTAATCACTGCAGTTGTTAAGTGAATCACATGGTCATTAAGTGAATGTGGCTTCCCCCATTGACTTTGCTTGTTGGAAGCTGGCTGGGAAGGTCACAGGTGGCAATCACATGCAACTACTGTAAGCACATGTTAGTTGTCAAACACCCAAATTTTGATCACCTGACCATGAGGATGCTGCAACGGTCATTAACTGCAAGAGCTGGTTGTAAGTTACTTCTTTCAGTGCCACTCTAATTTTGAAGTTGCTAAAAAATGGTTCTAAGTTAAGGACTACCTGTACTGAAGGCAGCACCAATGTTTATTCTAATAACTGAACAATTAATTCCAGAAGCAAGATCTGTTTGTCACATGATATAATTAGACGATTAAAAATTTGGGGGCTAAACCACAAGAATCATGTGGTTATAATCTACATAAAGCTAATTTTCTTATTCTGCAGTAGTAATAATCCTTGTTTGGAAGATTTCTAGAGAATAACAGGGCAATAAATGAGATTGGGAAATCGGGAGAAAAAACCTAGAAGGGCAAACCACATTTCTGTACTTTTTTCAAGAAAACTGAATCAACCTGCACATGAGTTAAGATTAGCCAAGTTTCAAAGAATGCTGTTTCAACTTTATGTTCAAATAGCTATGCCATTACTTTAATTTCTTACCTGGCCTCTCTGCCTGGATCTTTAAGCAAAGTTGTTTCACAAAGTCCAAAGACAACTGGACAACTTCCTAAAAGATTTAAAAGATGTTTAAATATTTTTATTATATTGATGGTAATTCCTATTGCTATATGTAAGCAAATCGACCCGCCGCCCTGTTCAGGATGACCCGGTCCTTGTTAAATCCAAGGATCGGGGAGGACCCCTTGCTGGGCA
>JANHFL010000585.1:226072-236911 GCA_032468155.1 Oxyrhabdium leporinum
CCCTTGCTGTCGCCCTTACCTTCTCAGGCCAGGCAAGGGAGGGGAGGGCGAGGGATGGGACCAGCCAGTGATAGGACAGGGAGCTGCAGAGGGCCCAAAGAGCCGCATGTGGCTCCAGAGCTGCGGGTTGTGGACAGCCGGCCTAAGAGGACTGGCACAGGCTGTGCTTAAATCATGGGAGGATGATGCAGGCTGTATAATTGTGAGCCAGGCACATAAACATCCAGATCGCAATCACATCGCCATGGGAGTGCTGCAATGGCTGTAACTTTAAACATACCAGTCGTATGTCCATTTTTTTCGGCATCACTGTAACTTTGAGCAGTCATTGAATGAATGGACATAAGCCAAGGAATACCTGTCCTACATTTTAATGTTCTAAAACTATTTGCTTGAATTCTATAGATTTGTTTCTATTTTACTTCTATTATGTTAGTAACTTAAAATGCATGTCTTGGCAGAAAGTACAGTATAAATGAATATTAAGATAATGAGGGAAATATATAAGATAAGCGTTCATTTTTGTCCTTTGAATTCTGTTCTTATCAGCTACATGATTGAAGTTTTTTTAATTTATATTTCAATAATACTCAATTTACATCTTACACCTTTTCACGTGGTAGTAGGATACAGGTAATATTTTTATTTACAAAATGTTTTCACCCAATCATTTCATGACCCACAAACTCAATATTTTTAAAAAGTTTATCATGTACGATTTCTACCCCATTCCTTAAAAAAGGGGTAACTGTAAATGATCAATGGCAGAATCATGGAAAGCAACTTTCAAGTGCTCGTCCTCTTGCTACTGCATGAAACTTAGGCAACTATTCTGAATGTATACAACAGACGTTTTGGGCACTGCTCTATCTTCTATATATATGATCCAAATAGAAGTTAAACTACATACTTTTTCTTTATGTCAAAATCAACCACCTGAGGCTTTTTTTTGCAAGAAAAAAATTCTGCTTGTTTAAAATATATATATAAAATAATAATTACCCCATGATGAACATATTTCTCCCCAAAAAAGTGCTTCATGATATGTTTGCCAAAATACACTATGTTCTGAAGATGATGAGAGATTTCTTCTGGTGTCTAAAAAACAAGCATAAATAATTAGTGAAACAAAATATACATTAGTAACAGGTAGAAATTCTAACTACTCTCAAATAATTGTCAATCTATGTATAAAAAGATTATTTCAAATGTGCAGAGAATACAACTCCTTCTATTAATTGCCAAACCAAATACAAATTTATATCACACTGCCTTTCCTAATCAAAGGAGAAAATATTTACTTTTAATATAATTTACCCCTTTAGCCAACATCACCACCAAGACTAGTTTTCTCTTAAATTGTATTTCTCTATAACATACATATCTTAGTAGATGCACATAATCAACATTATTTGCCTATGAAATAATTCAGTGTAAGAGAAACCATTTTCTGATAAACTGGGTGTACAACTTATAAATCCTAAAAAATTTATGTGTAGCAATTTGGTAACAATGGCAACCAAAGGAAACAAAGTATCACTGATTCATAGAAAAAGAAATGAATAAGAAATGGCAAAAATAAAGATGTAAAAATATTAGTTAAGTTTTATTGACAACGCAAATTAAATCGGCAGCTTCTCCCATGTATTTTTAAAAAGCTAATGTATTCTTAGGTCAGTATTATGATTTAATGAGCACTCTTTAAATCCTTTAAAATTAATTCTTGAAGATGTCTTTAACATCTCAGTAATATCAGCTCTAAATTAGAAACATATTAAATGAAGAATATGTTTTGTTTTGTCCCATGCACGGAACACTATGGCTAGGTGGTCCAGTTGGATCATTCCAAGTGAGGTCACTGCCCAACTGAAGTAGAACCTGGAACATTTTCACTGTTGGCCAAGGCAAATCCAGAAGATAGTTTCCAGGTGACAAGGAAAGGCTACTGCATCTCACCCTTCTTTCATCACTTCCTATGCAAGGTAGGCTTGTGCTCCTCACTCAATTTTCCTACTCCCTCTTTTCTTTTTGCTGTATATCACTGTGGCCACTAATGTACTTGGAATCAAATGTACCATATCCATCTGGCTGTCCACTTCAAACCTGGTATTCCACACCTTCCTTTCTTTTATGTCTCCTTATTTACACACTGCAACCTCTATTTTTCCATGCCTTTCTTTTCCCCACCTAGTTGTTGCATACTGTATACAAAGTCTAATATCTTTTTTTCTTATTGTCCTTATTTCAGAATACCAGTGCCTGGAACACATATGTTTTATGACCATATCCATATGAAATACAAGTTTCTTCCTGGACTTTGATTGCCCAGAAGAACTGCCTGTTCTGTGTATGGCTCAATCCTTGCATGGAACATTTTAAATAATTCCATTCCGAATACAACTACATTAAATGTCTATTTCTGCCTTAAAACTGAATTCAGCCCTTTGTCAGATATATCGATATAAGAGTTAAAGACTAGTTTCTGGCTCCAGAAATCCTTTCCTATGTATAAAAAAGTTCTAGCTATTTTTTATTCTTCAGCAAAATAACAGCTATTCATCTTATAGATAAACTCTTTGTTCTGGATCACTATCAGGCCTGGAGAATTATGTAAACTCAGACATTCTGAAATAGATCAAGACATAAGAATCAAGGTGAACAAAACCTGTCTCCAGTATAAGAGTAGCAAGGTAGGTATAGTAAAAGGATAATGCAATATAACAAGAAACAAAAATAAAGCAGTTTTTCTGAAAGAGCAATCCTCACAGAGTGAAAATACTATATTTACTTGACAGAGAACATGTTTAATTGGTTAATTCAGCAAGCAGTACATGAAATAATGTCTCAGAAGATGCAACATCTCCATAGACTTCCCTGGACTCAGAATAGAAGTGTGACTGGCTCTAATTAGTATTTCAAAGGAAGATCTCAAGGGAATATCAGGTTGAAGACATTGTGGACATTTTTCACAAATGAAGCCAATGCCAACCACTTTCATATTGCTTCCAAAAAAGCAGCATGGATATGTCCATGAAATCACAAGAAAGTCAACCCAAAAGAGATTTCACTTAAATTGAATAATACTTAAAGAATACCTTGGCAACTTTACGGAAGGGATTAATTAAATTACTGTAAAATGTATTACGTAACTAATAATTCAAACATCATTTTATACAGTCTTTATAAGAAAGCTTCATATTTTGTAAACCTTTAGAGTGTTTTGGGTTTTATGGACAGAAATCATTGTCATACTAGCAGGCTTCTGTGTGCCTAGGTTAAATGTGGATAAGTAACATAGGTTCTGAAGCTCAAAGAAAAAATAATTGTTTATTTTACTTAAGAGGTTAGACCAGGGGTGTCAAACCTGCGTCATTACGGTGGTGTCACATGATATATTGGGACTTTTCCCCCCTTCACTAAACCGGGCGGGGTGGGGCCAGAATGTGATGTATCGGCCCCTGGGCCTGGGTTAGACTAAGGATTTAGCAAGAACTCAAAATCCACTAAATCTTACTCAAAAGAATTATCATATTATGCTGAACTGACAAATAAACTGAACAAAAAATAAAAATACAGTAATTTTTATTACTCAATATTGTGAGTACTCCAAAAAGAATATCTGTTCTGCTCTTTTTAAATATGTTTCAACATCGGGAGCTTTTTACTGTTTCTATCAGCTCAAATCACATTTACAAATATCTCTGTTCCAAACTATATTTATAGAGTCTGGTAGGATACCCTTTAACAAAACACTTGCAATTAGCACAGTAAGGGAAGCAGTAATTAACATTAGAAACAGAGAGGCTATTCTTTTCTGAAATGAGCCTCATATTTGTACCAATCCATGCCTACAGAGACAATAGCATCCACCAAGACAAATAGTACATTCATCAGTACTCAGCATTTCAGTGAAAACATTGTCAATCAACCTCTTCTGGAAAGTTACAGTTTGTCCAAGGCAACTGCGTGCTCAGATAAATCTAGTACCTGTAGCGCGTCAGGCCACAGAAGGTCTCTCCTATGAAGAAAATAGCAAAATAAGCAGAAATTTGAAATATGGTCTTCCATATGGTTTTCAGAAATTAAGGTCAAATCAAGTCCTTTACCTACAAAATAACGATGCCAATTATTTTTGAGTTTTTGAATTTACTAAAAATGTAAATTAGCATGAAGGAAACCTGAAAGAGAAACCAGTATAGGAGCAAAATCTAAATACCTTGGTTTCTTAAGATGTCACTGCCATGGATATCTGGATGGGAAAACTAAGAGCATTTCCCCACTTGCACTTAACGCAGTACTGTACAGACATGAACCAGCAACCTCTTTTTTCTTTTTTTCATTTTGCACTGTCCTCAAGACAATTTCTTTTTTCAATACTGGCCTGAACAAATGGTAACTTTATCTGATTTTAGAATCTTAACATAAAATGATGAAATTAAAGGTCCCTTTTGAACTTTATTATTGGTTTTATAAACGGAACATGCATAACATGCATGCAATATATGAGAGTGAACTTTGCAACAGAGCAATTAAACAGCATTCTAGATTGATAAACTGTAGCCATCTCATTTCTTCTTTGTCCCTTTATAGAGGGCAAAATCTCAAGTGAGCAAGATTCCCAATGGATTATTTTTTCCTCTCTTCTTCTTTCTATAGTTTCTATTTGTTACATTGTCTTCATGTTGAAAATTTAAGTGCTTAGCAATTATCCCAAGTTTTAGGATTGTTATGTGCTTACCTGCATATCTTAGTCATTTTTTCCTTACAACATTAATAACTACAATTGCAATACTTTTAATATAAAGCTAAAAATTCAAAAGAAATCATGGAGACTTTTTATAACTGTTCAAGAAACAATTATTATTTAAACTGCTCTAGTAAGATTTACAAATCTGGATATATTGGGCATGATCTATAAGAGAGAAAAACTAATATCTTGAGTATGCCATTATATATAAAAATATAATGGAAATATACATAAAGTTGAACATTTGCATTGTTAGTACTCAATATTTTTAATCCTAGTCTGTTTGATTACGTTTAATCAAGAGTCTGACCTGGTTCTTTGCCCAGAACCTGTCTTGAAGCCTTCTTTTTTTCTTTTTCTTTGTTCCTATCTGGGTTTGTTGTTTCTGCCATCTTTTTTGTTTTGTGTTCTTTTCTTGATTTAATAGATTTTCAAACAATTGCTAAACCATCCAGTCTCTGGGAGTCTGGCAGCATATAAATTTTATCATTATGATTGGTCACAAAGTCAGCCAGATATTTATGGTGTATTTGACATTTTTTTCTACCTATCAAGTCCTTCCCAAGGAACTGGGTTAGGTAGACATTGCTGATTAATAATATTATAGGTATTGCCTTAAGATATAAGCTGTTCCAACTAAAGCCGCCTTTGCAATATAGACTGATGGTGATTTTGTCAACCAGATTAGTCATTGCCCGGATCAACAAGGCTAGCACTAAGTATTGGAGTTCCTGCACATTTGGTGATAAGTGGGTTACAGAACTCACGACTGGGAGCTGAACAACCAGGGTAAGCAGCTGCAGGACTATTGGAAGAAAAGTTGCTTACCTGTTGCAAATATACAAAGACTAAAAATAAATAATTGCTCTGAAGCTTGTTACAAACAACAGCTAACCAAAGGGGGTTTTTCCCCCTTCAATTCAATCATGTCTGATTCTCAGAGACTGCCTGAACAAGTCCATGCAGTTTGCATGGCAAGGTTTTTCCTCCTTCCTGAGAAAAAGTGACTGGCCCAAGATCGCTCATCTGGCCTTATGCCTAAGGTGAGACTAGAGCTCAACATCCTTCTGGTTTCTATCCTGATCTCGTAACAAGTACACCAAACTGACTCTCCTTGCACAAATATTAAACGATGTCAACATTGTAATATCGAAGATAAGCACCAACTCATTTCAAGAAACAAAACAACTGATACACAGCATAGTTGCAATTATAACTGAAGATCTTAGATGCAAAATCAAGCAACAAGAAATAAACCAAACAGTGCATCAGCAAAATGGAAGGTTGGGTTGGAAAATAAGATCAAAATGCTAAGAACAGGTGCAAGAAAATTAAAACAGATAGAAGAAAAAAAACTGAAGACGAAGACCGATACCTAATCAAGAAATATGACCTAGTGCAGAGGTGGGCAATTATTTTTCCCAAGGAGCCACATGAGAAACTGGAACTGTTGTGGAGGAACAATGATGCCCTGCTGCCTCCCCACCAATGCTGCATCACCGCCCCCTCCCTCCACTGATGTCATCCCATCTCCAATGCTGCTGATACCCCTGCCCTCCTGCTGATTCCAATGCTGCAAGCTAGATGTGGCCCAGGGAAAATGCCGGGTCCTGATCTAGAGACAAGATCAAAAAAGCACTGGAAATAATAAAGCAACAAATAACAGCCATAGCCAAGAAAATCAGTGGATGCAAAGCTTGAATTACAAATTACAGGCAGAATCTCCAATTTCAGTTGAATCATAAACATTTCTACCAATCCATCAATACAGAATGCTGTTGTTTGTAATTAGTCTATGCAATCTTCTTGCAGCAGCTAATAGGTGGTCCGCTGCTTCTTCAGCTTCTTTACAGAGGCAACATTTGCTGTCTGTTGCCGTCTTTCCAATTCTGGCTTTATATGCATTTGTTTTTAATGTTTGATATTAGCCCCTCTATCTCTTTCTTCAACTTTCCTGCTCTTAGCCATTGCCAGATCTTGTTATTATCTGTCCCTAACCCGTCACTTCAATCGGAGATGCAACTATTTTTTATTGTTATTATCTGCTTTGCCTACTAGTTAATGCACTGCCATGCAATACTTTGCCTTGTCATAGTATTTTTCTCTTCTTTATTTGATATTTCTTATATGCTAATTTAGTCTCTTTGGTATTCAGTAAGCCTTCATGGTATATGTTCAATGCATTTTGTTCATTGTCCTTCCAATGTCCTTTTTTCTTTTTTAACTGTCTGGTATACTTGCAACATTCCACCCCCACTTATGCTCCATGGTAAATAGTGTCTGTTATCATCTTTGCGTGGATGAAGAACATGATTCATTGTCATTATTTTTCTGGTCTTCTTGTTCAGAGCTTCTACTTCGGCTTGAGTTTAATGCATCATTCCAACTGGATATCTAATGACTGGAATTATCCAGTACTAATAGCCTTGATAGTATTTTCACCAATGAGTTTGAATTCTAAATTCTTCTTCATTCTTCTGGTGTATTCACTACCAATCTTCTTGATTTCAATGTGCTTGAGCCTGGAGGATGACCCGGTCTATCACCATTGACCAGTAAATTGTTCCATTGATCTTTGCACAAAGTTTCTGATGTTTCTACAAACTCCTGTTATTTTGAGGCACTTGATTATCTAGTCATGTGGCAGGGAGTTGAATGCATTTTTGTAATAATTCAAACTATAGTCAAGTTGGTCTACCTTCTCTTATAGTCTTTCAAAATCATCTTATTATTATATTACTATCATTTATTATATACACAAAATGTGAAAGCACATTTCTTTAGCTGATGTGGGCCTTCATATGCATCAAATACCAACATTCTGGTATGTCACAATTTATTGGCATATAGGGGCAGATCCAAGCAGAATGGCCTTTTGAAATTGATGGATGGAAATTTTGTCAATGTATTATTATTATTCACACTGAGATCAGGTACATTTATAAAGCAGAATTGGGCTTCTTATTTACAAATTATAAGTATTTGTTGGTTCACTAGAAGTAAAGATATACAAGACTGAGACACAACAATGGATTATTGCTTTTATAGATTATACATGGGCTTTTTCTAATAACTTAAGCTATATATCAATGATTTAAAAATGATTCTTTTGGTGAAACCATTTGAATCGATTACCGTGAATTAATATTTCTAGAAACATGTTTCTAGAAACATGGAAGCTGTATTTCATGTATTCATGTGTTTTTTGTTAAGAATTATCAAAAGATACCTTTAATAATATTTCATTCTGTATATAAGTTAATTTACTAACCAAAGAATATAATTTATTAATTGGTTAAAAAGATTAATCTAATGTTGATATCCTTAGACTTCAGCTTACATTTTAATCAAGTTGCAAATTTTATGATATTTTTATCTAGAAAATCAGCAAACAAATGATATGTAATACATAGTACAGTTGCACACAACTCTCTTACTTTGGTATACAATGTGAAATAAATAGTATCTCTCTTTAGCAAAACAATAAGAAATAACATTGAACTAACTCACCTTATTTCGGTTTGGAGGAAATTTCAAGAAACGTAGTACTATGCAATGCTAGAATGTAAAAAAAAGTGCAAAATTAATATGATTTGGTAATTTGAACTATAGGCTGCTATCAATTAAAATAAAAGTGATTAAAATAAATCCCTTTTCTTTTAGACTGAATATAGGCAAATAAATTTTATCCAGCATGCAGCTCTTGGATGATATGAGGCAGAAACTCATCAGAACATGACTTGTTCCTGTCAGCAAGCGACTAAATCAGAGTTCAGAATAAGTAAGCTGTGTGTTAGGGATAATCCTTATAATTCTGGACTTCAAGTGAGTTAATTAATCCCGTTACACTCTAGGATTGAAACCTGACAAAATTGTGACCATTTCAGCAATGTTACAGTCAGCTAAAGTCATGACTGTTATTTCTCACACTCCCTGTCAGGTTCCCAGAAGGAAAATCAGTGGAGAAAACCTGCAGGAAGTTGGAAGTTATTCTTTCTCCCATTGCTTTTTTGTACATCTGTGGTCATTCAGTTTCCCTGTCTGAGAAAGGGAATACCTCCAAAATGATTATCCAACAGGTCATTGAATGTCTTATAATTAAATATTTGGGATGAAATGGCATTTGTTAAATTAATGAACATTGAGAAAGAAACAGCATAACCTGCTCTGAACATATGCCTGTTCTACTTCTATTATGAAGAAAAGAACAGAATCAGCTTAAGGCATTTAGAGCATAAAATGCAAACTCTGTACACCCTTGGGTTTTGTTTTTATTCTATTCTTTTGCTATTGGGATCAATGTTAATGAATACAAATTACTTTGTAAAATACATGTCTCTAGGTATAATTATTTTCCATTACTCTACAGAAGCCCATTAATGTATAAACAAATTATAGTGACTAGAAAAGTAACCAAAATTAAATGCTGGCTATTAGTTGATCATTAACATTAATCTTAGTTATTGTGATGCATCTTCATAATGTATACAATAGCTAAACCACTGTTTATATCATTTCCTTCCCAATAGCCACTTCGGGGGATGCAGCGTCACAAATCATGGGATACTTTCAAACAAGAGCAAGCCAAATTATTCAAACTATGTTTTAATCACAATTTCACTAATTATGGCTTGTTATCAGTTGTTCTTGCAATAAAATAAACTATGGTTTTACAAATCACAATTGGATGCAATGTTGAGCTGTATCGAGTATGTTTAACTTGCGCCTCCCAAAAACGTGGCAAAGAAATGATAATATTCTAATGTGATTTTCAGTGAGAAAGTTAGTTATCGTAAAATAGCATATTTTTATTCTTTATAACCCAAAAGAGTACTTGAAATAAAATGTATACACAGAAATCGTTCTATCAGTACATCCACACAATAACCTCCAAAAACTAAGCAGAATAGAATTCAAAGATGAGGTTCAAAAATTGGGCCAATCTTTTCTACAGAGAAAAAAAATTCAGACAGTTCCCTCAATACAAGCCTCAGGGAGAGGCCATTGGGCAATGGCTCCAAAAATTGGTGACTTTGTTATTCTAAACCCTTCCCTCCTTCTTCCCAGTCACATGAGCAGAGCATATGCACTCTGCCCTATGTTTCCCAATGCACACATCCCACACAGATACAACATGAGGGGAGCATAGAGAGACATTGTAACACATAACAAACTACAGATGATTGCTGATAACAGGACTGGAAAGAATTCCAAAAGCCACATTGTACATGTTTATCTCACATTTGTTTCAAGAAGATCTTTGAGAAAATGAACAATTATAAGAATGTCAGGAATCCTTTAATGCGTATTATTTATTGGCTAACCCCTCATTTAAGAAATAGTTTACCTCTTAAGCTGAGATGTAATCATGTGTCAAAGTCATGCAGCATTCTTTGTACTTTGACAAAATGCAAAATGCCTGTTTAAGCCCAAGACATTAACCTCTACAGTACATTACTTCTTAAAGGAAACAAGGAAAAGGTGCCAAAGAATGAAATCCTGACATGGCAGGTCTCAGAAGCTTCCAACATGGGCCTATGCATTATTTTGACTTTTCAATAAAAAGTATTTTTCTTAATATTTTTGGATAAAGGAACTTTGAGATCATTTAAGAGATATTAAGATATTAAGATCATATTAAGAGAGCATTTGAATAGAGCCATGCCTCTCCTAGGACATCATAGCAGCTTGCTTCCCTACATATTTAGCTTGTGATGTCAAATGCAATTGCTTTAAAAGTATGACTCAGGCACTTTGCATTCAGCTTTAAAGGACTTGCTTTCAGCCCAGTATTTCTACACCAATGTTAGGAGTTTTTCCAAGAATTCCAGTAAGAATTATTAAGGACTCTGGATTTATGATGAACTATAATAACTTCACTTTCCAGACACTGTGCGGACGTGAAAGGTTTTAATCTGGATCAGGAGTATTGCTTGCCTTCAGAAGTTGTGGGAGCTTCATCATTGGAAGCTTTCAAGAAGAGACTGGAGTCTGGACTGCCATTGTCAGAAATGGTGTGTAAGGTCTCCTGCTTTGGGGGGGGGGGATGTTGGACTAGATGACCCACAAGGTCCCTTCCAACTCTGTTGTTC
>JANHFL010000587.1:0-11436 GCA_032468155.1 Oxyrhabdium leporinum
AGATGCAGTTGTTGGTATAGAGGGAGAAGAGAAGTGGAGAGAGCACACAGCCCGGGGTGGGTGGGTGGGTGGGGGGGTTGTGCTAATTGTATAAGTATCTTATGTGATTTTCCCTAGCTTCATCTGCTGCTTCCCATCTGTTAGAAAGCTTATCATCCACTTACAAGTGTGGTCAGACACAACTAGCTGAATCAGTTTAGTTAGAAGAATACCTGAATGATGGTATTGATGGTATTGACCTTTGCATAGGTCCTTTGAGATCCAAGATGTTGTAGGATGTAGTACAGAGCCATATTAACAACATCATCTGCCGATGGTTTTCAGATGGGCCAGTACTAACCTTTCTAAGGTTTTCATAATTACGGATGTCAGAGCAACTGGCCTGTAATCATTCAGCTCCTTGATGGAGGGCTTCTTTGGCACTGGGATGATAGTAGAGCATTTGAAACAAGAAGAGACATAACACATCTCTAGTAGTTTATTAAAGATGTAGGTGAAGATGAGGGCCAGTTGGTCAGCACAAGCAAAAGGAACTCCTTGTCTGGGCGTGATGCAGTTCCAGGCTTTTGTCTGTGAAATACACCTTGCGTATCATTTTCTGTGATCACCGGAAGTGGGACACCTGTATAACAACCAAATTCTAAATGTTTAAGAGGCAGAATTGTTGTTGTGAGGCATATGCAAACAGCAGCCTTATTACTATTTAAAAATGTCACCAATTAGATCCTACTTATTTCCTACGCTTCCTTCTAAGAGTGGTATAGCTGCTGAAAGAGCCAACCAATTGCTTACTTTTTGTGCTGAGTTTATTCAAAAAGAAGATAAAGCTCAATTAATGTGGGAACATTAAACAAAAACATAATTGGTATACAAATTGTATATGTTGATGCTTTTTAAAAAATGGTATATATATTGTATATTCTGATGCTTTTTAAAAAAAAAATCCAACCTTGTAGTTGCTTGCAACTTTGTCTAATATACAGAGCTTTATAAATCCCTTTATTTGCTATACAGGCGTTTTAATAGGTATGAGGGTACTTGGTGCTCTCTGAGCTTGATTGTTTCTTTGCAGACATTTCATTACTCAAACTAGATAACATTACCAGATAAATTAACAGTTAATTTATCTTAATTTGTAGTTTTAAAAACAAACAAACACAATATTCCTTTATATATGGAACATGTTTCCAAGGCTCATTATTCTAAACTTAAAGAAACTTGCCCGCTTCGTTCATGGCTACAAATATGCGCAGTGGCTAAGCCCATTTTTGTGCATCTTTTAAATAAATCCCTTTAAATTTCTGTGTCTTTCCTTTGCAGACTTAAAAAATAAGTCTTCTTTTCAATTTGCAAAGTTAGCAAATGATAGGAAAACAGATAATTCCTAAGTTCAGGAACTGTCTTTTTTAATGCATATTTTAACCAATTTGCACTTTCAATTAGTCTTGGAAACTTGTCTGAATGTCAAGTCTGAGTTTTCCTTTTACTAATCCATCATCACCGCAACCTTTTAGACTGAATGGTTTCCTCTTGCGATTTCTTCCAGCTCCTTATGTGACTTATCTAAACAAAGATCCAGCAGCTCCATGTTCTTTGACAGATGCACTAGATCACTTCCAGGTAGAAAGCCTGGATGAACTTGTTCCTAAGAACTTAAAGAATCCAGGGATGCAACCTCAAAAAACTCCTCACAACATCACCATTGTAGCTGTGGAAGGCTGCCATTCTTTTGTGATTGTTGACTGGGCTGCACCTACCCATGGAGATCTGGTCACAGGTACACGAATGCTTGCTGCAGTGGTTGGACTGATAATTGAACAGAACAAGGAGGCTGAATTGAACAGAACTTTTTTTTTTCATTTCTTGTCTGCATTTTATTTTGCAATAAATCCCTCAATGTCTTTCATTCAATCGTATTCCAGATTTCTTTCCAATAAGAAATAAATTTTGGTCTAAACTACAGAGCTAATATCTTTTTAAGGTGACCAAATAAATAAATAAAAATGTTCTGACATGCTACTGAAAAATCATAATGTGAGGATTAGTCTCTCTATGTTTCTTGAGAGGCTTTATTGATTGATCTATAAATTGAGAGGCTTTTTCAAAATTAGGGTGCAGCCATGAAAAGTTCCTGCCTCTTATAAATGTATATCAGATTTCAACATCTGGTAGTACTTGGAGAAGGACCTCATTTGAGGATACATAGCAGTCTTCTACATTTTGCTTTTATAAATACTGCTAATTTATTTCCTGGATTCAGGACCAAAATGTGTAGTTTCACTTGATGGGAAAGTTTAAAAGCTGCTAAAGAGGTTGAAAATTACAATGTTGAAGGATTCAATATCCTTAGAAGCCTAAGATCACTTATCTATGTCTATTACTTTCTCCCTCCACTAATACAAATTTATTTCTCTGTGCCATCAAGTCATCTTGACTACTAGCAACTGGTGGTGCAGTGGTTAGAATGCAGCACTGCAGGCTAACTCATTGCTCACTCCAGGAGTTCAATTCTGAGCGACTCAAGGTTGTCTCAACCTTCCATCCTTCCCAGGTCGGTCAAATGAGGACCCAGATTGTTGGGGGAGATATGCTGACTCTGTAAACTGCTTAGAGAGGGCTGTAAAGCACTGTGAAACATTCTATAAGTCTAAGTGCTATTGCTATTGCCTGAGCTAGTCTCTGGGTTTTCTTGGCAAGACCTTCAGAAGTGGTTTGCTATGGCCGCCTTCTGGGGGCTGAGAGAAAGTGACATTAGGAATGTGGACATTGGGATTTTTCAAAGGTTTACAGGAGCCATGTGATCTTAGGAAAAGGTCTGGTTGTTTTAATGAGTCATAGAGCAGTGCCCCTGCACATTTTGAAGCATTTTTTCTGGTAGAATCCAAAGTGTTCTACATCTTTTTGGGACATGGGAAGTACCTAGCCAGATAGCTAATACATACTTGTATAATGTTAATAGAGCCCTATTCCCCACCTAGCTTTTCTGCCATCTCTTCTTGGCAGAAATGGAAATTTTCTCCAGCTTTGAACATACTAATGAAATACTTTTGCCATATGGTACTGTGTGATGTATTAGGCTGCTGAAGTACCCTGGGGTCTAATACATCCATGACATCTTTCTCTTGGCAGGTTATTTAGTTTACAGTGCATCCTATGAAGATGTCATCAGGGACAAATGGTCAACCAAGACTGCAGCAAGCACTAATTTGCCCATTGAAAACTTGAAGCCAAATACAAGGTATTATTCCAAAAGACATGTGATAACAAGCCTGATTTGGAGGGGTGGGAAGGGAAATGGATATAGACATATTGATATTTACAGTTGAAAGACATCTTGGAAATCATCCTATCTAACACACACACACACACACACACACACACCCCAAACCCATCCCGCAGTGCATTCATGGCTTAAACATTTGAAGTCAGGGACAGAGTAGATTTTCAAATATCTCATAACTGTTATGAATCCAACTCAGCCGCCAAGTCTATCTTGGATTTGTACCAACTCTTTTCTTTGCCACTTAGCCTCCTTCACAAGATACCAAAGTTGCAGGCACATGTGGCAGGAGATGTGTGGGAGAGGAGGAAAAGCGGGTATTATTAAAACTGAATGTCATGAACTGAAAAATATGTTGTGTTTGTTTTGTATTCCTCCTAACTAATTTAACCAGGTGGATGGGAACAACTGTGTCCAGAATCTCTGATGAGCACAAAGATTTAGGCAAATTCAAAAACTTTCAGCATAGAAAGTTAACTTAAACTTGATTTTTGCCTCCCTTTCAGATGTATGGTTCAACAGGGTAGCAATTTCTCCCTTGATCTGCTGGGTTTCCTACTTGACCTGCTGTGTAATATGTGTCAGGATTCTGAGTAATACACCCATAGCAAACATAACTCCGAGGCAGGTAGATTCCTCAAACAATAATTTATTTGGATATATCATATTGGCACAGGCTGGTGAAAACTGACTCTGAATGTTCCCATGGTTTTCACCTAATTAAAAGTAAAAGTTTTCTCCCTCCCCCAAACAATCAGTCACATGGTCCAATCAAGGTGTTATCTGGTTGCCTGGTAACTTCACTCCTCTCTCCGACCACCTATGGGAATGTCCTTGGTTCCCAGGAGAAATTATTTTGTTTTGGCTACAAACCCCAACTATCGTTATTCCCTCTTCCCTATCCCCCAGATCTAGCATGTCAACAATGAAGCCTCAAAATGCCCTTGGGTCAAGTCAGCTTCAGGGTTGACAATATGTTTTGCATAGCCCCTTTGTTTTTGTTAGGACTGGTGATGCTGCAGGATTTATTCCACTGGACTCAGTTATTCTGATAAGTTTGCAGTTTGCCTCCTCTTTCCTTTGGCCTTATCCTATTGTGGGAAAACGAATAGGGGCATATGACAACAGTGGCATCACATAAAATATGTCATTTATGTACTTGCATCAAGGACTATGATGTCATAATGTAAGTGATATCATTTTGTACATTGTCATCTTGATATCATTGTGGCTTGTTATGAACACCACTGCTTGTGATTTCCTTCCCACTAAAGCTCCAGCACTATCAGTCAATATTTTCCACTTGGAGCCTTTCTTTGGAGACCAAAGATGCTTTTCAAAAGACAACTGGAAAGAAAGTTGCCTTTTGAAAAGCAGTTTTGGGAAAACCATGACCTGAATGATTGAGAATCTCCGTAGACTTTCATTGGAGCATTTAGTAACTGTTAGGCATTTTCCCTCTCCTCCTTGTTGGGCACCATTGTTTTTGCACCCACAGTGCTGAGAACAAGGCTAAGCATCTGAGTCTAACAAAACCCAATTATGGGGGAACATTGTAGGCAAAGATGTTCATCTTTCAGAATCTGGGGAATGATCAGGAATCACAACAACAAATTAAAAAATGCAGCAGTGACACTAGCCTATGAGGAACTCATAATAGGTCTAACCAAGCTCAGAAAGCACCAAGAACTCATTTGTACTCAAGTCCTTTTGCTCAGTTGCTTATATTTACTAACCAAGAAGCTCCCGCTCTAGATTGTATAATAGGGAAACAGAATTTCAGGATAGGTTGAAGCCTTTGCCTTTTTGTTGACGGCTAAGTATCATCTGCACCACCAGTGTTGTGTTTCTCCCAGAACTCCCAGGCAAAAATAGCTCCTTGTGACTTTAAAATTGCCCCTCAACCACTGTAAAATTTCTGCAATTTAGCAACCTGAACTGGGAGATTAAGCTAGCTTCAATCCATGTGTTCATGATTATACACAGATTGTGAGGAAACTGATTCACAGAAACTGAGCTGCCTGAAGTGCATTCCTCAGGCTTTGTTGTGGTTCCTGCTTGAAGGATCTTATACCTAGTTGTTCAATTGAGCTGTAGGCCGTTGCTTGGCTAAAGACCTGGCTAAGGTATTTTACCCTGTACAGTCATTCATTTAGTATACATTTTAATATGCTGCAGTCAGAAATAGGTTAAAATATACAAATAACTGACACACCATTATTTTAATGCAATATATGAGAAGATTTTATTCTTATTTTATTATCTCTTGTCTATTACTGTCCTCTGTACCTTCTAAGTTTTGCAACTGTTTGATATCTGCCTTCTAAGACTTCAGACCTTGCCTACTTAAAATTCACACTTCGCAAACGTAAAATATAATCTGTAGACACTAAAGTAGGAGCATAAACACCCTCAAGTTGAGCTTAATTCCTGATTACTCTTTCCTGCTGATGTTCATGGCAGTGTTTCAGAAGTAATTTGCTGTGTTTTTTCATCTTTCCAGTCTAGTCAGAAGCTCTGGAATTCCCAGGCATTCCTCCATCCAATTTCTAATCAGGGCCAATCCTGTTTAGCCAAGGATGAGCCAAGGTTGGCTAAAGAATTTGGAATTCAGAATTATGATGGATTGTGATTAAAGAGATTGCTAAACCTCGAGCTATGTTGCAAATTGCTTAATCTATCAAGTTTTAAAAGTTTGCCATAGTGTTTATACTGTATTTATTTCTCTGAAAGGAAGAGTATGGTTTTATTTTTAATATAATTTACTTTTAAAATGGGTAGGGCTGTCTCGGCTATCCAGAGCATCTATAAAATTTTATTATTTTAAAAAGTTGCCCTTCTTAAATAAAATCAGTTGCTTTCTTGTGAGTAGGGCACCCCAATTTGCAATTTTGCAATAACAACTGAATGCTGCTTTATTTATTCAGATTTTGGGTAAACTTTAAATATTCCTTAGAGTTTTCTTATTCTGCTATGATTCTTTCTTTCGTAATTTTTATTTTTACAGTATTAGAAGATAAGGAACATTGTGTCTAAGCTGATCTGTATTTTTTTCTTTTGGGAAAACAGACCATATGATACATTTTAAATAATTAAATCAGAACTGTAGATCAGATAATTTATTTTAACAGTTTCATCAATTAAAATTAAGGAATTTGTTTTTGCTTTCCATCATATTGGATCTCTGGTGATATAAAGTCACTGTTACTGAATTGCAGAAGTAGTAGTCAAGTCCAAAAGCAAATAGGAATTATAATACGTGTGCAATTCAATTAATTACATGATTTATCTTCTAATGTTCTGACAGTTTTTTTTTCTAACTACTGAATGTAATTTTTGTCCAATAATGAATCACTGATGATGTCAGCTCTTTTTCAAGATAAAGTTTTTTTTTATTTCTCTTCAGCCCAACATCTAGTCTGAAGTCCTAGGACTTGGTACTGTAATCATATCAGATTTGTCTGTACAACATTTAATTAGAAATCAAAGGGGATATTGCCAATGGGATTCATCCAAATTTGGATGGCATTTTCTCTGTCAAAGATTGTTATTTAAAAAGGTCAACTGGGAAATTATGAAAATCTTTCCCCAAAATTTCTATATTGATGAGGCTACTTACTAGAGAAATGAAACACCTGTAAACCAAAGATCAAGCTTAAAGAACCCCAACAATACCACATTTGTTCTTCTATTAAAATGTCCTTATATTGCAGTATTATTTGTGTGTGTGTACCTTCAAGTCAGTGTTGACTCCTAGTGACCACATGAACTAGTTATTTATTTTATTTTATTTTATTTTTCGATTTGTATACCGCCCCTATTCCGCAGACTCGGGGCGGTTCACAGCAAATACAAAACATAAATATACAAAATTTAAAATACAATTTAAAAGCAAATTAAACTACTAGCTGTGATTAATTTAATTTAATTTAAGATACATTATTAAATACATTAAAAAACCCATCAGTCTGAGAAGGCCTGCAGGGGAAAGATTTTTCAGAGGTAGTTTGCCACTGCCATCTTCCAGGAACTGAGAAAGAGTGACTGGCCCAAACTGGCTTTGTGTCTAAGGCAGGACTAGAATTCAAAGTTTATCTTTAACAGTTTCTCTTTTCTTTCAATTTGAGAATTTACTGCCCTTCAATTCCATGGTTCTGAGAGTTTTGAAAGGACACTTAACTTTCATTTGGATATTTGAAAATATGGCAAGTGTCAGTGTCAATATATAATTCATTCTTCAAGGGATGTACTTCTCTTTCTTCCAAACAATCTGAAGTGGCTGGCATAAACACATGTGCAGGAGCAGCTGTAACAGCTTTCAAAGTATGCAGAAGAGGCAAATGTTTTAATTATTGAAAAATTGGGACTTCATTTATTCTCTTGCACTTCATGAAAAGCAACTTTTAAAGGCTTTGGTTTCCAAATTCTGGCATAATAACTTTTTCTTCTGCAGCTTCTTCATACTATGTCAAGTGCTGGACATTTATCAAAATAATATATTTTCCTACAGTTAATTACAAGTTTCACTGCATGTCTTGCCATGAAATCAATAAGACTTTAAGTAACATATTAATGTTGTTTTTCCTCAGAAATTGATTGTTTACATTCATATTTTAAGCTTCTTTGCTAATTTTCCCTATGTCCATTGATCCTGAATGAATGGCTAAATGGATGGATGGATGAATACTTTTAGAATTTCATTCACATAAAGTTATCTTGGCTGTATGTGCCCTGGTTAGCTAACAGTTCATGTAGAACCACCGAGGGCTCAGTTTAAACCAGACATCAGACAGTTTATCTTTCCAGCTCAGAATTGCTATTAAAATAAGGCCTGCAATTGAAGCCACTCAAATTGACACGGCGGCTTTTATATATATTACCAGGGTTATGCAGAAGGCTATTTTTATTCACCAGATTTTTCTTTTGCCCCCACCTCTTTGGGGAGATATTGATACATCTCCTTCCAAGGAAAGTATGGGCTAATTCATGGATGTGCCCATGCCACAGAATTTAATATGGCTGTTTAACATTTGATGACTTCCATCTGTCTTCATCAACCAATTTCACAGAAAGTAAACATAGTGCTTGAAATAATGCTGGATATTTAAACGCTTCACCTATTGTGTTTCACCACTGTCGGCTCTTTGCTCATTATCAACTTCGGTTGGTTCTTACATGGTTTCATGACTGAATCAAATGTTTTTGACGAAGCTATCATTAGAGGTGCCTCAAAAAACAAGTTGTATTTAATAGCTTTTGTGGAACTTTTCAGGATTCCTTCTAAAAAAGCCTGTTTGGAATTTGTCTAATTTTATTACCACAAGCTGTTATTATTCTGCCATTTTAATGGATGCTGTTTTTTTCTTCTTTCCTTGATTTAGGTATTACTTTAAGGTCCAAGCAACAAATCCTTACGGTTATGGTCCTATAAGTTCATCCATCACCTATGTCACTGAATCTGGTATGGTGGTTTAATATAGTATTAAAATACAAAATATTTTTAACTGCAAATTAGAGCACTGTCAACAAGAATCCAGTGGGGGTTAAGATTTCAGAATAAAAACAACAAATGCCAACAGGAATGATCAGGTAAAAACCCAGTAAAAGGAGGAGGAGGATCTGCTGGAATGTTAGGAAATAAAGACAGCTTTGCCCAATCTGAGCTTTCATCAGATATGTGGATTTATTTCCAAACTTCTCCAGACAGAATGGCTATTGCAGAGAATTCTGGAATTTGAAATTGCACAATTGGAAAGTACCAATCAGGGAGGGCTGGTTAAGAATTGAACTTAACAAAAAACACAGTGATGAAGTGCTGGCCAAAGGAATGAATTTGTGCTTCAGCTCTTGCTCTTTTGATGCAAAAAGCCAACATCAATGTTTTCTAACAGCTTCTCAGGTTACCCGATGTGGATTTAGTCTTTAGTTTTTCTATCCTGATAATAAAGAAAAGGAATGGCAGATCACTTCTATTTTCTTCTCAGGAAAACTACATGACTGTTTCCATTAGGTTGTCAGGGGTCAAGCTCAGCGCAAAGAAAAGTTTACCTTTACCTTTACCCTGATAGTGAGAAAAAAGGTTACATTAAAAAATGAAAAGAGGAAATTCCATTTCTGTTCCTTGCTTGGCAAGACACTTTAACAGTAATTTTTTTCTTTCTTTCTTTTAATCCTGAGCAGCTGAGTAATTGGAAGCAATTGTGTCTGTCAAAACGTTTGGGAAACAATTTTTTCTTTTAGATTTTTCCCCTTCTCAGCTGAAGCTTGTTTTCATTTCATAAAGCTAATTCTGTTCTTTGAAATTAAAAGCTTTTAAATAATTTTAAAATATATCCAGCTATAGACATATTTTTCCATGCTATTTTTACTTGAAAGGTTGATCATAAGTAGGTCAGTTGGCACAATGTAACAACCAAACAATGGGGTTGACACCTTAAACTAACTGTGGATAACTGCAAGGTTATTTTCCCCCCCCACCCTTAGAATCTTGAGTTCCTGACTTGGAATTCATGCACATAACCATATTTCAATAACTCTGCCTCCAAATCAACTCAACGGTTCTTATGGATTTAGAATAAGAATCTTTGCATGTGTAGGATATAAAAATGTCCAATTGAGTACCCTCACATGGATTCCTGGAAAAATCAATTGAAGCCTTAATTAGTTAGGAGCTATATCTGCAAGGGAATCAACACGTCTGCTCGACAAAAAGAGCAATTACATCATTTTATAGCAAGTCCTGCCCATTTTGGACATGCACAGTGATGTCACGTGCACATGAAAAGGGGGACATTTTGCAGCATGGAGTGATTACTTTGTTTCTCAAATCATCATGAAAGCACCAGGAGCCTGCAGATACCTAATCAGTTGATTAAACTGATTGGAAGAAATTTTTTAAATGGACTTCTACATTTACTAAAGAATTATTCCACTAAACTAGTAAATGTACATTAAGATATAATTTTAATATCAGCACTTTAAAAAAGAGTCTAGGTCAAGGGTGTCAAACTCATGTCGTCATGGTGGCATCACGTGATGTATCAGGACATTTTTCCCCTTTGTTAAACTGGGTGTGGGTGTGGCCAGCGCGTGACGCATCTGACCCACAGCCTGGGAGTTTGACAGCCCTGGTCTAGGTAATACCATCTCTGGCAGTGAAATGTGCAAATGTGGAGTTTTCATTGTCAAAAATAGAATTAATAATAATCGCAAAACAACTGGAGCACCACCTGAACACCTGCGTCATTGATAACATTGCCGCCAGTCACTTGCAAAAGGTAGCTTTACTTAGAAGAATTTACATCCTGTGACAATACTTTGAACACCATCAAACAACAGTATCTACTTATCCCAGAACTTTGGGAAGGACTCAATAGGCGGATAAAATGCCAAATACAGTCTGAACATCTGGCTGACTATGCAACAAGCTATCCTAATTTATTGAACTTCTATCCTGCCTGACATCCAATGACTGAGCAGCTTACAACAATAAAATAAACTATAAATAAATAAATAAATAAATAAAATAAAATAAATTACAATACAATCAATAAAAAATAAAGATAAAAGGGCAAGCACAATGAAGAGAGGGGTTTCACTTACAGGTATAAGCACTAGTATAATGTAGAGAAGGGAAAAAAAGGAAGGAGGCGTCAGAGGAAATGTATACCCTAAAATATATGGAGAAATTACAAAGAGGCAGCAGTGCTTCAGGTCTTCTTCATCAGAGATGCTAAGAAGAGTGGAGGCATAAAATAATTTATTCTTGAAGTCCAAACAACCCTCCAGTGTAAAAACACTGCTGTTTTGTCAAGCTTTTGAAGTATGTCCCACTGTTTTTAATTATACTTGCTGCTTTAATTGATTTCTATATGATATTGTGTGTGAGCCATTCAGAGTTTATGAAGCAGGATATAAATTATGCAAATCAACAAGGAGATTCAGAAATTACTTGTCTTATTTTGGCTGTGGATGCTGATTTTTAGAGTAAACTAAAACTCTCTGTGTGGAGAGAGTTTCCTTCTTTAAATTCCTGGGAGTCTCTACCTCAGCGAAGATCTCACCTGGAAAATCAACATCACCCAGGTGGCCAGAAAGGCCCAACAGAGACTCCACTTCCTTAGGGTCTTGCGAAAAAACAAAGTGGAACAACAACT
>JANHFL010000588.1:0-18961 GCA_032468155.1 Oxyrhabdium leporinum
AAGGCATTCCTCACATAGTGTCTTTGAAAATACCTATGTATCGTACTCCTTCCATACCATAAAAAGGCGTGCCATCCCAATTGGAGATCATGTCCCTCCAGTAATAGTAATCTTTTGTGTTTCAAGTTTATCCATTCTTTTACCCATGTAAGCACAGAAACCTGGTAATGTAGCTCCCAATCTGGTAATCCAAAACCCAAATCCAAATCCAAATCAAAAAAATTGCTTTTTTGTTCCTGTAACATTTTAAGTTTTATTCTTTTTTCCCTTGCCAAATGTACTTCAATATTATTATATTTATTTTTTTTAAAGTATTTTTTCTCTATTTTTATTGGTATTGTTTGAAATAAAAAAGTAATTTCGGTAGTATATTCATTTTTATAGTAGCTATTCTCCCTATCAGTACATTCTTCCATTTCTCCAGATCCAGCTTAATTTGTTGCATTAATTTTATATAATTATCATCTTTAATTGTTGCACACCTTGCTGTTAAATAGATGCCTAAGTATTTAACTTTCTTTACTATCTGGAGATCTATTTTCTCTGTCAAAACTTTTTTATGTTTATCTGTAAGATTTTTGACTATTATTTTAGTTTTTTTCTTTATTTATTTTCAATCCTGCCACTTCTCCATATTCCTCAATCTTCCCTATCACTTTAGTACCAGTTTCTAATGGTTCTTCTAGTACGAAAACTAAGTCATCTGAAATGCTTGTCATTTATATTTTTCTTTTTTTAATCTCCATTCCTTTTATTTCTGGGTCTTGTCTAATATTTCTGTTAAAACGTCTAATGTTAATATGAATAATAGTGGGGAAAGTGGACAGCCTTGTCTTGTACCTTTTTTTATACAGAAGTTTTCTGTCACATCACTTTATCATCACTTTGGCTCTCTGGTGTGTGTCGATTGCCTTTGTCACATTTATAAATTTTTCGCCAAAATCCATACATTTTAGTTGTTGCAACATAAATTGCCAATTTACATGATCAAATGCTTTCTGAACATCCAAAAAAAACTAATGCTAGTTGTTTTTCACTATGTACTTCATAGTACTCCAATGTATCCAGAATTATTCTAACATTATTTCTAATGTGTCTCAGGTAAAAACCCATTTTGATCAGAATGTATAAATTCAATCTTTCAGTGATTATTGAAGCAAATATTTTATATTCTGCATTTAATAAGGATATTGGCCTGTAGTTCTTTATTTGTGTTAGATTTGAATCTTCTTTTGGGATCAAGATGATGCTTGCTTCTGTCCATGTATCTGGTATTTTGGCTTCTAATAAGACCTCATTATACACCTCTAACATAGACAAACTCGAAGTGTCTTATAAGTTTTTATAGATTTCTGCTGGTAGGCCACCTGGGCCTGGCATTTTATTATATTTTTGTCTTTTAATTGCTTCAACTAGTTCTGCCATTATTATTCTTTCATTCAACATGTTCTTCACCATTTCTGAAACTTTTGGTATATTGGCCTTTTCCAAGTATTGTATTATTTTTTCCTCTGATACTTTTTCATAGTCATATAGCTTCTTATAAAACTCCTGTATTATATCTTTTTTCTTTTCTATTTGGTAATGTAGTGTACCTTGTAATTTTATACATTTGGATTTTGATGTGTCTTGGCTATCTTTGAAGAATAGATGATTCAGATAAGCTGTGTGCATGTTTATACAGTTTGCAAGTTCTCAAGATTTATGGATATTTTTTGCCCCATTTAAATGTTGTATTAGTTATAAAGTGACAAAAATGCAACCTTTTTTAATAATGAAAAGGTAATGAGAGGAGTGATAGTCCAGCGTCTCTGTATTTATAAAATATTTTTGTTTCCTTCCAAAGCATGCATTTTCAGAACATTTTAACTGCAGCCTGTAAGTAGAGGGGAGTTGTAGACCTTCATGCCAAAAATTAACCATCTTTTCAAAATGCTTTAATCTTTGTTTCTAGTCAAACAATAATCTTTGTTTCTAGTCAAACAAACAACATATATGTACCTGAAGACAGAAAGAGAGGTCACCTCCTTTTATATTCCAAAGAGGAATGGCAGGAAGGGGATTAATAGAAGAGAATAAAGGATTAAAAACAATTAGCCTTCCTTTCTCCATCTCTTACTTCTGTTCCTCATTTACAAACCAACAGTGCTGTTCACCAGATGACTGCCTGCATGTCACCACAGCAAAACCCACTTTATGTTTTGATGGTATTTCAGATGATCACATCAATGACTAAAATTCCAGGCTGTTAAGATTACACACTTCTTCCATTGTTTCCACATGATTTCTTTAATAGAAGAGGCTTTATTCCATTCCCATAAACTTCAGGACGAGGTTGATAGGTCTCTCATTTCATACTGTATGATCCAGTGAGCTGATGTTTTTCTTTTTCATTTAGAGAACAGAACAAAAATTTGGACTACAGTATAGTGACTGGATATGTCCTTACCTGCATTTTTCTTGAAAATATATATAATTACTCTAGGGTAGGGGCTGTGACTTCAACTGTAGGCTTCAACTCAGAATTCCTGAGCCAGCCATGCTGGGTCAGGAATTCTGGAAGTTGAAGTCCACGGGTCATAAATGGGCCCAATTGCCAACCCTTGTTCTAGGACACGGGTGTCAAACTTGTTGTGTCACATTGCCATTATGTGACATTTCATGGTGTTTTCCCTTTTGCAGAGCTGGAGTGGGTGTGGCTTACACATGACACATCTGGCTCACGGGCCGCCAGTTTGAATCTACGGTTTCAAATCCTCTAAATAAAACTTCCAAGAAATTAAATAGAAATATTGTAGATTATACTAATATAACTTCATTTATTTTGTACTCTTCATTTTAGATATTTCTTGGCTGTATGCGACATAGTGAACCCTATGGTTTATTATTTATTTATTTTATTTATTAAATTTATTTGCCACCCACCTCCTCATAGGCAACTCTGGGCGGTTTACAACATTAAACAAGATTACACTTCTAATAAACACAATTAGATTTTCCCATACAAAGTCACTGCTAACTACATAAATAATTCTTTCTGAAAGCCTCATTAGAAAGAACAGTATTCCCTGAGATGTATTTTATTCATGTATAGGATAAATATTGTGGATTGTAATAAAGGATTAATATATATGTTTGTCCATTTTACACCAAAGTAAGGCTTTTGGTGACCTTGGATCAACCACCCTCTTGTACGATGATCAATTTTTATAGCATTACTCAACAGTACTAAACGTCATAAACAGGCTTCATATATTAAGGACAAATGCGCAATAGACTTCATCAAAGAAAAAAGGAAAATGCAGGTGAACAGTTGATTTCAGATGCATCAACAATCAAAGTAACAGAAATCATGGGCATTCATTACAAGCCAGTTTAATACTTCATGGACAATAATGTTATTGCACAAATGACATGAGTATGTAGTATGCAAATTGCTTTATTAATATGATTTACATGATCCCAACCCCATTGTGTACAAAGATACTACAAAGGTAGTAAACATTACAGTATTAAAGAAAAATACAAGATGAGGTTCAACCTCCCTTCATATCTATCACCTTCATGAATGGGCATTATGAAGCACTGAATGGTAAATATGTAAGTAGTTGGAATAAATTGACATTAAAAAAAAGTATAGATGAAATTCACCATGAGGGAATAGACAGAACCAAGGGACCACTTTTTAAAAATGCTCCCTAAGTTTGTTACTTCACAATGTATCTATGGTTTTTCTTTTTTTCTTCTATTTTATCCCAAAAGGTACTTGACTGAGAATGTTGACCAGGGTTTTCATATGTTCAAAATGTGTCAGTAAAACATAGCATTTATTAATATAATTGGAAAATATGAAGTGGGACGCATATTTTCGAAGGAAAATGTAAGTAGTCATGCAATGTGGCTGTATACCAGAAACCATGCAACTCCAAAATGGTGCCCTAGATCTGAACCTAATTCCATTTTGCTTGGTATCTTTATATTTGCTGTAACAAATTATTGCTGGGAGTATGCTTCATGGTTATCTTTACATTAATTAAGGAGTTTTCTATAATACATACAAATGTAATCTTCCTGATATTGGCATCAAGACATTATTACTATTGCTTTTATTTCACATGTTGAAATGCTCAACTAGACATAGTTTCAGAGAGTTTTATCACATCAACATAAGAGAAGGAGAATCCAGTTAAAATCTAATTACCCTCTTGGGGTATACCTTTGTCTTAATCTTGGTTATTCATCATTACTAAGTTAAATTAATCTTCTTTAAAAATACATATTTTAATTTTTTAAACTAAGGCATTTGTTTTGCTTCTTTTTCCTAATTTTTGAGTGTCTTTTATTTTCAGCTCTTCCATTTTAGCACACCAGTCTTTGCAACTGTTGCAAGTTAAAGGAAAAATAGCAAAATATTTGTGTTGACTTCAGAATGCTGCAGATTAAAAGCAGATGCATTCTCTAAGCATATGTTTTAACTTTCATTGATGTGCTCTGCAAAGCAGTCTCTAGGCCAGGAAGAAATTGTGTTTGCTAATTGTGGGCAGTTGGACAGATGGGGAGCTAAAAATAATATTTTTATGTTTTATTACTATAAATTATTTTATTTCTTCTCTCAAACAAATCTGGTGAATTTCACACGCTTTTCCAACAAAGTTGTCATCAAGACTGGAGTTCCTAATTGAATTTAACTAATTGATAGTATCTATTTTCATAGTTATTTTAAAAATGGTAACTGAAATAAAAGGCTTATAAAAGTAGCACTGAATTATGTATTTATCATTCTTAACCAAGCTCATGGCTATAGGTGCATTCATAATTTCACCATGGTTTTACATGGGTATTCCCAGGATTCTTTTCCATTTCCATTTTTATTATGATTTTGAAATTAAATACAAATAATCACATAGGAAAAAAGAAAAAGTGGCTATCAATATACAAAAGAATAAATAAATAAATAAATAAAAACACTACAATATTAGGAAACAACTTGATTATAAATAACAGATAGTCCTTGCTTATCAACTGCTTTGTTTAGCAACTGTTCAAAGTTATTATGGCGCTGAAAAAGTATTTTTTATAACTGGTCCTTGAATCTGTGTCCTTTGCAGCATCCCATGGTTATGTGATTGTGATTTAGGTGCTTCACAGCTGGAGCTCATTTACAACAGTCACTGTGTCCCACAGTCCCATGATCACTACTTGCAACCTTCAGAGCCTGTTTCCTGCAAGCAGTCAGTGGGGAAGCCAGAGGAAGTTGCAATCATTTACATCTCACTTAATGACTCATATCAATTCACTTAATGACCACAGCAGCAGTCCAGTGCAGTCCTGAAACATTTCACTTTACATCCATTGGTCCCAATAAGTCAATAAGTGAGGACTACCTATATACTCTTCTCTCCTTTTGTACCCTCAACTGATCATTCAAATATTTCTGATTTGTTTCTGATTTCTACTTGAATCCTTTCATCTAGTTTGTTTTTTCCCCCTTAGAAACCATACTTCAAATATCTGAGTTGAGGTGTTCACAGGATTGAAGGTTTTCATTGAAACAGTGAAAGGACTATTGTGCTGCCTTGATACAAGTCAGCCCATCTGTCAATGCTTGCAATGCCACAACACACACACATAAAGGACAAAGCTCAGGCATAGCCTTTAATAATTCACAAATCCATCTGCAAAGTAGGAGGATTTTGCAAATGGAGTAGAATTTGAAAGGAGGCCAAAATTAGCCTCAAATTAAGTCAATGTTTACATTAATCCTTGTGATGTAGATTTGCTACCCTGTGTGTCTATCAATAAAATATAGATTTAATATATGTATTAAATCTACAGTGACCAAAGTTTCTAGGGAAAAATAAAGGACAACTTGATGTTTGTAACTTTGCTTTACAATGGAAATTTCAAGAGGAAAACTAAGAAAAGCTTTCAAAGAATGCATATTCTAATAAAATATCTAAAATAAAACAGTATTTGTGTGTAATTTTAAAAAAACCACCATATTTTTCACGTGAAAAACTATGCATTAAGTACCAAATTAAAAGATAAAATAAAACTTCCAAAAATAAATCTAAAGGATTTATAAAGGATGTATTTTCACTGTAATTATATCTGAATTCTAGTTGTAAGATCTTGGCAATATGGAATATATTAGATATATTTGATGTCATACATTAGATATATACAAAATCCAACAAACCATGATAGTTCATAGAATTATGTAAACCAAATTACTTTAGAATAATAGCTTGTGGTTATAGTTAGTCACCTTCCAAGGGCTTTGTCTACAAATGCAAATCTTTAAATATTTGAAATAATTACAATAAAACTCAGGCCCTGTAAATGTTTTAAGAGCCCCAGGTTTCTAACACTCTTTTCATGGAAATATTCCAGATGAGTTTTTTTCCTGCATTTTAATGGAAATGAAACCAAACAATAATCTCACCAACATCTCCTGGTTTTAAATATAAAGTGTGACATTATTTTAGTTTTTCTGCAATGTGGAACATTTATTTCAAGATTTATGCTTTGGTATTTTCCAATAGGCTAATCTTTTAATTCTTTCGAAATGCATTTTCCACATTCTTATTGTGTGCTATTTAGCTAAACATAATATTTAAAAAAATCAAGCCATCACTTAACAACCCCCCCACCCCCCATCTACAAATGGGCTCAGGAGTGGGGAAAAAGCCACTGGCAGAAATCCACTATTCACCAAGCCTGTAAACAGCTTTTTGCTCAAGCTGGCAACAGGGTCGTTTTTTCACTGTGGTTTTCCCCTAGCATCTCTTTCTTCATTCCTCTCCCACTGAAACGAATCCTTATGCCAACCGTCATAGTTTTATTTTTCTTCTATATTTTTTTTTGTTGTTTAAAAAAAGTTAAATCCATTGGCACGCAGCAACTACAGTGCCACCATCGATATTTTTACAAAAAAAACCCAACCGTCTCCGAGCCACGGAGATAGAAAAAGGAGGAGGAGGAGGAGGAGGAGGCGTTTTCCGTTGGCTTTTTTTTGCGGCCCGGTGGACAGTTTCTGAAATAAAACGCAAGGCGCGCTTAATTAAGCGGAGAGTTCGCTTTGAGAGGCGCTGCTGCTTTTCCAGGTGCTAGAGACGCGCGTCCCGGCTGGTCCAGCAGGGGGCGCGGGTGGGTCAATCAGGGCGGACTGGCCGGCCCCTTCCAGGCGGCGGGGCTGCCTTGGCTCGGGATGGGGCGGTCTGGAGCGGAGCTTCGAGAAAGTGACAAGCCAGGAGGCTGAGGAGCGAGGGAGGCCAGCGAAGGCAGCCTACTGCCCGCCCGGAGGCCAGTTGCACAGCCCGGCGAGAAGAAAGAGGGAGAGGACGTGCGAGCGAAAGCCCGTTCCAGCCACCGGGCGCGGGATTCCTGGATGTTGGAGTAGCGAAGAGGGACGAGGAGCCGGCTCAGGAATGCAGCGGCGGCTCCATCCGGGCAGCTGGAAAAGGAGCCCTTTCCTGCTCCAGCTGCTCCTGTGGCTGCACACCCGGAGCCTGGCCGAACCCGTCGCGCCAGGTAAGCCAAGGCCAGTCCAGCTTGCCCAGCCTACCGTTCACGCGGTTGAAGATGCCCCGGCGGAGAAGACTCCGCTTCTGGCTCGCTTCTGCCGGACTGAGAGCGCCCCGGGCTTCCCTGCCCTTCTTCCCGATCGGAGTTCGGGCGGCTCGTCCGAGGGTGCAATCGACGGGATTCGTTTCTGTGTGTGTGTGTGTGTGTGTGTTTAAAAAGGAGACTTTTCGCGTGGGGTGGTGGCACTCGACGGACACTGCCCCTTCGGCTTTGGAGCGACTGAACGCCAGATAAACGTGTTGCACGTGTGTGTGTGAATGAATGTGGGAGCGAGAGAGAGCGAGTCGCGTGTCTGCTAAGACTGGCCAGTTCTGAAGTTCAAATCTACTGGGAGGCTGGATTCAGTCTTCCCTGGGATGCTAAGAGGGATCGAGAATGTCAAGCGCACGTGAGAAAGGTATAGCGTTACTGAACATACGCAGATTTATTTATTTCTTTTGCAGCCGGAGGATTGCAAATGACGCGTCCCAAACAAGGGATTAACTGGCATAGCATTTAGGGCCTGCATTTGATCGTGGTTTGTGCCTTCCTCCCTTCTTCGTAACGAAGGCGGTTCTTTTTGCTACCAATTTCGCATTGAAACCCCCTCGGGATGCCGCAGAAGGCTCCAATCTGTTCCGTTCCCCTGATTTCTCCCCTCCGGTACTTGTTGGCCGAATGCGAGAGCCGTGGCCCGTTGTTGGGGTTGTAACGAGCGAGGTTTCCGTATCCCCAAACTAGCCTGCCTTCCGCGCCTTTTTGCCATGAAGGGCTCCTTTCCTCAACCCTCGAACCGTCTAGAGTCAAACATGCTCCGCTGCAAGGCGAAAATACTCTGCACGTGCCCAGAGCAAGCCTGCCTGGCAGCGGCGTTGCAGCCCCTCGGGTGATGGCTGAACACTTAGCTATAAGCGCCGGCAGGAAAATTCGATTGGGAAGGGCGTCAGGAATTGGGTCTATTTTTCCGCCTCGCCTCCTCTTTAGGATCCCCTCAGGTTTTCCCGAGCACCTTTTTTATGCTGCAGGAGGCATCCGAACGGGCCTCGTCCACCGTTCTTCTTCACCCTCGTCCTCTTTTACCGAGGTCTTGCACTGAACCACATTGGAAGTGGACGCTTCAATCGGAGCAAACCAGGATTTCAAACTGGTTTACTTGCTAGCTGTCGTCCCAGAGTGCGGGAGAGTCTGCAAAGATCTGGGGGGACGGGAGGGGGGGGGAAACGACTTTTAGGGTAATTCTGTGTAGTGAGGTGGGGTTGTGGGTTCCTGAATATCATCTGGATTTGCATCTTTAAAAATCAGAATGACACACTGGCAACATTTAACTAATTAGTCTAGCCTAGTAGGCCTTATTACCTCTCCCTGAGAGTTTCTGTCTTTTTGCTTTCGTTCCCCTTCAGCTTGGGCTGAAACAGAATGAAAAAGGCAGAGGAGATGGCCTGTTGGATTCAGTTCAATTAAAAGGGTGGGAAAACTTGGTTAGAAGGGATGGAGTTGGGGAAATGCTGTTTTGAAGTTGACAAAGTCAGAGGAAACTTAAACTGGTTCCCCTGGTAGATTGTGGTGGAGTAAATTGCTTTTGGGTGGTGCAAGTCTTGAGAGGTGACACAAAGAAACCTGGAAGCACAAGTGTGTTGGCACCACAATAAAGGAAAGGGAAAGTGTATACTTCAGAATGATACTAGACAGGAATTTTTGACATCAGATTTTGTTGGAGATTACAAGGAAGAGCCAAATCAGACTCATTACCATTCAGAAAGATTTACTGCCAGAAAATGTTCACAGGACTGCATCGAGGCCTGTGCCTCAATTCAAGGTAACGTAAGAATAACATTGATGGGGCTGGACTGTATTGGGTCTGGGTGAGAGGTTATTTGGAGCTGCATGTAAACTGCTCCCATTCAACTTCATACATTGAAAAAAAACCCCAAAAAGTTTACACATTTGTATTATTGAAAAAAATTATATGCCCCTTTTAGTCAGTAGATTCCAAAAGATCATACCAATCAATCACAAAATTTTAAAAGCTATAGCAATTGTAAATTTTTATATTTTTATATTGAATATTATATTGAATATATAATATTATATTTAATATTGAAAATTCAGCAAAACATCAGTGTACATAAAATAAGCTAGACTAGAGCATTTAAAGTACTGAAATAGAGAAAGACAACTTGGATCCAAAAAGAACTGAAGGTATTTCTTTTTGCTTAGTTCATGCCCAATAGAGAATGTAATTCTTTTTTTTTTAAAGTAAAAGTTTTGGACTGTCTTACATAGGGAAACTGTTTGGATCTTAAATCACTTGGGATTTAGAAGATAAGCTTTTTAAATTGTTACCAGTGAATAAGCAGCAGTGCAATCCTTTTAAAATAATCTACACTGCTTAATATTATGGAAATCATATTTTAGAGGTAGTTGAGGCTTCCAAGTTGTTTTAAAAAGAAAACTCACACATAGAGTTTAAGATAAAATCAGAAGGAATAAAACCAACACCTAAAAAGGAAATCCCAAATATTGAAATTAATGCAAACATGTACATACTGAAATACTAGGAGACAGGTAACACCCCCCCCCCCAAAAGCTTCTTCAATGGACATGCTGAAATTTAAAAGATAAGGACTCCCTTATTTGTTCCCCTCATAGTTACTTTAGTTCATTTTCTGAGATTGTAAGTGTTGGCAAGTTGCTTTGGGTGAAGGTTTTTCAAGTAACCATTGTCACCCCAATTAAAGTGGTGAAAATAATTTGAACTGTGGACTCTAGAAGTCACAAGCTGGAGTTTGGAGTTCTCTTCAAAGACATCCATCCCGTTGAGCACTTTATAGGAGGCAATCGTAGATATCAGTTCCGCATAAATAATAAGCAGTTTGATGTCTAATAATGAAGCTGGATTTACAAGCATCTTTATACTTACTGCATGCTTGCTTTTTGAGTGAGAAAAGGAGTTAAATCACATCCTGAACAAATTAAAACTGAGTCTTCGTGTATTTGGTCATGTTTAACCTTGTCTTGCCTATAGCAGACCATGTTCATGATGTCATAGCTTAAATATTAATATTGGTTAATATACTTCAACCACTCTGCTTCAGCTACAATTACTGGTACAACTTTGTGTATTAGACAGTATCTGGCCAATGCTAGATTAATACATATTTACTCTTTGGCTGCTAAGTGTGTGAGTTGATTTAAATCTAAGGTAGTTAATGTGTGATAGTCTGAGATAATATGCATTTTTTTTCTACAGAATTAATACTCTGCTGTTTACAGATACAAAATATTCATTGGGTAAAGTGGTGCTAAGTAACTAGCATCTATAATTATAAAGTATTGGATTAGGACTGGATTTTATTCTGGGATAAATTCCAGCAGATCAGAGTATGAGTTGTTAATCCAGAGGATTGCTGTCAGGGAAATAAAGCAAATATGATAAATATGGTTGCACCTGAAAATCATTCTGCATTTGGAGCGTGTGTTTTTGTTTGTATATGAGAGAGAATTGGGCTACTGCCATGCTAATGTTAAAGCTTTGCTGGAATAATGAAGAGTGCATTATGCTGTTCTTAGCCTTGAATTTACCTACTTTGGAACTATTCTGGTATTGAAATGCATGAGATACACAAGTAAGGATATTCTCTTTTATATTCCGTAAAACGGTGTGAAGTAGGTAAGGTTGAAAAAGGTACATTGTCCAAGGTTACATAGCTGTATTAGTGTAAAATAAAATTCAAGGCCATCCCAGTTGTAATGGTGCCAGTTATTTGTAAAGTGGATATATTCAAGAGAAAGATTTTGACAGTGTTGCCTTCAAGATTCTGGCTGAGTGTGAATATGATTTGGGTTTCCTGTACAGAAATCATATATTTTCATTGTTCTGCAATACTGAGTAAATTCTATATCCTTGGGAAAAGGTATATTTACTATGAAGGGACTATTGCAAAAATGACTTTAATATGATGATCATGTTATGATTTCTGATGTGAAAGAATGAATAAAATATTACTTTAGTGTGAAACAATCTGTGGTGTAGCAAAATATAAATGCTAAAATGGTTTTTAACTTTTTCTTAACTTTTGTGAAAACTTTAACTTACAATTTTATCAGTTGGCGGTTTAAACATTTAATACTTAAATAATGTCCTGCTGAATTTTTGCAGTTGAGATCATCACTTTTACGCAAAGTGCTATAACTGACTGTCTTATAAAAGAAATGTGAGAAAGTTCTTCAGTGTTTCTAAATATTTTTGCATATTTTTTTAGTATTTAAAGTGAGTCATATGTAATTTACCTGTTTAAAAAAATTCAGAAATTCTTGTTCAACAGAAAATTACTTAAGCGTTAGGAGAATCTAGTTTTTTGAATAAATACTTGTGGAAACCTGCATTATCAAAATAATTTCCATATAGCAAAAAATTAAATTTGCTTTTTTCAAAAATTAAATTCTCAAGCTTCTGTGGCAGTTGAAATCTCACGCCACAGGTCTTGACAGATTGAAATTTCCATTCCCAAAGTTACTCGCATATCACTAAGGTTATATGTAAATCCTTCATCCATCGATTGTTATTAGGGATTATTATTATTCCGTGTAAATTAGTGACTGCATTCACAATTCATTTTAAACCATGTTTTATTTACTTATTTTATTAAGCCACAGTTACCTGGGTTGTCACAATGCACAGAGTTATAAGTTGTGGTTGACGAATCACAGCATCTGTATTCATGCAGCAAAGCCAAAAGCAAGCAAACCACTGCACAAGATAGCCTGTTACTCTGAGTTCCTCTAAGTTTAATGCTGCAAGACAGCATTAAATTGTGGGCCATCTATTGAGGTTAAGCCCCAATCTCACTTTTCGGTCTCTTTGCTACATTTGTCTGATCCCACAGAACATGCGAACCAGACAGAGTATGGGTATCCGTGACTTACAACAATTCACTTAGTGACCGTTCAAAGTTACAACAGCACTGAATAAAGTTACAACGGCATTTAGTGACTTATGACCACTTTTCACAGTTACAACCTTTGCAGCAGCCCCATGGTCATATGATCAAAAGCTTGGCATCTGGTTCACATTTATGTTGATTGCTGTGTTTCAGAATCATGTGGTCACTTTTTGCAACCTTCTGACAAGCAAAGTCAATGGGAAAGGCAGGCTCACTTAAGAACTCTGTTACTAACTTCACAGCTTCAGTGATTCACTTAACAACTGTGGCAAGAAAGGTGGGAAAACTGAGGCAAAACTCACTTAACAAATGTCTCACTTAACATAGAGAAACAAACATTCCCTATCGCTCTGGTGTTTTCTCAGCTTTTTTTTGTGATTGCTGCAGAGTGGCAGCTAGTGAAGAAAAGACTTGATAAAGATGGTTCACAGTAAAAGATGGGATGAGATGGTGGTGTTATGGTTCTGCATTTCATCACTTTCTTGCTACAATGATGTAATAGAATCTTTTAAAAACTATAGTCATATTAAATGTAACTTTTTTGGATTATAGTGAACCACAAGTTTGCATATTGCTTCATACTCAACCATCATATGAAGTGACCCTTGACGTTAATAATAATTTATTAAATTTGTATCTCGCCTGACTTGTAACAAAAACTCTGGGCGGCTAGAAACATAGAAAACTGATGGCAGAAAAAGAACTAATGGTCTGCCCTTTGAGTTTGCTTGTTTTTTGTTTTCTTTTAAATTTATTTTAATTAATTAACTGATTTTAATTATTTTATATTATTTTTATTTTTAAATGCTGCACTTGTATTTATCTAAACAGTGTATTTCAGTAACATTAATAGAACTAGAATAGAACTGGAGAATGTACCTTCATTTATAAAACATACCCCCTTTTTTTGTAAAATCTTGTCTAAAGTACCATATTTTTCGGAGTATAAGATGCACTTCCACCCCCAAAAGAGGGTGAAAATTAGGGTGCATCTTATACACCAAATGTAGCTCCCTCCAACCTTTGGCCGTTTTCGGCCTCCGCATGCTGTTTTAGACCTGTTCCAGGCTGCAGGGTTCACCATAGCACATCGCTGCCTCTGTGCCTCATGCTTTTTCCTCCATGCCTCACGTTTTTGGCCTCCATGCGTCGCATTTTTGGCCTCCGTGCCTCGTGTTTTTGGCCGCCTCATGTTGTGTTTTTGGCCTCTGTGTGTTGCATTTTTGGGTTCCAAACGCTCTGTTTTAGACCTGTTCCAGGCTGTGGGGATCGCCACAGCACATCGCCGCCGATTGCCGCCTCCGTGCATCACATTTTCGGCCTCCACATGCCCCGTTTTTGCCTCTGCGCATCACGTTTCCAGGAGGTTCCAGGTGGTGGGAATTGGCAGCGGCGGCCACAGCGATCCCCACTGCCTGGAACTGCCCAAAAATGCCATGCACGGAAGCCAAAAACGCAAGGCACAGAGGCGGCGATGGTCTGTGGCAATCTCCGCAGCATGGAACAGCTGATTGGGGTCATTCTGGTAGGTGGATCCACCCACCAATCAGCTGCTCGTGCTGAATCAGGCTGTGATAATGTGCTGAAGCTGACCAGGCTGTTTGCTATTTGCTGCAAGGACGCTAGCCAGATGAATACCGATAGATGCTGGAAGGCAGAGGCAGAATTTTTTTTTTCTTGTTTTCCTCTCCAAAAACTAATGTGCGTCTTATACTCCGGAGTGTGTTATACTCCAAAAAATACGGTATCTGTTTCAAAGCCCAGCAGGTATATTTGCATAATTTCCCGGTAAGACTTTTAATCTTAAGTCGTCCCCTTTGACCCATGCTGAAATATAAAGCCAATGCAATTAGTATTTCAATAGTTACAGCAATATAGATTGCATCTTTAAGTGTCTATTAATGATGAAAATATAAGCCCACTACAACATGAGAAAGGCAGACTCAAATTTAAGAGTGCAAGACCGCAGTGTTAGACTAGATAAGCTTTTAATGTGATCCCGCATGACTGTTCAGAGTCATTTTGTTCTTTCCTTCAGTTCTCAAGTCCTATTGGCACTTCTAGCCAGTAGACAATAAAATCCTAATAAGAAAGGTATCCAAAGATCCTTCAAGCCGAATTTAGCCTTTTTTTGCTGAGAAAAATATTGCTGATTTCAATAACTTAAGTTAAGCCAACAGTGGTCCTGGTCAAGATTCAAAATCATGAGATTTTAGAATGGGTTTCTTTTTAAAACTCTGTTTTAAATTTGTTTTGCTATCCAGCAAAACATTATCCATAATAAAATTGAGAATTTTTAGATAAATCTCTTCAAAATTTATATATACTACCGTAGTCAGATAAACTATTATAACAAGAGGGAACCAGCTTAAATAATACTTTTCTGGCACATGGTAAACACAGCAGAGTGGAAAAACTGGGTAAAAAAACCTTTGTCCAAAGCAATTATCATAAAGTTCTTATCTGCCAAGGGCAGGGTGCCAGGCACCAAAATGCTTTGTCACAAACCTTGATCTTTATTATTAGGAGTGAATTATTTAAGGTTTATTTATTTATTCCATTTTTACCTACGTTTCTGCCCAAAAATACTTAGTAAAGCTTATCTTCGCATGCCACTGTAATGAATGTTGTTTGGGAAGTTTGGACTGATTTATGCACTCGGGGGAAAAAAGTTTGGGTAGCCTAAGTTAAATTTTCCCAAGAAAGAACTAGACATTTGAAGGTTATTTGTGAGTATATAAGCCTGAACAAAAAATGCTCTCCCTGAGGTGTGATATTGGATACTGTTCTGCAGAGACAAGCAGAGAAATGCAATAACCATTTGAGACTGAAAATCTCACAGTTGAAAATGCTTCAAAACCCTTAACTAAAAGCAGGTGCTTATTACACAGATGTTATCTTACATACCAGGAATATCTATAAAGCTGCTTCATGCAGAATAAAATAAATAGCTGTGTGTAAAACTGTTTAAATAAAAACCCATCTCTTGTCACTCATCCTAGTGGTATCTTGTTTAAAAGAACGTAAGGTATAATATATGTGTTCATCTTTGTGGACCCACAAGAAAAAACTGTGTTGTTTCTAAAGGGATTATCTAAGCTACTTTCTTGGAAAATGTTTCTTAAAAAAACCTGGGAAACTTTTATTTAAAATTAGTATTTTAAACATTATTTTAGAATAGTACAGTTTGCTTGTGAAAATAATGTTGCATACACTAAGGTCATTTTTTAAAATATTCGGTCTTGGAAACAAGTGAAATAGAATATGTTTATAGTATTAAGGCTTGTTTATTAGTAAAGAGTCAATCATTAAGCTTCTTAGGAATTTGATAAATTGGATCTTCCATTGCAAGAGTAGCTTGTAATTTATCTTTAAAGTATATCTCTGATGACTTATATTGTAATATAACTCCACATTATGCTTCTAGTAATGGATCAGCATGCTCCAGTGCATCAATGATCTGTAGAAATACAGCATTCACTAGTTGTTGGGGAATAACACGTTGATAAATTCTGCTTTTGTGGAGATAGATTTGGTAATCTGTGGAGTGAATTGTAATGAGTAACCCAACCAGTAATTGAAGGATTAAGACTGTGCTACCGGTACTTTACACTAACATATGGCAACAGTCCCTCATCTCCTCTTTTTAAAACAATATCAAAAACAGTGGTGGGGCATTTAACGGGTAAAAAAAAAGAAAAAATGACAGGAAAGGAAGAAGTGTTTAATCTTTTTTTTTGCCAGTCATTTTTTTGGCTTAAATCTCCTGGTTGCTTTCCATTTCGCAATATTTATTAGGACAAATATATGTACGGTGTTCCATATGGAGGAAAAATTCCAAACAAAATTAAAAAATGATTAATGCTAAAGACCCGTTTTTGTTCTCCAGATATTTTGTCCTGAATCCTCCTTAATAGTTATATGCATAGTTATGGTTTTTTTCTTTATGGCTCTTTAAGCCTTTGAATGAATTTAATTGTCCAAATATTGCCAAAAAAAATTTCTGCTTGTGTCAAGAGGGAACATAAACATAGAAATAGGTAGGAATTCTACTGTGTGTCACTTTCACTTTTAGATTTTTTTATATATCTATCTTAGTAGTGTCCTGAGGCCAGACATAGGTCTTAATCAGAAGAAATGTTTCAACTCAACCCGAAGCATCTCTGAAAGCGCAAATTCAACTTCAACTTGCATAGGTGTAATTTTCCTGCCTTGAAACCACATTGCCTTCCATAATATCCCAAAGTGAATTGCAACTCATCCAGTTTTATACAGGCTGGTTGGTAGTACTATCTTACCTGTTTTCAAGTCATTTGAAATTGCATGATAGCCTACCTTATTTATATTCAAGTGGCTATGAGAATGAATGCTCTAGTCTAGTTCCACATTTCTGAGGATGAACATCTGTGAAGAGAACCTTCTTAATCCAAGAAGAACAACACTATGCAAATGTTCACCTCTCCATGGAAAGGGGCAAAGATCATACAGGATATTTACCTTGTTTCACACTTTAAATATCACTTAGTTTTATAAAGACTAAAATTGGTTGTTAAGCTAGTCACCTCATTGGTGCTTCAGTCTACTAAGACATCAGTTGGAGTGTGCAAACCAGAATATTAACAGAATAATTCAGGCAATACTTAATTTATTTTATGGACTATTTAAATCCAACATTTCTGGGATTTCCAGGTTAGCTTTTCAAAGGTGGATAGATACAGTCCAAGAAATAAAAGGAAATATTCTCATGTTCTCCCGAATAACCGAATTAGAATTTTTTTGCCTGTGATAGACATGAAACTAAGTTGTACACTTTTAAAAAAGAATCCCTATGTATAGTTTAGATATTTTTAAGGATTTCACAGCTTTGGATATAAATTAAAGTTCTGACAATCATAGGGCAGTGAGTCTTTATCTGAACTACATATTAATGTGTTATTTTGAGAAAGTATTAAACATATAGAAGTTACCAGAAAAGGAATAAATTATGTTCTTTAGATAAGTTTTCATGCATACATTTTTGGATTTATTTATTTATTTGTCTAGTGAAATAAGATGGGAAAGGCAGCTCTGTTTTATAGCCTTGGGGTTTGCATCAGGAAACAATTCTTGTGGTGTCAAGCAGATTGTTTTTGTTTCCTGTTACGTTCATTCTCAAAGCTTTTGTTGTGAAATCTTATACATTGGATAATAATTGGCTTAATAGAAGCCAGTCTGCATGTTGCATTTTTATGCAAACACCAGCATATTATAGAATGGCTGATCATTAGAATGTCAGATGTTGCAAACATGGATAAATACTGGATGAATTAAAGTCTCACTGAGCAATCCCCATGGGGTTGCATTCCTATCTTTTCTTCTCCTTTATGGTAGCTACTTTGAGATTTTCTGTGTGCGTGCTGATAAATTAGTTGTCAGTATTCCTATATAGAATTGCTTTAAAATACTGTATCTTTCTGAAAGAGGGAACGGCACAGAGACAATATTAATGAATTTTGGTGGACTCTAAATGTAAAAAATGGTAATTTAATCTGTAATCCCTTAAGATTGGCTGAATTAATTTTAGGATCCATATTTGCAAGACATTATGTATCAAATATGTAATATTAGACTTCTGGCTGATGTCACAATGACACCAGACACAGAAATGGAGTGCTCCGTTTTTGTACTGGCTTTTTCTTGTTTGTAGGCTCCGTAAGGAGTCAAAAGCCGCCTTGGAGGGGCGATGAAGCTAAGGAGGGACACAATCTCCTGGTGAACCCTCGGGCTATTTCCCTCTATGCCATGATGAAGAGAAGAGGCGGTCTAAGATGGCCGCTACAAATTTGGGACAGCTGAAAAAAGATCTAAGAGTGTACTGGAGCGAAGTAGGTGAACAGTGCTTGGAACTGGGTGAGAAGAACTTTTTATCTTATTTGAAACCCCATAAGAATTTGCAAAAGGATCCACAACTACTTAATTAGCAGCGATTTGGCACTTTGGAAAAAAAATACAAAATTTTAAGGAGGAATTAGAGGGGAAAAAAGAGAAAATTTGCTAAAAATACAGAAAATTGGACTTAAACTGGATAGGTGTTTTGTTGGACAGACACCTTGAAATGTTGGAATTATCTACCCAAAACTGACTATTTTTAAAGTGTGGAAGATTGGAAAACGGATTGAAAATGACCAATATTGAAATTTAACTACAGAGTGCGACCTGCTGACGAAAGGAATAATAACACTATTAAAATCTTGCTTGTCTAATGTGATAATATGAAAGGAAATACCACTAAAAAGACTCCTGAGGAGTACAATATAAGATTGGATTGATAGAGGGACTTAAAGAGGTGCTGGAAGATACAAGGAGTTCTCCAGAGGAGCAGATAGATTAAGCTTGGGACATAAATAAAATATTTGGAGTATTGGATAAAAGAGGGACTCAATAAAACTTAACAAGATGTCTCATCAAGAAGA
>JANHFL010000592.1:110259-132307 GCA_032468155.1 Oxyrhabdium leporinum
AGAGAGAGAGATAGAGAGAGAGAGAGAGAGAGAGAGAGAGAGAGAGAGAGAGAGAGAGAGAGAGAGAGAATGTAAACTTTATCTGCACCACAATGAAATTTTGTCAGTTCGAGAGGATAGAAAAGGGAAAAGGAAAGCTGCCTTCTATGCCTACTGTATACTTCGGTGTAGAAATTAATCCTATATAGTTACAGTGAACATATGTCCTTCATTAGAAAGAACAGTCCTTTATTTTAGAAAGATGTCCTTTAAATTTATTTATCTTTAAAAAATGTACCATTGTCCTTTATTTTGGTCATTTAACTTTTACTGTAGAAATGATGCTTAATTAATTAAGACTTAATTCACAGTCTTCCACATTCATGTGAAAAATATGGAAATTGAATTGTCTGCTTAAAATAATTTTACACAGTGTTGGATTTTAGTTATTGTTATTAGAATACATGTTTTTGTAGTTTTTCTTTGTTTTGATCTTGACATTTCCTTTAGAAAGTAGTTATAAACATAAACAATTTGATCCCTTTATCCTTCTGAACCTTTCACATTTGCCCCTTTTTCAGGTTTGTCCTTTCTTTTTTCCAAGAAAATATGGTCACCTTAAGTACAGATCAACCCTGTGCCACTTGTGACATACCAAACCAATCACAGTCTATTAACCATGAATAGTGGCAGAGCAGAGACTCAATAAGTTATTTCCAGCTTGAACTTAATAAATTGTATGTTCTCTAGGTCAACTGTAACTTAACACCAAGGCAGTACTTCTGTGAAATTTCCTGGAGCAAGCCCCAGTGAATTCTGAGTAAACCTGTATAAGCTTGACCAGCTACAGACAAAGCCTTTGAACTAAAGACTAAATGCATTCATGTTACTCTTATGGTGTAACTTTGTGCCATAGTCCAAGTCATTCACGATGGTCTCTTGAGCCTCAGAATACACACACACAGACACACAGGCACACAGACACACATGGTGGGGGTGGGGAGAGACACTCTTTCGAAGAATGTGAAATGTTTGAATCTCTGAATCTGAATCTGAAAATGGCAGGAATTGAACTATATTAGGAAGTGATCATGTTTAATGTTCCTGGAATTTCTGTCTGTTAAGGAATTTTTTTGGGTTGGTACACAATTATAGCTAGGAAAAGTAGGGATTCATTATTTGCATATAAGTAAGAAAAACAGATTGTTCCAAGTTCCTGCAAACACCAGTTTTCTTTCTGATGGTTTGATCAGAAATGCAGCATCTTTTTATGAAGGCTTTGCAGGTTGATCAAGCAGTTGCCGAGCTGTGGTCCCTAAAGAAATTATTAATTATCTGGTTAATGTGCATCAGGCTGGGGGAGTCTGAGATTAATCACTGGCGCCAGGATGAGTTGCTGAAGTAGATTTTGGTTTTTTGTCTCCTGTCACTTGATAATGGCTTTTCTTTCCTACACCATCAGGTGAACAGGTGCAGAGATGCTGTATTTTCATTTTCCTGTAGTCAAGAACAGCCGGCGTCCAGGAAATGCCTTTTTCTCAGTCCTGCTGCATGAGCAGTTTGCAACATGGGCTGCTACCTGTTAAAATGGCCCAGCTGCAAGAGATTTTCTTGGAATAACTAACCATCCAAAATACAAAAGCATGAACAAGAAGGGTTGCAGACAGGTACTGAATTTTGACATGGGACAACACACAAACGTAGTAAATAAATAGGTGGCCATTTTAAGTACTTTATGGGCAGAGATGTGGAGTCACGCTTTTACTACTACACTACACTGGATTTTTATTTTTATTTTTTCCTGAGAGGCTGCAAGGAACTCCTAACGGAAGTTAAGACAGTGATCATGGCAAGATGTCTCTTTTACCACTGTCTTACCTCGAATTTCATAAACTGCTGATACTGCAGATTGAGGTTTTATCCTGTGCATGCCTCAAGGACATAGATTTTATTATTTTTTCAATATTGCACATACTTTTAGTCCTCTCATAGTTGTGCATTGCAAATCAGATTAACAGGGAGGAAATGGAAGAACTGCTATTCTAGGACATTATGTTTCTTAACACAGTAAGTTAAGAAAGTAAGTAATCCTGGGTGACAATGCTGCCCCGATGCCTGTGTGTTGTACATTGCAACCCCAACTTTTAAAATCTATAATATTTGCCTTTGTTGGTGAGGCTACAGGAAAATAATACCCAAAGTAAGCTTTTGATAGAGACCAATTTTTGAGTTTTTCCACTATTGGTAGAAGAAAACACTTTCCTGTATTTTCTAAAGTATTTCTAAAAATACTTTCCTAATATTTTCCATTACTATTATTACTACTGTTGGTTATGAATGAATCTTGATGAACTGACTAGAGTATCTCTGTGGCAGATATGTTTCTCAGTTACACATTAAGAATGTTATTTTCCTGTCGCATGGAATTGATTGGATCCCAAAAAGTATAATCCTATTGATATCTGTGATTTGGTGATTTAGATCTAGGATTAGTGGCTGGTGAGGATGTAAGATTGAGGTTTATTTCAGTGTTTTGCTCCTCACTTGGCTGTAGTACAATAATATGTCTGTTTCCAAAAGCTGGAAGCACTTGTTTATTTATTTTTCTTATTTAAATGTATATGGTACCCATTTCATCATGATAACTTTGGATAGCTAGCAGTAATTACAAATCAACAGAATAAACATTACATGTATAAGTAATAGGTAATCTATGCTTAACAACCCATGGGTTTGGAATTTTGGTCATAAGTAGGAGCAATCATTAAGCGGGTCACTATGTGATCTGGCTCAATTGTACAATCATAAAGTGAGTCCCCACAATACAGTCTTATGACTCCAGGGAAATAGTGTGATTAACCAGAAGTTTCCAAGGCCATTGCAACTTCAAAGGGTTGTGCAGCAAGGACTGTCTGCAGTTTGCAGGGCACTTAAAAAGCAAAAACACCCATCAATGTAAATTATCATGTGGGCTCTACTACATGTTCTCACTCCCCCTTATTTGTTGCCAAATAATTGGCCACAATGAGAGCATTTGTACGTGGGGTGGTTTTAGCAAAATATGACATTCATTAATTGTTAAAAAAGACTACTGATGGTAAGGATATATAACCGCATTTGCTTAGGATGTCTAGATTGACTAAGCGATTGATCTATTGATTGAATTAATTAATTAACTAATAAACTTTACAAATATAAAGGAACCCTGTGGTCTAAATCACTATTAGGATTAGTGCATTTACAGTCATTTTTCAAATCCTCAAATTATATTAAATAACAGGAATCTTCATCAGTGATATATTCAGAAATTAAATACTAAGATTCAGCATTATAGAAAGCATTTTATTAAAATGCTGCTATTCTGTGTTTTAATAGTCACCAAACAGTTAACTGTAGATTAGCAGACTTGGTTCAGTTGATGGTCACTGGTGCATCTTTAAAGCTTGAAGTGATTTGTGATTTATAATATCTGATACTAACTCCTTCATTCTTTATGTTCTAAAAGTTGATTTTCATGCAGTGCTATTCACAGAACAGAGTTTCCCCACATCCAATAAAAGAGAAGCTTTAAAAATGCTACCACATTGCAGTAGAAAGAGGGCACACAACTAAACATCCACTGTTTTTATCCTTAATTTCAGAATATAGATAAACAGCATTGTGATGGGTTGCAGTACTGGATCCACTGTTTTGTATACTTGTTTGATTTCAAGAAAATAACTTCAACAGTACCTATGAACTTCTTAATCAGAATTGTAAGGACAGGTGGATTTAAGAAGCACATCTCTTGCCTGTAGTTTCTCTGGACTGGAGATCTGACTTACTCCCTGGTGAATGACTTAGAGTCTTCTTTATTCTTGCTGGTAGAAAAAGGAGAGAAAAAAAGTGTATGCCTATTAGCTCTTATTTCAAAGGAGAAAGTAAGTATGAATTTCACTGTAGTCCAAATCATTTATTTTTACATTTTTTGAGCTCCCAGCTACATTCAGAAACCCTTTTAGATTTCCATAATGTTTTCAGTGATAAAAATACTTTGACCAGTCTACTGAATTTCTTAACATACAATTTATTGAGAAATACAGTAAAAATTGTTTTAAGAGGGAAGTAATGTACTCAAGTTTTAATTTTTTATGTTTATTTTTATTGTGAAGAATTGTTGGGTATCTTACTTACTAAATGTATGGATGTTTTAATTGTGGTGAATCACCATGGTATGCAAATTTGATAAGTAAATAAATAAAGCTTAGATTACAACTGTATTCATAGATCCTAATAGAACACGTGTCTTTTAACTGACTGGGTTCAAGACATGGGGCATTAATTGATATATTCAGTAATTTTCAAGGGCTGATCCCTAGATTTTTATATTAACTTCTTATATTCCATATAACACATAAAGTCAAGCCTTCTTGTTTGAAAAATTCCCTGCGAAAAGACATAATGGAGGAAAATTGAAACTTCAGTAGATAGGCAAGTTTGTCTTTTTACATTCATAATGTATGACTTTATTTGATCACATATATGCACTACTTGTATTCTGTACAATTATCACTTTTCAATACTGTGTGCAAGCAATGGGTTTTTTATTTTTTTTAAAAAACAAGCCAGTTTCACAATGATAAATCCCTTCTCTATTGCTTCCATGCTTTGTCTTTAGGCCAGAGGTAGGAAGTATGATGGGTCACAGGAATCAGTATACTTACAGATACTGATCTTTATGCTCAACAGATTCCATGCATAAATTTGCCATAGTGTAAAGTAAACCACTTTACCATTGTACTACACTTAGAGTATTTTCCTACCATTTCAACTACTCTGTTCCCAATATCTCAATAATAGTTTGAAAGCAACAAATGGTTGTCTTCAGTGCTGTTGAATTTAAAAGCTGGGAACCTGTACAGTAGTTGTTCCTTCCAATTGACCAGTGTGAGAATATGTCCAATGAGTGTTTCTTTTTCATTCCCCTTTTTATTTTTTAGTTCATTAAATGAACATTTTCATGATTTTTCCCAAAGTTATGGCAGTTGCAACAAGGGAAAAGAAGATGGTTTGAATTCCGGGGTATGAGATGAGGCAAGATTTTTTTGCCAATGGTTCATCCTTGATTTCTTGTTTTGGAGCATGTTTCCAAATTTTATGTCTTGGTATACCAGAAAAATCCTAAAGAATATATGGAATGTGGCAACAGCTTTAGACAAAGAATATAGGGAAAGAATTGAATTCCATTCTAACTGGGAAGAACAGAAGATAGTTCTTTAACATGCTGGATGATATTTCTGAATTACATTATGAAATGTGATAAGTGCTCATAATATTGTTAAGCAACATGTGCACTATAAAATTTATAGGACTGATAAGAAATGAGAACTGCATATTCTATATGTATTAAAGAAAGTTTATTGCAGCAAAAATAGTAATGATCCTAAAGCAATTATTAAAGAAACTATTGAAGCAGAGTTGAATTTCAAGTGCAGTTGTTAATTGGTTTACATTTGAGAATAACAAGTTTTAATATTAATATCAATTTGATTAGAAACAGTATATCATGCCTATGAGTTGAATGTGTTATACAATAATCTTAGAAGTTTATACAAGGACAGATGATGAAAATCAAAGAAGGCTTGCAGTTGCTGTTAGCAGTCTATGAGTTCCATTTATTATGGGTGTCCGGTATATTTCAGCACCAGATACAAATGGATGGTATTCAGTTCAAGCAGTGTTCTGACTTAAAAAGAACACTAAATCTCAGTATCATAGAGAACAAATTCATAGTGCAATAATGAAGCAGGCAACAAAGAAGCTGCTTCATTTCAATCATTCACAACAGGAATAATCTGGAACAAATTGACCTACCCTTATGTCCTAAGCCTGTCATTTTGTCAATGATGCATCGTTAAGGCTGGAACAGAAACGGCATATTAGATTGGTACATAGCTGATCTTGGAATAAAGGGAAGCTGGTATCCCAAAATTGCTCTACCAGCAAATACACAGTAGGTGGATATGTACTGTTTGCTGCATCCTTTCATTATCCCATTTGACTTATCCTGCTGGCATATGCAACTGCGTAAAGAATAATACCTCATTGATGAAGTATCTTAAGTACATCACAATAGCCCAACTGCTGGATCTTCCTCCAGCATTTTGTTTCTCGCGATGGCCAGCCAGATGCCTCTAGAATGCTTACAAGCAGGAGATGGAGACATAACTCTTTTTCACTGCCGTTGCCCTGAATTGACATTTGGAGGCCTGCTGCCTCTGCCCTGAAGGTTAACATTGAGCCTTCAGGACTAATAGCCCTTTGTAGACTGGTCTTCTATGATTTCTTTTTTCAATCCTTTTTTAAAACTATCCACGTTAGTGGCTATCACATCTCACGGTAATAAATTACACAAGTCAGTAATGTGCTTTGTGGTTAACCTTCTTTTAATCATCTTCATTAGATAACCCCTGGACCTAATATTTGGAGAGAAGAGACATTTCTATGTGGCTACTTTCCCCATGACATGCATGATTTTATTTTATGTTATGCACCTAAAGATTATTGTCTATAAAACTGATGCTATTCCGGGTCATTAGAGCTAATGGAGATCTTACTTATGAGTCATAATTAAGGGGCATGAAGATTCAGCAATTACCCTCTAATCTTTGGAAAAAAAAGAATGTGAGCCACTGTTGTTTATTTCTGTTTATTGACATTTCAGCCTTTTCACCAGGTTCTTACAGACTTGCCCCTTTGCTTCTTAATTCCTTTGTATGCTATGAGCCAACTGAAATGTACGTGTTTTAGAGCTAAGGTATATAATCCTCTTAATTCTGTATCCTATACAGTAGAACCTCTAGTCACGAACGCTTCTGACCACGACCAAATTGGGTTCCGACCAAAAAATTCACAAAATGTTTTAATCTGATTATGAACACATACTCGGGTGGTGATCAAACATGACCCCTAACCCAAAAATTCCTGAAGACAAGGTATTACAAGATGAAGAAATTGCCAAAGTTATGGAACAAATTATGGTCATGACCAGAGGTTCTACTGTATGCAGTTTTCAAATATTGGCACAACATTTTATTTTATATTTGACCAGATTACACTCTTCTTTCAAAGCATGGCATATTTCCAAGCTGCTTAACTGACCAAATTTAGGAGAGAGTAATGAATTTCTAAGATTTCATTGTGTTGGGGCAAACAACTAGATCCAAATGTGAAGAATTTAATTAGCTGACTTATTGCTCAAGCCTATACACAGGAATCTTCTCAGACTAATGGTTTACAGCTGAGTAGGACTAGATAAGGTTCAACAGCATTCAAGGAAAATTGGACTTTGCCCTTTTGTGCCCACATAGGGATTCCAAACTAATTTCCTGCTTGACTCCTTCCCTGGGTCTGCCAGTCTTTTACCAAACATTCAACACTTCAAAGTGATTCATGCTTTGTATCCTGATACTTACTTTTAGAGCCCACCTCTTATTCCAACAAGCCCTCAACTCTACTAGTGATTAAAATTTAAAAGAAAAAAAATGAAGCAACAAATCCATGAGTTCCTGTGGCTATTTCTTGTGAATTTCTTTATATCATTTTCCTATCACCGGTATACTGCTTTAAGATAAAAATGAATAAGGAACAAAAGTTAGCAGAGGTTACAAAAATAAATATAACATTAGAAAAGTTACATATGCAGCACTTGTACTATATTATGATATTCCTTTTAATAGCAGAGTCAATCCCTCTGAATTATTCATCATTGTGGAATATAAGCGAGAAGCAAGCAAGCAAGTAAAGTAATGTCATATGTGAGGCCTTCAAATAAGAATCTGACCATAGGGAGAACAAAGCTCATCTATACAGTCTTCAGAGATGGCCTTATATTCTTATGAATAATATGGGAGTTCAAACTTTTGGAAATTTGTGGCTTGAAGAACACAGGTTAATCCTCATGTATTTATTTTTTATTTTTTGTATTAGTTTTCTTTCTGGAGTTCCTGTGCAATGCCTATGTGTGGCATCATTGTTTGTGAGCAGTCTGTATGTGGAAGTCCTGTTCAAATTCTCTTTATCATGTTTTCTTTCTCATGCTGGAAATGCTTCTTTCATTTCTCTTTTTTAATGTGTCTAAACAAGAATGGCTATGCAGCAGAGAGTTTCTTCTCTCTCATTCTCTCTCATTCCTTTTTAAAAAAGATCTCTAGGTGACATTTTAACCTGTGTCATGTTCACAGTACAGCATCGTAAGTAATATTCCAGGAACTATTCTGCTGCTTCTTAAAAAGGATAGGACCCTAGAGATATCTTTAAATATGTCTGCAAAGTGAGAGGTGCCAAGAGAAAGATAATATGCCTGATTATAGTTATTTACCTTACATTTTCATTCTCCTTTAACTGGGTGTAATTTAAGGGCATGAAATCTCTTACTGGAACTGTATTTGCATTAAACAGCTCTAAGCAACCATGAAAGTGCATAGGCTGAAAAATTGACAGGCTGGGTTCCTAGAATCCCAAAGTAGCATTTTTGTAATAGGCATACAAACAAATCAAATAAACATGTTCTGCTTCAGTGATTTAAAGAATATGGTCTTGGGGGTAATTTGTCCTTTTTCCTTTATTTTCTTTCTGTCTCTGTCTCTCTGTCTCTGTCTCTGTCTCTCTCTCTCTCTCTCTCTCTCTCTCTCTCTCTCTCTCTTATGAAAAGACTATCATGCTTAGCCTTCGCTGTTGATATCTGCAGTTTGCAGTTCCTGCTAACACATTCCAAACTCTTTAGCAAATTCCATGCCTGTTGTTGGCCTCGCCCAGTTCTGTACCTGAGTTTGATTCCCACAAGCTACAGAGTTACCCAAAAAAGCTGAGATTACTTGGATGGTGGTCTTTTTCTTATTTTACTACTTTCATAATGCATGTATTATTTGTTTTGCTTTTAAATTCCCAGCAGGACTTTTATTGCAGTAATTTAATTCTCAGTAATTGGAGACTCAGTGTGGTGCAGTGGTTAAACTGTAGGTCTAGCACTGGGGATTCCAGATTCAGGACTTTCCCCGCCCACAGAAGCTAACTTTGTGCTCAGAGATGATGGTGTGGGAAAAATTGGAGGAGGAAGTGCTACATATGCTGCTTCGACTTCTGGAAGGAAAGACAGGATATAATTCTAATTGATCAATAAATAAAACTATTTAAAGTAATAGCAGGTGACAAGTGATATCCTCTGGGGTGTTGCTAGACAGGGAACTTGAAAGAACATCATGGAAGGAAGCAATGGCAAACTTACTTCTCCACTGTTGCTAAGGAAGCCACATGGATATGTATGTGTAGTCCCCAAGAGTCAAGTTGCACTCACGACACTCGCTTAGTTCAAGACACATAAATAAAACAAATAACAAAATTAAACTGTGTAATCACTTACAAAGCAGCATTTTAAAGCAATGTATTAATTTCTCAGGAAATTATCTAAACCTAACCTGACATCCACGCCTGTAACAATGTAGTGTAAATAAAACCTATTTTCAGTGTAGGATATCCAGTTTTATCCTGTACTTGATTATTAACTTGTGAACTCAGTGGACAGTCAAATGCATAGGACTGCAACATTTTAATATCTGTAACTCCTGGCTGGTTTTTATTATAACTGTTAAACATTAAAACTTAGTTTATTTAAATCCATTAAAAATCCTCTTGCATTTTTTCCCTGGTTGGTCTGACCTGACAGGGCTTTGGAAGTGATGGTCAGTACTCCACTTTAACCTCTTTCCCCAGTTAGTATTGCTCTTACAGAAATTTAAATGCACCCCCATATTCTTTCTTTTTTTAAAAAACAGGCGCTCTCTCTCTCTCTGACATGCTACGATATTTGTAGCCTTGACTTCTATTAGGATGGATGTGGGAATATTGAAAATTAACTGACCTACTTTCATTGGATTCTAGTCAGACGACTAACCATTCAGTTTTAATACAGTGTTTTAAGACAGGCTTCAGATAGATACCCAAATCTCCTTTTCAAAACAAATCTTTACTCTCTTTGAAAATTCTCTCCTGAGATGGTACGCCTAAATATCCTTTCTTGATGTAAGCTTCATTAAAATGGATAGGAGTTATTTCAAAATGCATTAGTGCTTTGTTATTTTGGAAAACACAGCTTGTTTGCAGTAATTTCATATTACTACCTTCTAGCAATTTTATTGCAGGTTTGCTTATTGTATGATATTTGAACTGAGGCCTATATATTTCTCCCTACTTTATATTAAATTTCTACTTCTCCTTTGCAAACGGTATATTTAAATTAAGACTTGTCAGCCCAGACCTAATTAATGCTCTCACAGTAATGTTTTCATCTTCTAGAGGTGAAATTGACTTAAAGATGTCCCTGGTGGTAAGAGTTTAAAGACTGGTTGAGCTGCAGATTTGAGAAAAGTTCCTGTGTTTTGTTCTAATGTTACTGACAAAAATGCTTCTGTATAATTAAAACAGTTGAAACTTAATAAAATGCATGGTGAGTAAGTGTGAAAAAAATTGTGATATTATACACTGAAATATATTCTATTACTGGATAGTACAGGGAGTCCTCGGCTTATGACCCAATTGAGCCTAAAATTTATGTCGCTAAGTGAAATTTGTTAAATGAGTTTTGCCCGATTTTATGACCTTTCTTGCCACAATTAAGTGAACCACTGCAGTTGCTAAATGAATCTGCTTTTCCCATTGACTTTGCCTGTCAGATGGTCGCAAAAAAGGATCACATGACCCTGGGATGTTGCGAATGTCATAAATATGAACCAGTTGCCAAGTATCTGAATTTTGATCAGGTGACTACAAGAATGGTGCAATGTTGTAAGTGTGAAAAACAGTCATAAATCCCTTTTTTAGCACCATTGTAACTTAAAATGGTCACTAAATGAACTGTTGTAAGTTGAGGACTACTTGTATAATTGCATATTTATTTTATGAAATTCATTTGCTACATCTGCAATCACAGGACAACACTGACAAATTTAGACATGAGAGATGCTCAAAATTGAAGTAGTGCTTGGTAAATATGCCATTTCTTTAAACAATTAAGAGCAAATATTAAATATATTGACATGACGGTGATGAAGTACATGGGGATACATTTTAACCCTTTCTTTCCTCTTCTGTTTAAAATACTATTCTTTTGAGGGAGACCCTGGTGCAGGCTAACTGGTGACCATAACTGGGATGGCATTTCTCCTGGACTTGAGCCAGGAAGTTGATGAGACTGGTTTGTAATGGTTAGCAACATGATTGTTGTTGGCCTTAGATATACTGTTTATTATTGTTTTTATTTCTCATGGTTATTCTTTTGACTTTCAATTTTAATTGAATCACAGTTTACAAGTAAATGAAATAGGCTTGTTAGTGTGTTTTTAGTTTAATTTCACATTTGCAACATGAGAATTGTAGCATTACAGGCTTCTGAAGCAGCCAGTCTCATAGATCTATAGCTGATAATTCTGAGAATTTAAATACAAATATTTAAGTTCCAGTAAGTTGGAGAATATATTGGTAAAAATTAAAATCATACATATGAAATGATCTTAGCACTGACCAATACTAAATAAATACTTAATATTTTATTATCCATGGCTGTAGGTAACAGGTTGTTTGATAACAGCTGGGCACAAAATGCAATATGTGCAAATAATTTATTTCCCTTGTATTTGACTTATTTCTTAATTTAATTTCTATAGTTGCTCACTTCAAACAAGTGACTCCAGGCAGCAAAAAATCATAAGACAATTAAAAACAATTGCAATAGGACAAGCAATAATAAATGTATATAGTAGCCACGAAAAATTGTTATCAGAAATGTCAATAAAGCCAGGAAATGAGGCTCTTCACTCTCTCAGAGCCAGAGGCCTGGACATAGAACTTTACAGAAGGCCACCAAGCTTATCCTGATCTCAGGAAGGAAAATATTCCAGAGGGAAAGGAACTACTATAGCAGAAAAGGCAGTTCCCACCAACATTCTTTGGCTGATGGGACTCATAATATGCTCAATCTGCTGGACTGAAACAATTGTGAGAAGATAGTCCCTTAGACAACCTAGTCCCAAGCCACAAACTGGCTTAAAAAGTGAAAAGCAGCACCTTGAATTTTACCCAGAAACACACAGGCAACTGATGAAGCTCGTAAGTGATGTTTCATGTATTGAATATCTGACATGCCATTTTCCTGACATACTGAGTGTTAACTAGTGCTGAAGAGTAAAATCATTAATAGAAAAGCTAAATCAGAACTTGACCACTTCTCTAAAAATATTTTACTAAGAAGTAGGTGGTTTGGGGTTTTGTTTTTTTTTGTTTTTTTTTTGTTAGCAGTGATTTTATTTCCGGGCTAAAAAGACTAAAAATAAACAGCTGTGTAGTACTTCATTAAGCTTACTGCTTGGAGTGATTTTTCCCATTGATTAGTCTCAAGGCTAATGCCAGTTCATTTCTCATTTCATTGCTAATTAACATCAGCTCTGCTTCTGACCATTTGACTGCATTGTATGAATGTGTGTGAATTAGAAAAGAAGGAACTAGAGTTCCTTACTACAAAACCAAGAATAATTAGACAGCACATGTTTTTCTAGATTCTTCCTCAGGACAGTATAAAGGCAAAAATCATCTTAAACGTTTTTGAGGAAGAAACAGGGGAAAAAAATCCTACAGTCTGGATGAGGGATGGCAACTAACAATGCATATCTGGGCCCTACATTGTACCAAATTTAAAATAATTAACCAGATAAATTTGTAGCTGATATATTTCCTATTTCTGAATCAACTCAAATGACTAGTTAATAGTTATTTTGCTTTCCTCCTGCATTTAAGAAACTTTAAGAAAAAAAGCACTGCATATACATTGAACTGGCAGATTAAAGTTGGAACACCATCACAGCATCAGCTGGAAGTTAGTGGGGACATCTCAAATGAATGTGTCTTCTATCAGTATACTTCACTATACTGACATGTCCAAAGTAAGAGAGGGAGCCTTATACATTGTAATATAATTCTAAATTGGGGCCTTTTTGGCTTAATATCCTGAGTTCAAAGGACAAAATGTAGTCTGCACAGAAATGAGCAGGCAGCACTGCAGTCTTGACTACATTCAATGGCCAGGACTATTCAAGTTCTTGTGCAGGTGTTCTCTCAACACCTACTACTAATATTGTTTTTAGAATTAAAGCTTTAAATTAATCTCTATTCTTAGCCCAGGGTTTATTATACTGTGTATCATGCAAGCCACATCTCACTGAAACTTTTTATTCCAGCCAAAATACAAAATACAACTCTATTAAGCTTAGTGATGCTGGGCATACATTTTCTTCCAGACACATTGAATTTGTATGGTTATGGAAATTTTGTGTATCTCATAAAATTTTCATTGTCTTCCACATAAATGTGGTTCCTGCCCATGGGGGTGGGAGATGGGTGTGTGGAGAAGACTGAAAGAATGAGCCCTTGGAATATTTATACATCTAAGAATCTTTTCAATACAGACCACACAGATATATTCCCATTACCAACAGTATAGGTGTCTATTTATTAAAAATAAATCTATTTATTTTTAATTGACAACACAAAACTAGAGTTTTAATAACTGCACTTCATCCTAGTGAATATCAAAGATGTATACAAGAATCATAAAAAGACTCAAAAGTATAAATCTAATATAGTTCAACAATAAACTTAGATAATATTTCTTGAGCATTTAATTTCCTTATGTGAGCATAATTTTTGAACCCAGGTATTGTGTGTGCTTGTTTATTTCTTTAGTTATGTACTGCATTTTCAAACTGGCCAACCTTTTAGTTGTTCCAAAAATATCCAGAAAATAAATTATTTTAGGTGATCTAAGGACATAAATGGAAAAACTTGGAAATTTCTGAAGAAAAAGTTTCATGTGGGATTTGTATTATGAACACAGCATGCTCTTAAGATTGATCTATGCAGTAGAAAAAATAGGATTTCTGCAAGAATAGTGGAAGAGAAACAAGATATTAAATACTGTATTTCTTATACTTATTCTTCCACTTCTGAGGTATGGCTACGGGTCTAAACCCAGCACAGGACAATTATAGTCATGAAAGAATCATTACAATGTGAACAATTTTGCCAAACAACTAGCTATAGGTGAAAATATGGGGATTTAATGCCAGAATTAGCAATGGACATGTTCTGGCTGGGGGGGGGGATGTTGGGGTGGAATCCCTAACATCTTTAATGAAATTGGTTTGATCCTGTTCTGGGTGAAAAGGTCAATTTTTCCATAAAGTTCAAGTGAATGGGCATTGTAGGAACATTTACTAAACTTGGCATAAAACAAATAACAATATGATATAGCCTTGGGTCAATTCCAGATCACAGGTATTTTGTTTAATTGAATTGAGTATTGCATTTCAATTTGTGGAAAGAGTGGTCCGTTCCCCCCATCTCATTCTTACATCTGGAGGCATTTGTATCTCTGCACTAATCACAAAATCAGTCTTATACAAATCTATCTGTTGGGAATGTTCACTAGAGAGCAACCATGCCTGAATGATAATCCTCTTTTGCTTACTTTGGAGTGAAATCGTTAGCTCCATCGTTCATTGGTCAGGTCTCTACAAACAATCTATCCCTAGGATTGATTTAGTGGGCTTGGGGCCCAATTCTGAAAACATCCAACTAATTTCATTCACAGTTGAAACAAGCACACGTCTTATTTGCTTCTCAGGATTTGATCAGAGTAAATAAAGATTTACACAAAAGAAGCTGATTGAATGAATGAGTATTAGCAGAACTGGACCATATTTAGCAACTGTCAATGTTTTAAGGTAGGTGAGATCTGAAAACAGATTCCATAAAGATTAATGGAACCCTCTTATTGCAGGATATAATAACAGAAACCTGAAAACCCGATAAGAGATTCTCTCTCTGTACCAAATGGATAGCGAATGCCATCTCCAATGCTTTTGCACTAAACATCCTATCTGCAAAAAAAAATTACAAGTTGCTTTGTCTGTGTAATCACAATCTTTTTATGGCCACTTGCTGTTTTTTATACAGTACTGTATAATTGGTTTATGGCTAGCATTGGTGGTTTTATTGATTTGGATATCAAAACGTTTGTACTATCTCTTGTATTTGACATAAGATTTCTACATCAGAACCACATAAAGAATTAGAGCACTTACCTGAAAACTGATTCTTCTGACAATATCATAATGAAAACTGTAATGGCAAGAGTGAGAACAACATTAAAACTAATATAATACAAATCAGAATTAAAAATAATAAAGTAGTAAATATTCATTTCAGAGAATTCTGCAATTTTTACAGCAGAATTCTTATTCAAGTTAAAGTAAAAAGTTTGCTCTAGAAAGTGTTTCAAAGGGAAGCCATGTGTGATAAGTTGTGGTTAAAGTAGCATTTGTGGAATAAAATGGATGACAGTTGTTTGAAAGATTTGCTGAATAAACCGTTTCGGTGTGTAGAGCCAAAGGTGATTTTCCAAAAGGCAACTGGACTTTCTTGTTTGTTTGTTTTTTCTTTGAAAGCATTTCACTTCTCATTCAAGAAGCTTCTTCAGTTCTGAAGAACTATTCAGCTTAGTTCAGTTTTCAAAAAAAAAAAAAAGACCAAGAAAGTCCAGTTACCTTTTGGAAAAATACCTTTTGAACAACCATGATGTTAATGATTGAGAATCTCCATAAACATTTCAGTGTGTAGTGCTTCCAGATAGAAGACGCCTAGTGAAATCAATCATACCTCTTGTATTTTTTGTACCTTTTAGTCCTTGAAACGCATGTGTGGTGGAAAGAAAAAAGATGGAATAGCAGGAGAGGAATATATATGGAAGGTGACAATAAAGAAGCCCTGATAAAATCCTAGCCCAATTTATACCTATATTGCAGTCAACTATCAGGTAGATTTATTCAAAGGTAGCCATTATTTGATGGTTGATATGATTCAGAACAGTAAAGAAAAGTTCATTCATATTTGCCAGAGTAAAAGCAAGAGTAAGGGCATCCTTCCAAGAGGAAGAAAAAGAATACAATTATGTTATTTCTCTGTAGTAGTACTACAAGATCCCTGGCTTTTGCAAGTTCTCAGAAACGTTCTTATTAATTTGTCAAACCCATGTTTAATAATTGTGACTTTTTTGTTTATTGACTATTATGCAGAGAGAAGTAAAGGACACGACATTTATCATCGGACAAATAATTATTACCAGGCTTCCCAATTATTTTGGAGCAATATTTGGCTTTTTAAAATGATACCCAGCAGTTATACGTAAACCTGTATGACTAATGGATTTTGCAATGCAACAGGTGATGACCCAGAGAAGAAGACTACAGTAATTGTGGTCTTACAGGTCAATGCTATATTCAGCACATTTCCCCATAGACTCAAAAGATTTTTCTGTTAAAATTCTATAGAAAAAAAGTTTCATTAGTTAAGCAGAAAGAAGAAAAAATGGCATACAACAATGCAACAGACTTGACTGTAATATGCTTCTTATTTTTGCAAAAAATCCATTATTTTTGGAGCTATTAAATGATGAAAACAATTAAGAAAATAAAATAAGCAGGACTGTCTTTGTAAATCTAATAAAGATGATAACAGTAGACTATTTTGTCAAATTTGCATATGAATTTATAACATTCTAATCCACTGGCAAACAGCATGCTACAGTGAAAAGATAGATTTGTACTGGCCTTATCAAAAGATAAAAACCCTATACAATCTTGTGGCAAAGAAATATTTTTTTCTTACAGACTTTCATATGTTTTCATAAAGTTCATATCTGTAGGCTCAGCATCTAGATGTTTAGCATCCTTAAATGTATGGGTGTCCGCCTCCCCCCAAAAAAGACAAGCATGTTTAATAGAAGTTAATTCAGTCAGAATCCAGTAATAAAATATATTCCGTGTTATTGTGGCTGAATCTGTGACTGATAGGACTGAGCTCTGAGGTTTAGTAGGGAAATTTTCTTCATTCCAGTTCTAAAGTCATAATTGACTCTATACATATGCTTAGGAACCGATGTACAATGAAGCTGGTAGCTGTTTAGGGCTGCATTAAATGATTTATCAGCTCAATAAAAACTTATCATTTCTTTAGGAAGTTCAGTTGCTGAAAGTATTTCACGTGCATGTACACTATGCCAAGTCTATATTATTAACTTTGGGTAAGAGGGTAACTTGCCCTAAATCCTATCCAGTTATTTCATGGCAGAGATAAGATTCAGTCAGGAAAATCCTGATTGGTGATTTTCATTTATTGTTCAGGTATCTGACAGTGGTGATCGACAGGATCGAATTGCTTAGTTTTTCAGGCCAAAGGCATTTTCCCCAATTACTTTCAATTCTTCCATGCTTCCTAACATGAAATTTTCCAGATACTGATGGTAACAGCAACATTGCTATTGGGAAAAAAAATGTTTTGATACTTAATTGTAACATATTCGGTTATTCTCAAAACTGTTTCTTTTAAGATGAGGCTTTCACCAGCTCAATATTTTAACTTCTGGCCTGCCCCTTGCCTGTCCAGTTGGAATAATGTCATTCCAGAATTAATGCTCTGTGCTTTATGCAACTAGCATTCCTCCCTTTGTCAGCCATGTTATCCATACTTTTCATCCCTTTGTATTTGATGGAGTATTAGAATTAAAACCAGTCCCTTTAAGTATTATCTAGAAAGAAATATTCAGTTGCTCCATTGCTCTTACTTAGTGTTGAAAAAAAAGAACAAGTTGAGAATTTTCTAAAACATCAAAATTAATACCTGCCAGCTGGCAAGAATAATAGTACTAGGTGCATAAATGCATATTTTATAAAAATGTTATCTCTGTTTCTTTACAGGAATTATAATCTAAGGTTTACTTTATTTTTTTTTCTAGGTAGCCTTTCATTCCTTCCACTGTTCTATTCTCTGCAGTATTGCCTCACCACATAAGCACTTGTATCTCCCTCTGATGGCATCAGTTTCCATTCCATTCACAGTGGCGAGGGATCATATCTCTGATCCACTTAGAAACACAATGATCTCTACCCCTGAGAATGCAAACACTTTCTCAGTCAAATCTATTGATCTACCGTGTTCTATTTCTGGGTTTCCATTCACTCACTTGCTGTTTGGGATGCTAGATATTCTTTCTGGGGAAGAGTGAACTCGCTTACTAAGAATGAAAAAAACCCAAAACCCTTCTGAATAAACTAAATATAGAATTTCAGTGGTACCTAATCTTGGGCACCTTTGGACAAGGTTGCAATCTTATATTAATTCACACTGAATTATTTTGTTACGTGCATTTTTTATTTTTAAAGTAATATTGAGCCAGGAAGGTAAAATTGTTTAATGATAATTAAAGTGTTGCATTCTGGCAGAATTTGGCTTAAAAAAAGTAACTGTAGCCATTGAGAACATTTTCAAGACATCTAAGGGCCTAGCTATATAACCCGGCTGCTGTCAGTCAATATTACTGGTTACAGTTCAGTGGTATCTCCATCTGTTGTGTCAGGAAATGTCAGATTCCTGCAAAACAAAATAGAATACCCTCTTTTCTGACAATAATTCTGTTTATTCTTACTTAATTACATATAATATTTGTAGCATATACATACACATAGAGTGCTGGACAAAGATTAGACATACCCAGCTTCTATTTTTTAAAAATATTTATTTATACATCATATTTCTTAACCACCCATCTTCTCTTAGATATTGAGTCATAGGTAATTTGAGGCCAATTGCTGTCTGACAGCCCTGGCTGGGGAAATGTAAAACCAGTTTATCTACCAACTTGCACTGGACCAGAATGGTAGATTACCAGACATATTTACTCTGCTATAGATTGATGTGGGCTGATATAAATAAATAGTAATATAAATATACATTAATATAGTAATATTAATGTATAAATATACATTAAAAGAGCAAAATGCCATGCATAATCTTCAGAAATGAAATGACATAGAAGTTGAAAGCCGGTTTAGCATAGTGATTGTGGAACTGTTCGAGAAACCAGGATACTGTGAGTTGTAGTCCTGCTTTAGATATAAAAGTCAGCGGGACCAGTTACTCTCAGTCCAAACCACCTCACGTGGTTGTTATGGGGAAAATAGGAGGCAGGAGCATTAAGTATCTTCACCAACTTGAGTCTATATAAAAAAGGGGATAAATAATAATAATTACTAAGAACAATATCATAACATCAACAGTGTGCACCTGCAATATAACTTCAGCATTATAATACTTGCTTAATGGCAAACTAGAGGCTAATATAATTCTTTCATTAACAGTGTTTTGGAAGTATTTCATTTCTTACAAAGTAAACTCCATTTTAAATTTGCTTCAAGATAAAACATATAGCGCCATGTAGAGGTCATTCTAATCAACAAATAAGGTTTTCAGTACATGAATCTTATGAATAAAGGTTCATTGTTCACAAATTACTATATAGTGGTTGCTGTATCAACCTAGATCAGTTCTTTGTCATTGCAAGCCTTATTTATTGTTACCAAGTTTGTAAGTCTTCAGAGAGAGTATAGTCTTGTCCAGACAAGTTTCCTGATTCCTGAAGCCAGAATCATACCACATTTGCTGGATTTGCAGTTTAGTTTAGTTTATTGTACCTTATCTAGCTCATTTCAGCATTCAGGTGCTATTCTCAGATTTAAAAAAATACAATATTCAGATCATATTTTTCAGAAGCTTTATACAGCTGTTCATTGGCTTCAGAGGTATATAATGGTTCATTCTGATAATTTTTGATACAATTGCCAGGAAGTTCAGACATGCTGCCGCATTAAGGGATCCAATGTCAGCTTATTTCAAAATCAAATCTGAAATCAGACTGCATCTAAGTAAAACAAGACTATAGGGATCTACATTATTACTAATTTCTCAAGTACATTTCTGTCAAAAAAGAAAAAAGAAAAGAAAAGAAAAGAAAAGAATGTGCCACTAGGCAACATTTTGTTTTCTGTGCTTTAATCAATATACTTTTGGATCCAAAGTAGGATTTTTTTGGAGTGATCATACAACTATCACTCTTTGAACAATGTATTCAGTATAACTTCTGTCTCTTCTCCATTTTAATTAACTGTGATATAAAGGAAATTAAAAGTGGGAGTGAGAAATTCTATTTTCAGAATACTCAATAATTTTAGTACATGGGGGTGTGGGGACTTGGAGTTTTGGCTATCTCATAACCAATTCCAAATAACCCCAAACTGATGCTAGGCAATGAACTGAGGATGCAATGGAAATAACAAAATAAAGGTTTTTTTCCCCCTTTTCACAATGTCATGTAATAGATACGGTGTATTTTTTACTGTATATTGAAACTCCTGCCTGATGACTTCTTTGCAAGGTATGATCTAGCTATAGTCTAGCCTGCTTTTGACTCAACCCCCCATAATTCTGCATGCAGGTAGAAGATCCTTAAGCAATCATATCTTCCTCCATTTTGATTCCCATATCCTAAGCTGATCCTACTTTCTACATCAGAAAACTAAATGCTGAATGCAATCGGTTTGTAAGATCTACCCTGTTGGCATTTCATTTCATACACCTTTTGTCTTCTGACAATATTTCCTGTCTTATTGGGCTCATTTCACTTAAATAGACTTTTTATCTCCTTTATTGATGTGTGTTCTCATGCTCCAAATCTATGTTCTCTTTTAAATACCGTTTAAATAGGCTACATACTGTAGAACCACAATTGCTTTTTAAATGTTTGATGATGATGTTACTTATGTTGTGGTATACTTTTATGTGTGTGTATTGCAATGGATCCAAGTTAATGGTGTTGCCCTGTTTTTGAAAAAGCCATAATTGGACAGACATGATCCTGTCAATGCACATAATTGGAGCTAAGAATAAACGCAACTACTCTGCTGATTTTCTTTTAGGGATATGATAGCATATCTGTGTTTTTACTCAGTGTGTTACTCTAATAAAGTTGATCAAATATGCAGGATACATTGAGTTTGAGATCACAAAACTATGACTTGATTTAAAATTGACAGTAAAGATAAAAATAATGAAAGACTTCTTGAATGTTTAAAGTAAAGGCAGAATAGGTAAGTCAATAAAAATATAATTTCAGAGTTTCCACCTATAATTTGGGCCCAGTAAGATAATTAAACTTGATGGTGGGCTTTCTGTCATGATCTTTGCATCAGATATTAAGACTGAAAGAATGAAGACAGTCCTTCAGATTGCATGTTTCACAGTCATTTCGGATCTTATAACCAGGAGTTTGAATTGGTAACTAGTGCAGCTGGTGTAAAATTATCTGTACTTGTTCATATTTATAATTAGCTAAGCAATTATGTTTTCTACAGGTATCTCCCACTGGGTTTCTTGTTAAGATACAGCTGAGCTTTCTATAATGTAGCAAGATGGAAGTCCTATCTGTTTCATTGAGAAGTTCTAATAATGCATACCATACAAAAGGTGAAATAGCATCATCATCATCTTCATCATCATCATCATCATTTTAAACAGAACAGTTTTTAGGGATGCAACTCAGCAACTCTTTGACTAAAAGAATAAAGCAATTTAACACATATAAGATGTCTGTGTAAAAGGTTGTAAGGAAGAATTATCTCAAAACATGGCCCCTAACCATCAGATTAAGAATTGAGAGCACTTTTTCAGCTGCCATAGGAACCTCCCTGAGTAATATGTACCACCCACAGGGTGAACTGTATTAGGAAAAACTCTCAGAGTTACAGTAGTTTTTCCATCTGAATAAATAGAAACCATGCCTGAGTAAAAGTTTACACTAAGCTTGGGATCCTATCATGTGATGCCTAGCAATCTCAGTGTACCCAGAGATGCCTCCCTTGGCGGTTCCTGACCATCTCTCTCTCTTTTTAAAAAGAAACCTGTCAAGCATCAGGAAAATCAGAAGATTCAGGCAGTTCAACTGGATATAAAGATTTATTGCAGGCTTAAGCTCTTTACAAGAATCTGAACTACTAATGGCCAAAGCAAGTTAGTAACAGTCAAAAGAATTCAAGGTAGGATGGACTTAGATTTCTTATGCGCATGAAGGGGTTCATGACTGATGATGTGTTTG
>JANHFL010000592.1:141459-166582 GCA_032468155.1 Oxyrhabdium leporinum
TTAAAAAATTAGAAACAGATTTGTACTCTGCTTTCCAGGTATTGTTTTTCAAAGGTTAAATTAGTTTACTTGCGTATGCCTCAATTTCTTTGCTGCTAAAGAAGATCATTTTTAATTTTACATCGATAGGTTCTGGGTTTTGTGGATGAAGCACCTTATAGCATTCATTTAACGTGCTAAGTATTGTTTATTGTTTTGCATAATCAGTTTCTGCATATTGGGGTTGAACTCATTTCTATACAGTATATAATAATATATTTTGAAAACAAGCATTGCCTCTCTCCTCCTGTTCCGCACAAGTTGTATTTGATTTAGATCGAGGGATGAAATCCTCTTTCTGACAACAGAAACAGCTGAGCGAATTCCCCCTCTACATCCTCCTACCCCCAAAATCTGTACTGGAGCAATGGAGGTTCTCCAGAGCAAATTTGGGGGTGTGAGGGTGGAGGGAGGTTAAGAGGGAGAAGAAAAGAAGAGAAAACTGGCTACCTGATGTTGAATAGAGGCAGCTTATCAAAAATCTTCTCTATTTGTGAAACAGATGTCTTTATGTTATACATCTTCAGTGAGAATTTTATATAAAATTTAATTAGTAAAGCTCATCTTCAAAATAACAGATCAGCTAGTACAGGGTTTAACAAAAGGCAATTATCCCTAAAGACATCTCCAAGAATGGACATATGCTTCTTAATGTTTTTCGTGTGTGAACAAATGTTTGGGAAATTGTCCAAATTTGAGCCAAGGGAGACATTTTTTTCCTACTGTATATAGAGTTAAGTCTGATTAAAGTAGGAGGCAAAAGATTAAAAAATATCCTTCTTGGTATCCTTGGGATGGTAGCTTTGTCACTTTGATACTTCAAATACTGTCAAATTTCTAAGGATTTGCCTATTGTGGAGATGGATTGGCAACATCAAAGCTACATCTGTGCCTATCCGGGATCCAGGTGTTTGAGCTTGTAGCTGCCAGTCAGTGGGCAATATGCTGAAGAAAATATATGCAGATATTATTCAGAAAAGTTATTCAATTACTTGAATAAACTGTTATTGCTTACAGCAGGATAATTATTTGTTGGTTAAAGAAGGAAATTGCTGGCAACCCAATCTTTAGTTTGGCACTTGGACTAAGACCTGTTTAGATCTGATTTCACAGGAGTGTACATTTTATAAATTATCTAGAACTAATGACTGCAGGTTTGCTTGCATTTAGCTGAATGTAGAATTCACTAACAATGACTTTAATTTAATGTGAGTCAACGTATTGTATTCATAAAGGGATGTTCTTATGTCATGAACTGTTTTTATGTTATGATAGTCATGCATATATAAACTATTCTTATAGACAAACACTTGATTAGACATATCAACAAGATATTGCAGTGTGTGTGTGTGTGTGTGTGTGTGTGTGTGTGTATGTAAATGAGGACCCAAATTGTTGGGGGCAATATGCTGACTCTGTATGTTTATGATCATAATTTATCACATTGCTTGTACACTGAGAGCTTATGCACTGGAGACAAATTGCTTGTGTGTCCAACCACACTTGGCCAATAAAGAATTCTAAACTTAGTTCTTCTACTCTTAGTGCTCTATCCATGCACAAAGACTTAAAAATGTATTTGGATTCTTAGGTGAAATGTTAACACCAGTACATATTTAAGACTATTTTTTTTGTTGATTAATTGATTGATTGATTCATTCATTCATTCATTTTTTGTGCCCTTCTGCTTTCTCAAACTCTTGTCCTCCTCAAACTGATTTTTTTTATATTTAGTGTTGTATGAACAATAATTATTACATGAAGCTTAGATCATGTATGAAAACTCTAGTATTTGCTGTTCATTAGCCTTACATATTGCTGGCATAGAGACTTCAACTATTTGATGTGTGCAAATGAATTGCAGATTATGGGCTCCATCTAGAGCACTGTCATTTGGCAAACTTTAATGTCTGAAGCGAACCTTTTTTGGGGGGAGGGGATAGTATTATGTTAGAAACTTCATATATAAGCACTGACTTTACCATGATTGTTGTGCACCATTTGTTTCTTGTTTTTTCTTGAGTTAACTTATTGTTATGCTCTTCACATGTCCTTCAGTTAAAGGTAGCTGTTTGGCATACAAGTAAACAGACCTGGACTGATTGTAGAGGTTTTTCCACTTACATGTTCTTTTTATCAGTACATCTTGTGTTGGTTTTTCCCTAATGCATTTAGCTGAGAAATGACACATAAGGAAAAATTAACTTACTAATATTTGGTATTAAACGGCATGTTCCTTCAAGGAGGTGTTACATTGATGGACGATATGAAATGATACTGTACACAATGATACACATAGGTACCTATGTCCTTTCTTCAGGTTGCTCTGATAAAGTAGGAGAACCTGGACAGTGTCACAGAGGAAGAAAAAAAACCAAAATGAGTATTACTGTTAATTGTGTTTGTTATGTACACAGTTGTCAGTTTAGAGTACGGGAGTGATACATAATATGATAGTTATGTTCATTACAAGTATAGGCCCTTCAAATCTATAACGGTAACACATTATAATTTCAAGTTGAAATTGATTTGCCAATGAGTTTTGTTTAATGAATGGATAACTGTTTGGAAGAATGCTGTTGATAAGATTTTATTTGTTGTAAAAAAAAAGAGAAAAGCCCCTCCAAACAAGGGAAGGAAGAGCATATCAGAATTTGATATTTTTAGCTCACATCTTTTAACTAATTTGAACTGCAGGTATCTTGAAGTTCTGGGGAGAACCAAGGCAGCATCCCAGAAAGGTCATTAACTTCCATGTGCATGACCCAGCTAGACAGACAATGCTCAGGGATGTGGATGACATGAACATGCCAATAAGAATTTAGGTTTGCTTTTGGAACAAGCCGAACCTGCAGTAGAGACTGGCTCCACTTTATCCAGTAGGAAACCAGGCTTGTAATGCAAAGCATAAAAAAGTGGAAAAATACTTTTTAAACTAAATCCTTGGTGATAGTCAAGAGCTACTGTGTAGCATCTAGTTTCGAAGGATGTAAATATTTCATCCTTCCTAGCTCACATTTAGCTGAAAAGAGACAGTTTCTGAAAACTGAAAGGACTGAAAGTCAAATCACTTTATAGGATATGGAAATTAATTCAGACTTCAATAGTAGAACATTTACCAGAATGTAGAACAGTGTCAGCAAACTTCAGGAAGAAGGCAACTAGAGATCATTACAATATAATAAAATAAAAATAGCATAATACTGTTATAGAATTCTACAATATGCCTACCTCTGGTGCTCTATTGAGTTCTGGTCATCATATTTGAAAAAGGATGTAAGAGAGCAAGGGAAAGTATAGAAAAGACAACCAAAATTATCAGAGGAAATTATTTAATACTTAACATTCAGTAATACGGTTATCTAATATTATTATTATTCGTTAAGAATACTTTCCCTATATGAAAAGGCTAGATTGTTTGAGACTCTTTAGCTTGGAAAAAACAATAACACGGGTAAGGGAATAATCCAGAATATCTGCTTTTATATTAGATATATTAGTGAAGCCTTACAGCGAGGTGGACAGCAAACAATTTAATAAATGCATAGATAATAATAAACAGAGATACATTATCCATTATATGAATACAAGTAGTCCTGCACTTATAACAGTTCATTTAGTGGCCATTCAAAGTTAAAACAGCTTTGAAAAAAGTTTTTCACACTTATGATGGTTGCAGCATCCCCATGGTCACATGATCAAAGTTCAGACATTTGGCAACTGACTCATATTTATGATAGTTGCAGTGTCCCAGGGTCATATATGATCACCTTTTGCAACCTTCTGACAAGCAAAGTCAATGAGGAAGCCAGATTCACTTAACAACTGTGTTACTAACTTAACTGCAGTGATTACAGCGATGGCAACAAAGGTGGTAAAATGGGGCAAACTTCATTTAATTCTCTCACTTAACAATAGAAATTTTTGGCTCAGCTATGGTTGTAAGGCGAGGACTACCTTTATTTGAAATGTATATCCCATACTGCACCACTTCGCAATATTTCCTTCTGCAATTCACTGTATATGCACATAATATTGGCATTAAACATTTTCATTTTAAGGAATGTTCAGATCCCAGGGAAGGATTCGATCCTGTGTAGATTGTTCTGGAAGCAAATTATTTTAACACTATAAGGTTATAGAACTGAGCACATTCTAAGGACAGTGAAAGCAAGCATATATTTCTCTGAGTTCTTTTAAAGGCAGGTCATGGAACTGATATAAGATGCAGCAGTTTAGGGATCGGAAATAAATGCTATCTTTCAGATTCTTCATCTATGATATTTATTTTAAAGCCACAATAGATGTGTTCATCTTAGGAAAAATAATCCTTTCCAGTGGGAATCTGCTGAAGGGAAGGCTTTAAAATACTGTTCTAATTGGTGGTGGGTTCTCTTTCTTGCCTAGCTGGGTACACTTTTAAATATGTCCCCCCATAACTTTATAGGGTAACAGCCCCCTTTCATATCTATGCTCTATAGTTTAATATTATATGCATTTAGGTTTGCACTGTCACATCACAGTTATAAGCATAGAAACTGTATATTTTTATCTTTTAATTTTCTTTTCTGTCCTGAACACTCAGAGCAAAATCTTTAATTATTAATATAAATGGATGTGCCTTTAAATAATAGTGTATCTAACAATTTAACCAATAAGCAAAACACTGTATTACCAACCTCTTATTGACAGAGGTCCTCTTTCTTCTGGGGGATATATACAATATATATGAACATATAGTCTTTAATGAGCTGTGTCAAAATTGTGTATTAAGAAGAAATCTAACTCCTGTTCTGCCATTGCCAGAAGCTGTAAATGCTTAGTTTTACATTCTACAAATGTAAGAGTAAGATACTAAGCACTTCTGAAATCAATTAAATGTATTTTTAAATATATATGTTTAGATGTTCTGTCCATAAAAATGCACTAGTCATTGAAATCTTTTTAAAAATATTACTTTAAAACCAGCATATATATTTTAATCAAGACTCACTTTTGAGTAATGTAGAATTTAAACAATTTATATGTCATTCAGTCATATAATGGCTCTGCATGATCTATAAAGATGCAATGTAATCTCCATAAACCAGTATTGAAAGCACAACAAATATAAAACACAGAATTAAGATGATAACTTTGAATGGCCTGAGTCAACAAAGACAGTTTAAATTTCTTCTAAACAGTAGAGTTTATGTTAAGTTGTGTTCAAACACATTTTTAAAAGAGTGATCAAAGTTTTTAGTTTTGCTCTTTCAAAGTTCTTAACTGTTAGAGAGCTGAGAAGTTACGTACATACCAGGAAATGTATGCAATTCATCAAACTTGAGTACATTTAATTATCTAAACTTTCCTAAGACTGATTTGGATTCAGACGACTCAAAATTTGGTTGTAGGTAGAAAATAAGTAGAGTGCACACACACAAAATTCAACTTACACAATGCCAGATCGGTGTCCATCTGTTCCAGTATTTTGCATTTGCTGGTAGTTGCTCCCTTGAGTATAAGAGACCTTTACATGACTATGTCACAGATTGATCCCAAGATCTTTTGCATGCAAAACTGAACACTTCTGGAATACTTTCCTGTTTACTGTGTGATTCATGTGACTGCATCTTAATGGTGCACGGAGCTGCTGAACGCCTCATTCTCCATTTTCTCCAGCCCCATCAGGTTATCAGTGAGAATAACAAATAATTAGATTCTCCTTAGCAATTGAAAGGGGAGGATGGTGAGCCAAAGAGGGGTTTTCTATTCCCACCTGACTATACTGAGTTTGGGGACAGGTGGGTAGAAAACATTGTCCATTTCAGTGAAGCACTGTAAGGTTGACAAGCTGAGAAAATAAATACAATGTCTATGGACAAAGAAAAACAAGAAAGTCCAGTTTCCCTCTGGGAAATAATGCAAGTACTTAGACTTCTGGAAATATACTTTCTTATAGCAGGATAATATTTTTGGCCAAGGTGGCTTAATTCTGGCAGTGGCAGCGGAGGAGGAGCAGGAGGAGGAGGAGGAAGAGGAGAAGGAGAATGTAATCTTGAAAGCCTACTGAAGGAATAATCCAGATCAATTTATACCTAGCATAATTAAGGCAGAGTTGGATTATTTAAAAATAGTCTGGAAATTTCTTTTGGTAGAAAATATCATCATTTATTGATGAGTTACCCTATGTACTGTAACCCGTACATTTTATAAATAAATAAATGATTATCTTCCTTTCTGATCTGTTGTCTTTGCCATTTGTGGGTATGTTTTTGGATCCTATCAACTCAAATAGGAACATAAAATTCCCTTTAAGTTGAACTTAAGTGATTTATATAGATCAATCCATATAGTTTGTTTGCCATGCTAAAGAAATAGTTTTCAATGGTTTTCTCCAATATATATTAATTTCCTACTTTAGCCCGCAGTGTTGAGATTTCCAAGTACCAGCAGACATGAGCCTACTTAGACACAGACACAATTGGTGAGGAAATGCCACCTGCCAAGGAAAATTGCATATTAATAGTTAAAATATAATCTGTGTCGCGTTACTTGTGATCAGACTTTATTATTTAAATTATAACTCACAAGTAATCTGGGATGCTGCCTCATGATAAGATATAGAGAGAAGCAGAATAGATGATTACAGCACTTCAGAGACTGTATTTCATATTGCTTCTTAGTAAATAATTATTCCATATTAAAGGCTGTTTACAAAGGCTCATTTTAGATATTAAAAGTGAAAATGTAGCAAAAGGAAGTCTTTTGATCTACTGTTTTTTTAATTCAGCTAATATAGATATCGTATCATATGTTTAGTTCATGTTGCTATCTAATAATGTGGTTAAATTAAGTGCCAAAAACAGTTTCATATCAGCATTTGACTTCAAACCTTTAAATATTAATGACTGCTACAGCACTGTTAAAATACTTCATTTTTTGCCTCCTCTCTTGTAGATATGACGAACTACAGTTGATAAGCCGAGCTCTGGAGTCAGTTGTCTGGCTAGTTATTAAGACTGAGATAAGCATTAAGAATGGCCGTGCTATAGTCCTCTTATGGAACCGGAGCATGTAGAATTCAAAGCGTAAACAGTGGATTGTTCTCCCTGTTTCACAAAGTACATACTGCAGATATTTGTGAAACTTAATGATAGAAATTGTTCATGAAAGGGTCTTTAAAATTATAGTCCTTATAATGTCAAAGGTTTTTCATTACAGAGGCAATCTGGATCCATTGAAATCAAGCTTCAGTGAATTGTGTGCTTATTTGTAACAATATCTTACAATATTATTTGCTTTTTTTTTATATATTAGTTATGAAGCAAAGTAGTTTCCTCTCTGAGAATACTTAGGTGAGCTGGAAGGGTGATCTTTTTCCACTGTAGTTTTAAATATTTTAATAATTTTAAGGATGGCTATGAAGGTCTCATCTCTGTAGTCTTACATCATAGGGGCTGCCTTTCCCCAGGTCTCCACTAGGGGGCAGGTTTTTCCTTTTCTTCTCCTCCATATTGCTCCATTTGATTTTCTTTACTTAAAAACATTGTCTAAAGTTGAGGGACTCAGAATAACTGTGCCCTTTGTTCAGTATACATATGTTCTCCTATATAGTGCATTGTAGCTATTGAGAGCACCCATAACATAGATGTAGTAACAGAACTCTGGGAATCCACCTTCCTCATTTTATAACAAAGGGATTCCTAGCCTAGCTGTAGGCTGTCTGAGACCAGCACAGGAAACACACTCCATGAGAAATATTGGAATCCTATTTTATTGATATAAGCTACAGGAAACTGAATCTTGAAAGACTATATTTTATTTCCCTCTTATATCAAAGAGAGTTGAGGTGGAAGAGCTGTGGTGGTGCAGTAGTTAGAATGCAGTACTGCAGACTAACCGCTTACTTCAGGAGTTTGATTCTGAATGACTCAGAGTTGACTCAGCCTTCCATCCTTTTGAGGTTGGTAAAATGAGGACTCAGATTTTGGGGGGCAATATGCTGACACTGTAAACCGCTTAGAGGGGGCTGTTAAGCACTATGAAGTGGTATACTGTATAGGTCTAAATGCTATTACTATTGCTATCCAGTTTAAATTTATTTCTAATATTCTCTTCTTTTCCAAGGCTTAAATCATATTTTGATAACAATTGTATTCCTTCTCCAAGATCGTCTCTGTGATTCTCTACATTATGGTATATGGGAGCTAAATCAACTAGATGATTAAAGAAATTCCTATACTGTGTATTTGCAAAGATCCCTTTCGACCAAAACAATATGGATGGCCAACTTGATTTGGCCTAGTTTGATATTTTAATTTGAAAGGGTGTTGTGAAGCAGCTTAATATTCCAATGATGCAGCTCAAAGCCCAACAAAGCAAAGAGCTTGGCTTGGGTCTAAGGTTTCCTGTGGTGCTCTTTATGCCACTAATGGGAAAGGCCAAAATACAAGAACATAGTTGCTATTTGTTCCTTTGAAGTATGGAAGTCGACATGTATATTACCTTCCAAAAGGTAATTCCAAAAGGACCTTCCAAAAAATTCTCAGGTTTAGGGTAAGTCAGGCAAATAGGTGTTCTGTCATCAACTGTTAGTGCTGCAATTAGGGAAGTAACTAAAATATCATGTGATATGACTGAAATGCTGCAATGATAAGTCCTTTCATTGAAACAATGGATAACATAGCTTGTCATCCATGAGAACCAAGGGGCCTTTATTTACACCATTATAAGGAAGCTGGGGCTTCTGTGTAATGTTTATTGTTTGCCATGTGTGTTGATCTCACTCATTCTCACATCCATTTTTCATGTGGGTTTTTGTTTTTTTTATATGCACCTATGATTGATCTTGAAGTCCTTAAGGAAAAGCAATTTAGGGCATGAGGAGAAAGGTAAAGAAATTAATATAGTAGTATGATTGTTAGAAATGATCCTGCAATAGAACTTTGCATGACTCTTTTTTAGGACTCCATTCTATTCCTCATCTGTGCTGTTTCTTTTCTGCAGGGAGATCATTTTACATATTTTGCCTACAACGCTACATTGATTGGAGTTTGGGATGCCCAGGGAGTTATATGCTTCTATAAACTTTGGATTTCTGCCGAGATCTTTTTGTTTTTCATTGCCTTCTCTCAGTTTCAGCACTCACCATATGAATTTGCTCTCAGGAGTGATGTTTGTTTGCAGATTTAATGCATTTCTGAGCTTGTTTGTGGATCTGCCATATATTACCTCGTAAATATATCCATTGTCAAAACTATTAGCTCCCATTTCCCAAACAGAAAATTTTAACTGTTTATAAGGTCACTTGAGAAGTGATGAAAAGGTGTAATTTAGCAAGCATACAATTGCAACATGCTGTGCCGTGTAATGCACTGAGAAGAAATTAATTTTTGTTAATGGATTTAGAACTAGATGTATGGAAATGGTTATCTATAATACATACACTGCTAAACAGCTAAGTAGTCCTTGGGGTTTTCATGTTAATTATCTATATGTAAATCATTTCAATCAGAATGGTCTAATGAGTCAAAAACTACTAGGAAATGGGAATATCCATTTGTAATGTTTGTCAGGCTTTGTTCTAAACCATGATGCTATGCTTCCTACAAGATCCTTGTTAGAAGCTATTAATGTGCTACTATGAAAGATTGAATATGCCCAGAGAATACTTTGAGAGCAGAATTTGCATTCCCTGCTTAAGTTCTCCCACATCTGGGAGAAATCTGGAAGTACACTTGATGGTAACAAAGAGATCCAGAAAATTCATTCCTCTTCCATTCATGATGATCTAAAGTTTTGAAGGCCAGGCTTGATAGGTCTATACAATCTTGGCAGATTTCTTGAATATTATGATCGCACAGTCCCTTAAAACAAGAAAAGAATTTGTGCACATCTGCTTGCATAAAACTGATGATGTAATGGAATGTGCACCTGAAGAAGTAGTAGGGGAGAGTTTTGGCAATACACAGAAAGACCCAAAGTAAGAGACTATAAAGAGCCAAGCTGGAGGGGAGGGGAAAGAGGTTCAAGGTAGTTACACCCTAGAATCTGTCAGGATATATTTAGTAGATTAAAAGGTTGTAGCTTTAGTTTAGCAGGATTCAGTCTATTAGAATAAGCAAATAAATGACTGAACTTAATTGGATGTTGCTGTGTAGTCTTTGTGCTTGGGCCTACAGATGGTTAGATTGGAAATTAGGCAAGATGATGTCAATATTTATATATATTTGGCTAGATCAGATATGTTTCGTACCAAATACACTAAGATCCAAAAGCCCAGGATCATGGACCTTATCGACCTTTGCCTCACCACCTCTTTTCAGTTTGATGGCAAACATCAAAAAATGAGAGGAACATCTATGGGATCACCAAGTTCAGATTCATAGCAGAAATTGGAATGCAGCATCTGGAAACTTTAGCACTCCCACACAGAGACAATGTACAACAAGTATATCTTCCATTGTCCTATTGATTTTGCACAAAGCTTCTGATGTTTCTACTGACTCCTGTTATTTCTAGTCACTTGATTATCCAATCATGTGTCAGGGAGTCGAATGCCTTCTTGTAATCAATCCAAGGTACTTTCAACTTGGTCTTCCTTCTCTTTCAGTTTCCCAAATCATCTTGTCAATTTGAAGCTGATCTTTTGTTCCATTGCTGCTTGGGCAGTTTCCTTTCTGCTCAGATGGAAATAGCTTGTTTTCAACTGAATGCTGTTGGACTGCATCAGCTATCATACCAGTTAGACTGTTATCCCTTCCCTTCCCTTCCCTTCTCTTCCCTTCCCTTCCCTTCCCTTCCCTTCCCTTCTTTCTCTCTTTATACAAGGTTTTGCATTAGTATTTTATTCTCCTATGATGCTGACTTGGGACTGAGAGCTCTGATGTTTAATTGTTGAGAAAGAGGCATTTAACCCAAATATGTGATTCTCCTGATCCAACCATACCATGATGAATGTTTGTTACTTTTTTAATTTACTAACATTAAATTGAAATAGCTGGATAGTTAGTATTTTTGCTCTTTTGACATGATGAAGACTTTTACATAGATCAACTTCAGTAAAAGCAGGAGACTAATTGAAGCAAGCCGGCTCTTTCCCTCCAGAGGTACAAAATATTGTAAATGGTATGTAGTGTGTGCATAAAGAAATATAAAAGAGGAAACAGTCAATTTCTTTGCTTCTCTCTTGGGCCCTTTTTCCCCTTCATTTTTTTTTTGCCTCCTTCAAGGAATCTTAATAACTATACTATGATAATACGTTTGTAAGTAGAACACACTCAGACAGTGTCACAATAAAATTAGAATAGTATTCAGGTTCTGCAATTAAAGGTACACAGGTAAAAGGATATACTTTTGAAGATTTATTTTGAAGAAAGGTGTTCATTTTGGATAAGAGGGATAGCCGGAAATATAGGAAAACCAACCCTATTTCCAGGATGTTCAGTTCACCATGAGCAGAAATGGCATTAATTCAGGTACCCAATTACTGTAATGTGGTTCAGAGCACCTCAATAGGTGTTTCAATCTCAAGCAGAACTAACATTTGTAATCCTTTAAATGCACTTAAGAAATTGATGTTACAGCCCCACAATCTGTTAGGGGCCTTGCTTCCTGGCTGATTGCAAAGTATGCCACCATTAATTGGATCATCAGAATGTGATCCGCGTCCTGGTCCTTGGATTATGTAAGACTGCCTTTGCTCTGACGCAATGAACCAGAGGCTTCTTTTGCTGGATATTTTGACCCTTAATGTAGATAAGTGGTATTTTTCATCAATCTTAGCCTGCATTAAAAAAAGGGAAATGTCAATTCAATGTGGGGCATTTAACTTAATTCAACATCTTTTAATTTAATACCTTGCAAAAGTTAGTCCCTATCCGACATGCCTCACACTTCTGTTGATGGAATATTTTGTAAAACACTGCTGAAAATACTTTGTCTTGCTTTAATAAAATCAGATTCTGAAAGTCTCCGCATTATAAAAGAGCAAGAGAGAGAGGGAAGATAGGGGCTCAAAATGTTAAATCACTAGAATGGAGTTATTTTTCTATTGCAGATTTAATTCCTGAATGGTATTTTTATTTTTGTTAGAAGAAAATAAAATCTAGTTAAAATTTATTTGCCTTTGTTCTTTGCCATTTTCATTTTGGCTCCCTATTTTTTGTTTGCTTACTGAAGAGAGCTGACGTGCTTTTCTGGTTGTAAATTAGTATTTATGTACAGCAACCAAACCTGGTCTTTTAAAATTGGTTCCAGTGATGTTACTGACGTTTAATGTTTGGGATACTTGTATTCCATAAGTGTCAAACTTATAAAAGTGAATTATGCTGTGGTAAATTCTTTGTGTGATATCATGATGGACATACCAAAGGGACGGGATTGCATCCTGACAGCCCAAGGATGCTTTCATCGGATTGATTCATTTGATGTTCCCTGCAAGATATTGGTTTTTATAGTGCTCAGTTTTGCAACGTAGTAAGAATCTTAGCAAATAGTTTTGAATTTGACTTTTTATTTGTTTGTATTTGGAAACCAGTAGTTTTGTGTGCTCATTGATCTGGGAGGAAATACTCTTGAACATAATGGGGCTTACTCCCGAGCAAACATAGAAACAATTGCCCTGCATGTTATGATGAAATGGAGTTGTGATTAATGTAAAATAACACAGTAATTACTTCCTGCTGGATTAGGCCCTCTTTTGGTAAATTTAAATTATGCAATGTGTTATGTTTTTAGCAGCTATGTGCTTGATTTATAGATCTCTATTAGGATGGTTTATAAATAGCTTCTTTTACACTTATGCAATATTTAAGGTACATAATCCATAATACTTGGAACACCAGTGTCTTTTCTAATTATATTTAATTCATAATTGTCCTATGAATAATAAACATGTTTTATAGAAAAAAGTAGTTTTCTACCACCTCCTTCCATTTCATGCATTATTACAATTCTATAAAGGGGCTTGTTTGAAAGAAGAAAGGAAATTGAGGGAATAGGAGAAGTGTGGAGGTGCCTTGGCTGAAATAAATGTTAGCTACGGAAACTGAGATTCAGCCTGTTTTGGAAGATGTTCCCCTCTCCTTGAATGTTCTGATTTCACAGTACCCTTAATGTTCAGATGACAGCCAGGAGTACATTTGCTGGCTTACTTTTTGCGTGTCATTTTGAACTCCTTTTAAATCAGTAACTCCTTTTATCTTTGGATTCTTGCAAGATGCTGTCCTTATTAAGAACCAATAGGATGCTTCATGAAGTTCAAAAGGTGACAAGCTCTAAATTGTATATAGTACTCCATGGTATTGACTGATACTGAAGGGCTGCATAGTTGCTCATTATTTTCCAGCCAGAATCCACTGTTTGAATTTCTCAAGGGCTTAGTATGGGGCTTCCCTGATTAAGGCCCTCCAGATATGCTGCATTACAATTCTAACAAACCTCTGCCACTTCCCTGCACTTCTAGAAAGCACTGGGTAGGCTAGGGAAGGCTACTTAGAGAGTGAATGTTTTTAGAGATTGCTTGTCTCATTAAGGACCTGTCCAATTGTGGACCTGTCTCTGCTGAAGCAGAGATGACAGGGCCACTTTCAGAGGTTCATTTATCAGGCATGTAAGGGAAATTTTTCTCTTGCCTTGTTCCAGATTTTCCAAATAGTCTCATTGGGAGAGATATGCCTTTGCAAAACGGTTAGTGCTAGTGGTTTTACAATAGCCATATTGTTGATATGTGTGTGTCTGTGTATTTGTGTTAAATGTTTTAAAATTTGCTGCATAGAACATTCTACCTAGCGTATATAAATTTAGCTACATTTTTGAAACAATAGTTATATCCTAAATATAAATAAAAGAGTTGCCCTTTTTTAAAGCAGTCTTCCTATCCTGCCTGCCTCCATATAGGCATGACTATATATCTCATCATTTCTCGCACCAGAGCTATGAATTAAAAACTATGTGGTTCTTTTTATTCGTTTATTTGGCAAACTATGTTTAAGGAGGTCTTTTGCATGCTTGCAAATCTAAAAGCAAGTAATTGGATTTTTTGATGAATTCTTGCATAATGTTGGCCTATAGCGCTGAAGCAGTGTTTCTCAACCTTGGTAGCTTTAAGATGGGTGAACTTCTAACCGTCAGAATTTTCCATCCAGCCTTGCTGTCTTGGGTATTCTTGGGATTGAATTCTTCCCATCTTAAAGCTGCCAAGGTTGAGAAACTGCACTGAAGTGATCAATTTATTTAACTCAAAGCTTAGACTGCTCTGCTGCCACAGTCCCAGGTGGAAGGGGCAGATGTGTGTATATTGCTTTAAGAACACCACAAGGTTGGAAAATATGCTTGAGTTAACCGAAGCTGATATATTGGCTCCCATTCACTGAAGACAAATGGAATCACATCCTTTGTGTATTTGCCAGGACTCTAGTGCTCTGCTTCAGAAAGCTTTGGGTTGGGATTTCAGTCTGCCTTTCCTTCTTAATGGGGTCCCTTGGTGTCGAATGCCATCCGACCACAGGATGGATGAGATGCCCTAAGGACCCACATCAAGCTTACCTTTAAGAAAGTCCTTGCTGGCCTGCAAAATGAGATTTCTTTGAATTGTTGGATGAGGACATGAAACTGACTTATGGCTGGAAAAGGAAAAAAGGAAAAAAGATGGCAAGCAATATGTATCATTACAAGTGATATTTAGTGATAGTTTAACATTATTTTCCTTGTGGTGATTTCATTAATGATTTCTATGAGTCTCATTTTTCTTTGTTCTGTGTCCAAGTGGGACAGATAGAGAAAAATGGTTCATATGCCAAATTTGGACACTGTCAGAAATGAGCTTGCAGCCAAAATAATTTAAATCTAATGACCAGCAGGTTGCCTCGCTGTCAAGAAATGGCTTCTACATCTGAAAATTAATAACAGCATGCCACAGCAAATCTTTTATAACATTAGTGAATGATCAAGAAACTTTGATATTGTAATCGATATTAGAGAGATCACTAGAAATGTATTTTTAATAGTTTGGCCTGGAAAACAGAGACTTTCAGCAGTTCAACTACTTTTCAGCTTTAACACAATAAACAAAGAAATTCATGATAGACTTCATTAGTTGCTTATATACTTCTGGGCATGAGTCCATGCACAAATGATATGTGCGGCTTAGTTTAGCTTACAGCCCTTGAAATACTAAATTCTTTAACAGCATGGATGGGCACTGGCCATAGGGCTTGATTCAGAGGGTAGAAGTGGAGCTGTAAGAATGGCTGGATTATCCACTTCATTCTCTTCATTTTGTTCTCCTGATCTGGACTGAGTTCCATCTACATGGTTCTCCACTCAATTCATTGTCTATCACATGAATTAACTGCAACTAATTCCTCCAGTGCAGAGAAGAGCAACCAGGATAATTAGGGACGGGAGACTAAAACATATGAAGAACAGTTACAGGAACTGGGCTTGGCTAGTCTAGTGAAGAGAAGGACCAGGGAGACATGATAGCAGTGTTGCAATACTTGAGGGGCTGTCACAGAGAGGAAGGGGTAAACTTGTTTTCCAAAGCATCTGAAGGCCAAACAAGGAATAATGGATGGAAAGTGATCAAGGAGAGATTCAACCTAGAAATAAGGAGAAATTTTCTGACAGTGAGAACAATTAACCAATGGAACAGCTTGCCTTCAGAAGTTGTGGGAGTTTCATCATTGGAGGCTTTCAAGAAGAAACTGGATTGCCTTCTATCAGAAATGGTATAAGGGGTCTCCTGCTTGGGAGGGGGTTGGACTAGATAACCTACAAGATCCCTTCCAACACTGTTAATCTGTTAAAATTGACACAATCCTCCCTCCATGGCTGGTTCCAGTCAGTGTTGGTGGTTGGGGAGAGGATAGATCAAGTTCTAGGACCCTGCAATATGGGATGCCTAGGGCTTGAGCCTTGCCTCTTCTTTTTAACATCTACATAAAAGCACTGATGAAAGTCATCCAATGGTATGGGCTTATGGTACCCAGTTATATATCTCCACCCTTAATTGGACAGGTGATGCTATGAAGGTGCTGGCTGAGTGCCTGGACACCATAAGAGTATGAATGAGGAGGAATTGGGTTCAACTCAACCACAGGAAAACAGAGTAGCTGTGGGCTTTTGCCTCCCTAGGCACAAATGATATTCACATCTGTCTCTGTATGGATGGCACTAATTTGTTGCACAATTTGGGGATCCTCCTAGACTCATTGCTGTAGCTTGAGGAGCAGGTGGCATCTGTGGCTAGGGAGGCCTTTGCACAAATGCATCTACTGTGCCAATTGCACCCTTTCCTGAACCAGGAGGCCTTGCTTACAGTCACTCACACCTTGGTCACCTCCTGTTTGGATTACTGCAATGCAGTGTACATGGGTCTGCCCTTGAAGACCACTGGAAGCTACAACTAATTTAGAGTATGGCAGGGAGCTCAGTGATGGAAGCCCCTAGGTTTACCCAAATAACAACTCTGTTGTGGAAGCTACACTGGCTCCCAGTTATTTTCCAGATGCAATTCAAGATGCTATTATTACCTTCAAATCCCTACGGGCCAGGTTATCTGCAAATCTGGTCCTTCCTAAAGATATATACCTACCCTACCATAACAGACAGGGTGGGCAGACTCCTAGTCCCTTCCCTTAAACATTGCCATCTTAGGGAATCTAGGAAGCATGACTTTTCAGTGGCAGCCCCTCTTTACTCTTCCCTCTAAAGTTCTGCAGGCCTCCACCCTCCTAGCCTTCTGAAAAACACTGAAGACATGGCTTCTCCTCCCAGCGCCAGAATAGGGTGAGGCAGATGAGAGGATTTAGTAAGGATGTTGGAAATATAACTTTGGTTTTTAATGTTTATGGTTTTAATAGATATATGTATTGTGCTGTTTTTTTTATTGGGAGCTGCCCAGAGTGTGATATAAAATGACAGATATATAAATATTTTAAATGAATAATTTTAAATAAATTTTAAATAAATAAACAATTATTATATTTTTCTCAGACATCAAATATTCAACAAGATCCCAGCCCCAGCTCTGTCCAAGAGAGTATGCTATGTACCGCAGCTGCCCTGGCTCTCTCTCTAGTTTCACAGCCCTTGCTGTTCATCCACGTGGCAGGCAGTCTAGTTGTTCACACAGCAGCAGATGCTTGTCACTGCCAAGTCCCACATCCCACTGCTGTTTCTACAGTCACTGCAGCCTTGCCGGCTTCCCATTCCTTTATTTATTTAGCTCTTTGCTGCTGTTACAAATCTTTTGGGGAGGATGCTTTATCTTTAATTCAAGCCTCCCACCGCCGGTAGAGCCACAAGGAACTTATTCTAAGCTGTTCCCATCCATCTGTCACCACAGGATTGAAGGAAATGGCATGGAAAAAAGATAAGCGTTAAAAGGACGGGACTTGAATCTGTTTAGGCAATGCATCTCAAAAACGCGTTCACTCCAAGATCACCAGTAGGACAAAAGATCTCTCTGAATTCTTCATTCTTTCTGTGAATAGTCACTCTACAGATACTGGAGTCTTTTCAAATCTGCTGCGTCTGGAGTCCATCTCCAAAGAAAAGTAAGACCATGTAAGTAAGGGTGAAGGTCATCTTTATTAGAGAAGGAGAAGGAAATTAAATGAATATGAATTCTAAGTCTTCAAAACAACAAATGAATTTTGTTCATCAAAATGACATTTAAAAAATGCTGTGGTAAACATCCAATTAAACAGAGTTGGTCTTTGGCATATTCATGTTCACCCTTTATGTTCTATAAGCCCTTCTACTTGGCAATTTTTTTTCTGAAGAAGTCTTCAACTCCACTAATCAGGTTACCAGAAAAGGTCTATGATATCAAAATGATATGGAACCAAGCCTTGGATGTAATTCCAGCCAAAGAGCAGTACACTTCTCAAAGCCACATCCTCCACACATGGACTTCCAGAATTACTCATAAGCACAACGGCTTGTATTCAATATATCTGGGAGTTGTCTAATAAAGGAAGGGTTGATCTCTCAACACAGTCTCTCTGCCAAAGTATTAATTTGTTTTATACTAAAGAAAATGCAAAGATTAATAAGAAACTAACTCATATTTGCATTAAAAATACAGTTGGTTAGGAGTTGTAGATAATCCTCTAAACATGGAACCTGAAGGGTACGCTGAATGCAAACAAACATTTGTTACATTCATGTTTTCACCTTACACTACCAGTTGTTAGATTTCTACTAAAATAAATAGGGCTAATTTTTACCAAAATGATGAATTTCTGTGTGCTTTTTATACATGAAATTGCAGTCAGAGTTCACCACATTGAACATTTCCTTAAAATAGTTTTAATTCTGCTCTGATTTTTGGTAAAATCAAAGCATCAAATAGCAATTAAAATACTGCAAAAATGTGTCTGTATGTGGGATGGACTCAGCTGAACTGGATTTGGGCATAAAATTATAATAAATATATAATTAAACATTCCTAATTTAGGGCAAATCATAAGATATCTTCTGCTACTGTCTTATTGTCCCTCAAACACCTTAGAATTCAAACTAGAAAGATAACATGTCAGGTTGCTTGAGACAAAGGTTAAATCAGGTAGCTACTTAAAATACTGCAAATATCAAGTCATAATCATCTTCCCTAATTTGCACTCTTCAGACATGCTGTGCCTACAATTCCCCAAATTCCCAGTCAGCAGGTTTTGCAGGCTCAAGTCACCTGGAGGGCACTATGTTGGCCTAAGGTCTCCTGAGGAATCAATCCATTTTTTTCTGAAGACCACAGAAACACGTAATTGGCCACAGACTACCCTGCATTTCCTTGCCAGGTTGACAGCGGCCTCAATTCCATCCCTACACAACTGTCTTCCACTCCATTATTGGGAGCCATCAATCACAAATATAATGCAGACCCATGCCAGGGCACAATTCCAAGCTGGTCTATGAAATATACAGCCACCTATTCAAATTATCCTAGATATCTTCTCTCCATTCCCCTCCAAATGGACTGCAAACAATCCTTGCCTGCCCCCTCCCCACACCTTGCTATGAGATGATCCAGTGAATAACTACTCAAGGATTTGCTGCCAAAAAGAGGCAGAGTAGCCAATTTTACCTCTCTGAGCAATAGACTGCTACCATAATAGTCTCGCTCCCTCTCTCTCACACACACATATATACACACTCATTCACTCACACACACACACACACCTTAGTGATTGTCGGTGATAAGCTCAGTTGAGGCATAAGTAGACAGATCCCAGAACTGGATCCATGAAGCATAAATTCAAATCCCACTACTATCAGTGACTTTCTCCTTGACTATACACAATATCTATGTTTCACAGAGTTGCCTGCTCTTCCGGCTACCCTACAGGATTTTAATTCACTGGGAGGATGGCAATGGCAAATCCAGGAAAAAAGATTCAACACTTTGAGAGTGATGTAAATGTGCTAGCGAACTGTTATAGGGTGTGGCAACTGTATCAGAAGAGCTAGTCTTTATTAGTATAACATAAGTAATAGGCAAAGTATAGACCGAGCAGTAGAGAGTTAAAGATTCAGATATAGACAGCCTTGTCCTCAAAGACACAACCTTATACCTAGCATGTTTTTCCATCCTAATGTCCTCCAGAAGTGTTGGATTTCAAGTTGCCAGGACATATGCTAGTTTAAGCAATATTGCTTTTCATAAGGACAGAATTGCTTGCAAGAGCCTAGTTTATTTTTGTCCCCCTCACAACCACAGAAACTAGAAGTGAACTCTGGGCAAGTAAGCAGGAGACAATGGATAGAAATAGCCACAGGTAATCCAAGTGTTCTTCCAGAAAGGATCTTGGGCTATACTTGTCAGATTGCAATGTCCTTCCCTGGAGCACCTAACAATATTGCTGCCCAAACAGTATTTGTGTTCTTGCTTATGTCATTGCTGTCTTTCCACTAAAAAGACCAAGCTTTCCACGCACATCAGAAGAAAGCTACAAACAAAGTAGAACAGAATGAAGAAGGCTCAGCTTATCCACCTTTGATACACGAATACCTGGCAGTAGCTGTAGCCCTGCTGCTACATTCAATAGGACATTATACCCATATCTTAATATAGCAATGCTCTTTTCTTGAATGGTATCTCACAAGAATAGTTCTGCCCATCACCTGGAATATCAGGTACCAAACACAAAGCTGAACTGTATGTCCTTTGCTATCAGCCATTACGATTATCATCCTAGATCAAGTCTTTGGGTTATTAGTCTAGGACTATTCTGGCAGTGGTATTTGACAGACAACATCAGCCCTATTATCTAAGAACATTGTCGTTAATAAATTATTGCCATTGATTATCTTTACATTTCATTTTCACTGCAAGAGCCTAAGGTTGTGTATCCTGTTTTTCCTTGGCCCATTTTATTGTCCCCAAAACCCTGTGAGGCAGATCAGTGGCTGGGTTCACCGAACTTGCTTCATGAATCAATTAGATCCATCACCTATATTTATACAGTAAGCTAGTTTGAATACAATATGGTGGGTTTTAATCTTGGTTAGGTTTCTTTAACTCTGTGACATGCATTACATATGGAAGATGCTGAAAAGAAATGGATGATTAAAGAAGGAGAAAGAAATGCAAGTACAAACATTTATAACCGATGCCATGACACCTAACGAGGACTTGTGCCTGGTTTCTGAAAAATTATGTTTTTGCTGCCAGCCTGCCATAGCCAAGGCTTGGCAAAGGTTCAGCAATAAAGGACCCATTGTTTAAAGGACCCCTTCCTAACCAGTTCCCCCCAGGTGTGCTGGATTACAAAGCCCATCCTCCATAGCCAACAGAAATGACAATCAATGCCAGTGATGGAGAGAAAAAGGCTCAGTGCTCCACTTCACCCACCTGATCTTGCCATTTGGAAGAAGTCTTGCCTTTCCTGGCAAATAGAAAGAAGCTGCAGATGGGCAGCTTGCATTTTCCTCCCTCTGGTACTCTGTAATATCCAGCGGCTGCTTATTAAAGAGGAAATGGGACTTATTTAGCTCTGCCTAGCTGGAGCGGCAACTCTATGTCACCTGCGCAAGAGACAAGCAAATAAGGGAGGCAGATGCCACTGGGAAAGGAAGGGAAGGGGAAGGGCATAACATTTGAATCCAATGGTGGGATCTATACCTGGAAACCTAACTTACCAAAACCTTTTTCTAAATGCCTTCTCCCCCGTAAAACTGTTTTCTGAAATGTCATTCTGATGTCAAGGGAAGGGAAAGGAAGTGCAATTTAGTATCAAGACTCTACAAACCAACCTTCTTGCTCACCACAACTGGTTGGCTCTTTTAAACAGAGCCATTGTTTCCAGAGCCCATGAATTCTGACATTCAGTCATGCCAGGCAGGCAAGGCTCTTGAACCCAGTATCACCAAATGCTGGAGGTAGGATGCTCCTCCTCAGTTCTTCCTAGGCTAGGCATCTAACCATTCTCTCTCCGAACACCTTGGCCTCCAAATAAAAGGTCAGTCACAACTGTGTGGGGTGCATCTGGAGCCTGGAAACCCCTTTCCAAGTGTTCTCCCCCCCCCCTATATCTTCTTTTCCTTTGGGGTGAAATAAAGGCAAGACCATCTGTGCAGCCCCCCTTCTTCCCCACCCAAGCTCATTTCTCTGCCAAACCTCTGATGCCAAGGTCTGCTTCATTGTCCCTGGACCTGCCAGCTTCAAGCTGCACTTTCAGACACCACTGGAGCCGTATCTCCGCCCCATTCCCTGAGCAGAGTTTTGCTGCAGCAGGAGGGGTCCTTTTATTTATTTAATCTTTTTTTTCAGTGTGGTGAAAGCCCGCGTGAAAGCAAATTTGGCAAGGCCTGGAGTCAGTATAGTCAGACCAACATATCTTTGCCAATTCTCTTCAATCCTGAGCCGTAATTCTCTGCAGCCCCCACCCCACTTCCACACTGTTTCAGCCCTTGACCCTTTCTCTTGTCTCCATCACTCACAACACAAAATAAGCCTCACTAAGGAGGAAGCCATTTTAGTGAAGGCTGGCCACATATGAAGCAGGAGAGAGCCAGAGCCAAAGTGGGGCTCTTGCCATAGCAAAATTTCTGGCAAAGGTTTGGGGGTGTGGGAAGAGATGGCTCTGGCACTGCAGTTCCAGCAGAACTGCTCAGTGCACAGAACATGGCTGCCGTTCCTCACCACATGGCAGAGCAAGACAGCAGTGGCCATACTTCCAGGTATAGGGAATTTTAAATCCAAAATATGGCAACCTGCCCAGTCAGAGAAAGTGAAGGCTGTCCCTGATGAGCCATGGAAAATTTCCTATGTGGAACCAGCAGGATGGGAGAGGGAAGAACACACACACACACACACACACACACGTCTTTTGCATGCAGGTAATGGAGGAACTGGCTGAGACTATTACAGAGGGACAGAAGGGAATAGTATTGAACCAATTTCAGCCATTTGTAATCAACAAACAGACAAAATGCCGAGTTGTGATATTTTTAGGTTCAGCAGCTATGGAGCATCCTTGCATCATTTCCACAAAACAGAAAACTGCAGTCCTATGTTAAAGTGATCTGGCTTTGAAGGAGGCATCTTTCCTTGAGCTACACAAAGCAGCCAACTGAGGTGATAAAGGCCACTAGACAACTGTATTCATCCCCTGAGAAACTCAAGGAAAGATTGAGTGTTTGCTAGGTCCATGATGACCCATCATTTGAAGACAGCAGATCAATAGCAAACAAGTTACAACCTCTGTTCACCATGAATCTCCAGACTATCCAATACCTATGGTTTTGCCCTAAATTAGGTTATGCAGAACTATTTAAAACCTAAGGGTAGGCATCTTTTTTATCAAGGATAATTTAATAATTTTGCCTTTGTGTCAAGCCCATATGTTCAGCAGCAATATTCGGAAGAGCTCTGGAAACTCAGAAGGCTGTACATAACTCTGGGCAGAATTTAAAGTATTTGTTTCTGCGCTAGAAGGGAAAATTGCAGTGTGTATGGCTTTACCTGAAAGGTGGAGTCATTGGGAAAGAAGAGAAATAAATTTCCTCTGTAATAGGGAATACAGTCTACGAAGAAATGAGGATTGAGATTGGATATTCTTCATGAGACACAGTTGAGAAGGAGAAAGGGAAAAAACTAGGAGTGCTTGGACAAGCCTTCTCAACATCTCCTTGGATGAGAAGAGTATTTCAGTCTTCAGCTCCTGCAGATCAGCTGTTGCAAAAGAGAGGGGAACTTGAACCTTTAATAATTTTACAGCCTGGTTCCAACTCTGAATTCAAAAGTAAAATTGCACTGAAATAAATGACATATTTCATTCTTTATTTATAAGTAGTTTAAAGAGTAGAGAAGCTTCTAATCTGCTATACATATTGAAAATAGATTTGGTGGTCAGCAACACACTAGCAATTTATTTGTTTGTTGATGCTTGTTGCACCAAGACCTCACCAGAGAATGCCTCCAACTTTCATCCAGAGTGAGATCAGTCAACAAATGAGTGAAACAAGTGTGTTGATGAGTCACTATTACTTATAAAGACAGTTCGACTTATCCAAGGCATCTATTCCCAAGTACTATAATTGGATATGGAATACATGTTTCTTAGTTGGAAACTCATTAGAGAAGATTCTGTTGCTAATATATATTAACTAGCAGCAGTAATCTTGGGAGATACATGCTGAGACTTCAGGGTTCTCAAGATTTTGTGGTTTCCCTGGCAATTGAGTACTTTCTCAAATGATCACATAATGTGATTTTGCTGATTGCTTTGATCAAGAAATTGGTTAGCTTGCTGGTATTAAAATGCCCATGCTGTCATAGACCTTCTGAGGATGCAAATTTCCATTCCTTCCCCATCATTTTTTGCTTCTATCAAGGGTAATAGTCCAACAGTGATAAAATGTCTGCTGGAATTGAGGCTTTGAGATTGCTTTGTGTGAATCTTGCCTTTTTCTACTTTTACGATTTATTAATAATATTTCCCTGTGGTTTTTTTTCCTATGCATCCCTATCTTTTCTATCTTCAATTCGATTTAAGTCTGGGTTCCCCATTTGATGCCCTCTAAATGTGAGAGACTACAATTTCCAAAATTTTCTCTTCAAACTCTCTTCCAATGTCCATATTGGTAGATGAGGACAGAAACTGTAATTTAAATTCCTTGAAAGCACCTATCGTAATTAAGAAAGTTGCCTCTGCTTCCATGTGGTGACTTCCAGTATAGTTTCTTTTCTAATAATGTTTTCCTGTCCCAACCTCTCAATTTCAGGCTTGCTCTGTTTTTTTCTTGACTATTGTACTATTAAACGAAATTCTAGTAAAGCAGCACTTCTCTGCTTCACATTTTCTACCTTTCTTTTTCTTCTTTCTTTCTCTCTCTCTTTCTCTCTCTCTGTCCATGTGTGTGTGATTTAACATAAATCTACTTCATTAATTCAACCTCTTTCCATCAGAGATTGGGGATAGTTTTTAACCCATCTCAGTTGTTAAATCTTATCACTTTGGCCTTTATAAAATCTATAAAATTGTACATTCTGTCTCTTTTCATACAATTGAAAATTTGTGTGCTGATTCATGATTTCTCACATGCTCCTGCAGTCTTCTTCTGCTTCATGTTCTTTTTTTCTCTTTCATTTTTCCCCCTTTGATTTTTCAACCTTTCTCACTTGCCATACTTAGGATTACCATCATATTTTTTTCTTGCATTCTGTGTTGCCTTATCCTTGTATTCTGCTTAAAAATACTGGAGCATTGGGGAACTACCAGAGGACTGGAAAAGAACTGATGTGGATCCCATCTTAAAAAAAAAAAGGGAGGGGGGGAAACAGACCCAGGAAACTATAGACCAATCAGCCTAACATCAATACCCGAGAAGATACTGGAAAAGATAATAAAAAAAAACAGATCTGCCAACATCTAGAAATGAGTAAAGTCAGCATGGGTTTGTTAAAAAACAGATCATACCAAACCAATCTTATTTCATTCTTCAACATAGTGACTAAATTAATAGACCAGTGAAATACTGTGGACATATAGACTTCAGCAAGGCATTTGATAAACTAGACCACAACCTACTTCTTGGGAAGCTAGAAAAAAGTGGGATAGACAGAATCACCTCCAGATGGATTCGCAACTGG
>JANHFL010000592.1:176655-189300 GCA_032468155.1 Oxyrhabdium leporinum
AAGCTACTCAGTTTTAATCCTTACTACCAAAAGTAAAAATAAGCTATTTTGTAACACACACACACACACACACACACACACACACACACACACAGATCAGCATTAATACTAGAAAATATATTGTTTTAAAATGTTTAAATTGCATGCACAGACACAAGCACTAAGATCCATCAAGTGATCTTAGTTTTTTGCAGCCCTTCTATGTTAATTTGGATGGCACAGCTTCAATATAAGTCTGCATTATTTTAGCTAGTAATTTCCAAATTATCCTGAAAACTACTAAATTACAGTTGCTGATGATTAAGATTTCATAAATAAAGTCATAGTTATCAATAGTTGTTCTTGTTAGATAACTGAAGTTCAGGTGCTTGTTTGTTTTAGTTAAGTGCTTTGAAATGCTTCCAAATGTATTGATACTACTATATAAACAGAGAATTTATTTTAATCATTGGTCTTTTTAAGATTAGCTTACTTAATACAAAGGAAATTCTTTGGTGGCCTGTACTTATTTAACTCTAGCATCACAGTAGGAGAGGCATTGCTTTAAAAACTATTCAAATAACTTTCTTCAAAGTATAATCTAGTTGGAGAATTAGTCAATAATGTAGGTATTTATCCAGATATAAGATATTCAAGCACATATGGAAAGAATTCATAGAACATTTTCTTTCTCAAGCAAGCAATTTTGACTCTTGCTACATAGATATAAATATGGACAAAATCTATGAATTGATACTGAAAGCAGCTGACCTCATACTGACCTTATTGAAACCTTTGAAAATGAATTTACTGATCACAAGCAATCTAGGAACAAAAGATATAAAAACTTTTTATCAAAAGTTTTGTTAGTAGACATATGGTCCTGACAACTAGGTTTGGAAAAAAACCCCATTTTAGCAAAAACATAGCAATAGGATTTGGAGGAAAAAATAGCAATTCATACATTCACATGAAAAAAAAAATGAAAGTAAGAATTGGCTGAACGTACCTAGTTGACTGAATTTACACAAATAACATTACAAGAAAAAAATATCTATAGATCTATTCTGACAGTATGGCTAACTGATTGAAGCAACATCTTCAACTGCTGATAATCTGTGAGAGGGCTGTCAAACTTACAGCGTCACGACAGTGTTATGTGACATATCGGGACTTTTTTTCCCTTCGCTCAACCGGGCATGAGCATGACCAGCATGTGATATATTTGGCCCGCAGGCCAGATGTTTGACAGCCCTGATCTGTGACATGTTTATATATAAAACAATTTTTCATTCCTCTTTATGAGATGAGTGAATATTTTGTAACTGATTCTTCTTTTCATACATTATGAGTAACTTTCACTGAAGTCAACATAGTAGAACCTTGAGGCTGAAGGCTATTAGGCTGCTAGAATGATGCTCATTATCAGAAGAGTTGAGCTTTGACAAATAGCTTACAAAGATCTTTCCTGTTTCCTTTTACAGTGTCAGCAAAGATATTTGGAGCATCTTGAAAAATCAAAGTAGTTCCATAAAGATCTTATAGTGAAGTATGTCATCAGAGATTATGCTGATCCAGAAGGAGAAACTATCTTAGCTACTGAGTGGAAATAAATACTAAATCAGTGTAAATCAGCAGCAAAATCACTTTGAATGGTAAGAACTGTGAGCCTAAGGAGTTAACCTCCATCTTTACAGATGGAATTAGATAATTTGGCATTGATTCCTGGATGAGATCAGCTATTGGAAACCTGACATGCATACAGTTTTCTTTTATATGTGATTCAGATACTGCATGCAAGTCTCATAAAAGAGTTACAAGACAATATATTAGCCCTGTATCTAATCTAAATGCTATTTCTAAAAAAAGAAGTATGACGATCCTTACAAATACTTTGACGTTACTTAGCTTGAAGCTACTTTGGTCAAGTGTGCTCACTGCCAAAAGTCACCTTTCTGAGCATTAGCCAGAAAATTAATCAGGAATTGCAATAAATAAATAAATAAATGGTTTCCATCATAGGGGAACAGAACCACCCTTTAACATTCAGTAGTAGAAGATATTTGTCATTGGGATAAAAATACTATACTGTTTAGGTCATGAAATTAATGGGCCACAGGATCCATTGCAATTGTTGAAGTTTGCTGGCACTACCATGATTCCAACACATGGTTGCTTGAGACTACTATTGCCTCTCTGCACAATGCAGGACAAGGATCTGTGTTTTCTATTACAGCACTGTAAAGCTCTCATTTGTCTTTGAGATCCTCATTCTGCATTATGTAGCAACCTGATACACTGAACTGAACAGTTACATGGAGTATCTCAAAGAAAATTGGTGCATGCAGCACTAGATAAGGGTGCCTTTGTCATGGTACAGTAGCTCCTGATGTAATCAATACAGCAGGGAATTTGTGGGAAACAACAAGCTTACGTACTTTCAGTTTTGCCCAGGTGTCATCATTCTGAGTAATGAACTCAGGGAAGTCAGGACTCTTGCCGCTTTATTGAGGTTCAAGAGATCCTTTATTGAGTACATCATATCAGCACTTAGAAAGGTGAAGCTAGCTCTAAATTATTCCTGCGTTTAGGGATAGTTAAAAGAGTAAGACCTCCCTACCCCCTTTTTTCCCTTGGGTCACATGGGCCAATCAGTTCAGATGTAGATTCCCATTCAATTTCAACAGGTGTCCATTGATATGTCCTTGGTTCTCATGCCAGCAGGTAGATGTTATGGCTAGCCAGCTGAAGTACTACATTCCTGAGTTCCCCACTTCCCCCTCCCCCTGAATGACAACCAAGAAACGAAACAGAAATAAGTATGGCTTCAGATGAAGTCATTTTTCAGGTTGATACCAGGTATGTCAGTGGGTTATATTTGGGGGGTTGTTGGTTTCTAATCTTGTAAGGTGTTGAGAGTCTCTTCTGTGAGTTACGTGGCTATATAAACCATATATGTAAACAAACACGCAGGAAGACTGAGTTCTAGTCCTATCTTAGGCACAAAGCAAGCTAGGTTACCTTGGGCCTGACACACACACACTCAGCCCAGGAAGCAGCCATTGGGAAACCACTTCTAAAAATGTTGTCATGAAAATTGCTTGGATTTTTGCCAGCAGGAGTCAAGACTGACTTACAGGCACATTTTTAAAGCCCCCCTGCCCCCTTAAACAGAAATATAGTTTCTAACTTAAGGGAACTAATTGTTCCAATATAGTCTGCATTGGTCAAACCTTGTTTCAAGAATTGTGAACAGTGCCCAGATAAAGAAGGATTCATAAAAATGGAATAGTTTCAGAGTAGGCAACAAGCAACATTAGGCAACTAGAGTTTAAGTCTTGAGGATATGTTTAGTGTTGAGAAAAGATGAGTGAGGGGTAATACAATAGCACTCTTATGAAAGGATTAAACCTAGATCTTGTTCTAGAACAGGGGTGTCAAACTCGATTTCATTGAGGGCCTCATCAGAGTTGTGTTTGACCTTGGGGGGACTGAGGTGGGCGTAGTCAGGATGATATCACTTGTGTCAGGAGGGGCTCTGGTGGTCTGAACTCTGTTTTCGCTTGCAGAGGGACCTCGTACCGGTCCTTCACTATTTCCAGAGCGGCCCCATGGGCCAGATCTAAGCACCCCATGGGCCAGATCTGCCACCGGGGCCTTGTGTTTGACACCCCTGTTCTAGAACATAAAACATGGAATAATGGATTTAAGTTACAGGAAGGCAGTTTTCTAAAATATTGAGCGGGGGTACTTTGTAACTGTAGGTGCAGTTCGATAATGGAATTTATTAACTTGTAAATTGTTTAACTTTGTTAACTTATTTAAAGACTAGACAAGCATGTTCTATTTTAACATTTCCACTGAGCAGAAATGTTGTAGCCATGACAGGAATATTGTCTGAAGGCCTAAACAGCCTCTTCCAACTCTATAATTCTGTGATTCTTGCTAAGTAAAGGGATTCCTACATAGGCTGCTCTTTCTGTTTTCCTTATATATTTCCTAGCTGGCTCCTGGACTTTGTGTGCTCTCTGTTGCTAATCTTCAAAAATCTTTGATTGATTTGATACTTACCATCTGTAAGCAGAACCCAATCTGTCTTTTCTTTGTTTGGTCCTGCATTGTTTTCAAAAGCGCAGGGCCAGGATGGAGATGAGAAGTGTCATGCCTAGTTGTCCCACTTCACTAACCAATATGTTTCCCATCTAAAATGTTGCATGTAGCAGTGTTCAATAGCAACTTGTGACAGCTTTGCCACTAACTGTTTGTGACTCACAATACATTCTTCACATTTTTTCTTTGGTAACTGCCCATTTTGTTCATGTTTCATGGAAATCTTCCTGAGCTGACCAGACCAATAGTTCTCTAGTGCTGAATATACTTCTAGTTCAATGAAAGAAGATCACTCAATGAATATAAAACTGAATTTGAGGGTTAGCTCTAGGATCTCTTTTGAAAATTGAAAAGGGAAGGTTAGGAGGAGGGGCACATTTCATTCTTCCTTTCAGATCTAGAGCAACAATATATTTATGCCATACAAACATCACTTTCTTTGCTGTGTTTATATCCACTCTGGTATTTACTGTGCTGGCATTATTAACATGTATGTATGAGTTTCCTGGATTTATTTTTTCTCTGGGCCTCTATTCCTTCCCTTAAAACCATATTTAAAATGACATGTAACTGGAAAGGCAAGCAGACATTAATCATCATAGGAGTTCGTTCCCAATTTTTTAAAAGAAAAACCTGACTATAAAAATTAAAATATTACATGGGTTTCTAATTAGTGGAAAAGAAGAAAATATTTTCCCCCAGAAATGAATACAGAGCCATCTTTTTTTAATGAATAAATGTATTCCTTTTAACACTTTTGTTGTTTAAAAAAAGCTATTGTTTTTTTTTCAAATGTGAGAAGATATGCTAACCTTGTCATCGTGAGTGCAGCAGAGCAGAATTGATAACTGTATATACATGTTTAAAACAAAAATAGAGTGTGATTGTGTGAGAGAGAAGAGGGAGAGGGGAAGGGGGAGAATGGTGAGAGGAAGAGAGAGACAACTTATTTAAATCCTGAATACAGTCAGACCTCATATGCATTGTTAAAAAAAAAAGCCCTAAAGAATTGCATATGGATTAGGGGGATGAATATTCTATTATTTCAGGCTGTTCTGCTGATCTTCTTATTGTGACTTTGCGCTTCAGAAATCTGCCAGGAATTTGGCTTTGCCGTCCTAGGCAGTAATTTTAAATGTGTATCAAGCACTTGATAGTGTATGATTTGCGTGCTGTTGCATTCCCATTCCCTAAATTTTCCACCAATTTATTACTTTTTTCATACTGTTTTAATATTTCAGGATGATGAATATATACAGCATCATTAAAAGTAAATAAAAAATGCATGAAATTAAAAAATGGAATATTAGATGTTTCTTTCCTGTAATCCCCAGGTCCAATAGAAATGAAATGTCTCTGTTCTGCCAAGTAATCCCTAAACATGATTATGGCCACTGTAGCTTCTACCTAGCCCACGTAATATTTGTACCGCATAAGCCTATTTATGTAAGGTTTGAGTGAAAGTTGTTATTAGAAGATCTATAAACCTATTTTACAATTCAAAAGATATGCTTCTCTCCTAATCTCTGAACTTTTATTATTTTCTTGGCACTAACAGCAATGTGCCTTTAATTAATTTTTCAAGATGCTTTTACGTCTTCTTTGGGGTACGTTCAGGATGATTTGAAATGTCTTTTTCCAAATACTGCATACAGGCCAGCAGCACATCCATCTGAGTTGCATTTTGTTAAAAGGAAGCTGGCAGAACACAAAGCTTTTTCAGAATATCCTTTTCTCTTTAGGAACCAGTTTTAATTTGACAAATTATATATGAAAAAAATACATTTTTAGCCTTAGGATTAAATAGGAAAAGAGACTACATTTTGCAATTTGGTCCTGTTAATACTTCTGAGTAAAGAAAAAAAAGTGATTAATATGGTGAAATAACCAATAACAGAAGAAAATAATAATAAATAATAATAACAAAAACACTTCCAAGTTCATCAGAAAAGATTTCACAAAATGAGTCATGCTAACCTCTTTCTTTAGCTTTATTATGTTTTGTCTATTTAATATTTATAGCCGACACTGTTATCACTATATTGCAATCCAGTATTTTTTGTTTTGTCCTTTCTTGCTTTTTTTTAAAAAATACAGTTTTTCTTATAGGAAATAGAGAAGGAATATTTACTGATTCAATGTATTCAAATTTTATCTTTTGAATAACAATAATACCAGTTATTTTGGTATTACACAAAATTTCAAAAAATGAGAAAACTATTTTAAGCATTTTCTTCCCCTGCCCCATATCTTCATCCTGTGAAAATGGAATTGATATCAGGATAATAAAAAGTGGCTATTTATATCAATATTCTTCTACCTATATGTCTGATAGAACAACGAAGGACTGATATCTGAGCAGCAATCCCAAATCAGGAATAGTCACAGCTGACACAGAAGATAGATTTATGCAAATGCTCTCCAAACCATAAATACCACCTGTTCTTCTACCAGGAGATGTGAGCTTAGGAGGACTTCCAGATTTTTCACAGGATTTGTCTAAAGGAGTACAACTACATTCTGAACTAGAGAGAGAAAAAGACCAAGAACGCCTCAGAATTGATAGCCACTCAGTCTTTATAGAATTGAGCCTCAGTGTGTTTGTCCCTATTCAGACTCTCACAATTTTAAGACACTGAATCAAAACCCGACAGCCTCACCTGGGCAACCAGGGGATGAGATATATAATTAGATATCACTTTAGGATGCTGGTGATACCCAACCTCATACTGAATACTTTACTCAGTGTCACCATGTAGTTTTTATATGAGAGCAAGGAGAGAATTGATCCCTGAGATATTCCACAGAAAGAGTCAAGGCCGAATCTTTTTCCCTTTTCAACAGCTATGGAATCTGCCCTGAAGAAAGGAGCAAAAGCACTACAGTGTTAACCCCCTTTCCTAATCCCTTGAGCTGGTTCAGAAGGATATTTCTTTTCCCCAAGAGAACAAGGGAAGTCAGTATAGCTGCACCTCTCCACCCAGTCCATCATTAGTACAATTAGTACAAGTACAATTAACGCTGTCATTCAGACCTACTGTGCCTAGGTCAGAAAACTGTCTGAAAAGATCCATGTAGTCCATTTTCTCCAAGGCCCACTGAAGCTGCTTGCTTTCTACCTTTTATACAACCTTTCTTCCAAAATAAAGAGCTGTGTCAGAAATTATCCCACACTGTCATATACAATGAGGTCTCCTTAAGATGGGTTGGATAACTGCATCCTTAAGCACAGACAAAATGTTCTTCAAGGATGAATTTACTGCTCCTGGGACCCAATGTGCATCACCTTCTGGAATGCCGTAGCCAGCCAGAATGAGATGGATCTAGTATACAAGTGGTTGCATGCACAGTTCTGAGGGCTCTGCCCACTTCTTTGAGACCAACAATTTTAAACTGCATTGACCATCTGAAATAACATTGATAGTGTGCTAAGTATCTATCTTGAAGAAAATTTCAAAATATAGACAGACAGACAGACAACAGACAGACAGATATAAACACCATTTCTTTCTCATACTAGAGAGATTCAGGTTAAGCAGTTGCTGATTAATAGAGGAAATCATAAAACATATCTGGAGTGTAGCATCTATGTGTTTACCATAAGAGTTTTTTTCTTTTAAAAGAGGAATTTTCTATTGACAGTTATGTATTTTTTTAGTGCATTTATCTGTAGACTAACAGATTAAATAATTTATTTTCACATCCCCAATTGTATTTGAAGTGTAAATATGTGACTAGTTTAACTATACTTCGTTAACTATACTTTGTTATAGTTAACAGTGTGGTATATAAATTGCTATAGATCAGCTTTTATAGGAAAAGTGCTTTAATCTAAATATAGTTTGTTTACTCCCTGTAGCTTGTATGTCACTTAACTCCAAACAGCTATAGTGTTTTAAATCAAACAACAACAACTGTTAAAATAAAACCACACTCATCAAAATCACTGCATCCGCTATTGTCACTACCCATTGGAATAAGTTAATACTCATTGTTCTTTGAGAAATGCTTTCTCAAAGGTCTATTTCTTAAAAGCTGTTTGGAAGCCCATCAAGGGAAATGGCAGTGTCAATATTAGAAGACAGGCTATTGATGGGAAAGCAAATCAAAACTGAAAATCTCGCACCTAGGATCACAGATTTTCTAGGAAAAAAATAGTAGGTGCAACGCAATAGTAGGTGCAACCATAATGTCATATGATCTTCATTGCCAATTTACAATTCCTATTTCTACTAATACATATCATCCCATTTCCAAGAATGTTTTCAATCTAATTATTACAAAGGTTATAATGTAAGTCAAAATAGTGGCCCAACTGGTCAATATATCAGATCATAGATCAGCACTGAATCTTGATTCCACTGTCCTGGATTTCAAGCAGATGTTTTGCCTCCATCAGTTACTTAATCTATTTTAGTTGGAAAAATATTTCCTCATTACTAGGAAAACACTTCACTAAGATATAGTTCCTCCCAATTAGCTGTATGGGCACTACATTGACAATACCCTATAAATCATCCAACATTTAACACTGCTTTCTTCTATGCAGCTTGAGTTTCATGGGCATCAGTACTCCGGAAACCATGCAGGCGAGTCTTTATCCAGTTACTAACACAGAGAATGGATGAAACAACAGCAGCAACAACATAGATTTTCGTTACAGTTGAAATAATGGTGCTTTATGACTTTTTGAACAAGAGAAATGCAAAACAGATAAACTGAAATAGGTATTGACTGCGGCAAAAATAGCCTTTGAAATTATATCACAGTTCTAATTCAAACAGGGCTGTTACGTTGAATTTCTAGTTGAGATAAATATTTAATCTATCTATAGCAGGTAGACAAATAACAATGATTTCAGAAGAGAATATATGAATATGAATGAATGACTGGTCTTTTACTGTAAGGGAAATAAAGAAACTGAAGGGAAAAAAAAGTTATATTTCACAAGGGAAAGAAGATGGTAACAAGACAGATCGATGCTATGATAAATTTCCCAACATTTCAAAGGGTATCATAATAATAAAAAAACAGTCTAGTATTTTCTGGTGCTTTTCAGAAAAGTCATATTGAGGGAAATACAAGCATAATTTGAGAAATTGTGGTAAAATTCAGTAATAAATAATTTCATAAATAATTGCATGTACTAATGGGATTTGGATCCTTTGTTTCTCAAACACTAGTCTGAGAGTTGACAGATGATAATAGTTCAAATTGGGAAATGGGGATGGGAAAATCCCCTCTCTCCTTTAAACTGTATTATTATTTTTTCATCATTTTTTGGATTAAATTTATTTAACCTAATCTCAAAATAATATTAAAGTAAGCAATCCTTATAACTGAATGTGGATTTTGAACCAAAATTTTCCTTCACCCAGTATGTTTTTAAGTTAGTTATTTTTTAAAATATGCTAATCTCATTATAAAGTTCTTCTTAGGGCAATGGATAACACAACACAACTCTAATAAATATAAGAACATAGTTTCTCAATACTATTTAATTTAATATTTCTGTGCATGTTTAATTACATTTTAATTTTCTCTCCAATATTTCTCCTTTTCCTTTTTCCCAATTATAAGAATAATAGAATATCAGTTATCTTTACTAAATTTCACAGAACATCTACTCTTAATGTTTCAATGATTATTTAGTGGCTAGATCCTAGAGTTTATCAACTTAGAATTGGCTTAACCAATTCTTAATGCCAAGAACCATTCTTCCAGGGATATAAGATCAATTGTTTTCAATTCTATATTAATAGTGTGTGTTTAATTAGCTCAATTCTTGATGTTCACTCAGGAATGGCATATAACTCAGACTGGTTATAAAAGGGGAGGGAAAAACCATAATATGATTAGAATATCTTAAATTGTGTATCTAATTTCAGAACTGGAATTAACAAAATAATCCTATAGCAGAGAAATCAAATATATATAAGCGGTTCACCAGCTGCTTATGCTAAGTCCATATAAAGTATATTGTAGACAACTACTGTTGCTGTTTGGGTACAGTACTGTACATTAGTCGGGGGGGTTTTACCTAATTTTTCAAGAGTAGTACAAGAATTTATACCGGGGAGTCTATTCTTTATTTATAATTATGGGACTAAAATCATAGTATGGATTGTGATGAACTTCCAGATTTGTTCCTGTTACAAAAACATATTTATAAATGGCAGTTTATGTATGGTTTATATGCTTCCCTTGATACAAACATAGAGGCAAAAATGGAAATGGGAAAGTAAAAAGGTTATTTTGAAACAATATTTTCTCACCAATTTCTTAAATGAGCTAATTCTTTATAGTGCACAAGAATACAGCACACTTTAATTCCCTCAGTAATTAAGATGGAAGAATTAGATACAAAAAACACATGATGTTGCCCCTCGCAATACATTCATTGCACTTAGATTTTATGGTAAGTAATATCATGTTGCAAAGTTTCCAAATTACTTTTTACACAAATCCACAGAAATGAAATCTTCTCCTAGTTATGAAAATGAAGTAATGTCTTGAGAGACTAGTATATTACTTCAGATTTATGGAGATAATGAGCCCCAATCTACTTTCAGTTACATTGCTGGCCCTTAAATGCAAAATGGTTTAATTGAAATTGAACTATGATGAAACACTGGCAGATTTAGAAGTACAGGATAAGCTCTGGATTTAAAGGGCTAGAGGCAGAGGGGACTAGTATGAAATGAAGCATATTACTTCTTGTGGGATTGCTTCCCGGTTGCAGGAACTCATATTGTGCCTTGGATATCTGAGAGAATCCTGTGCCTTCATGAAATTGGTCAGATGGCCTTGAACCAGCTGTCAGTTTTCAGTCTTATTTGCCCACCCCCACCCCCAGATTATTATTCATTTTATTTATTTGCATTTTGTTCTGCTTTAACATCATTAGCTTGGAAGTTATCTTTTTCTTTTCTCAAAAACAGATATCACATTCATTTTAAGGGGGTTTCCCTCCCTCCTTTTAGTGGCACCAAACCCAAATTCTGTTGGACTGAATTGGGGAAACTGCAGGTAGAAGACAGAATCTCCCTTCTGCCCAATCTGAATGAAAATGAACTTGATAATTCTGTCGAAGAAAAAAAAGGAAAATAATAAATGCACATTAAATTTCTGTTGTTAAGTGAGACATTTGTTAAGTGAGTTTTGCCCCATTTTATGACTTTTCTTGCCACCATTGTTAAGTGAATCACTGCAGTTGATAAGTTAGTCACCCAGTCGTTAAATGAACCTGGCTTCCCCACTGACTTTGCTTGTCAAAAGGTCGCAAAAGGGGATCACATGACCCTGGGACACTGCAACCGTCATAAATATCAACCAGTTACCAAGCATATAAATTTTGATCACATGATCATGGGGATGTTGCAAAAGTGGTAACTCTGAAAAATGGTCACAAGGCACTTTGTTCAATGCCATATAACTTTGAACGGTCACTAAGCGAACTGTTATAAGTCGAGAATTACCTGTACTTGAAATGCTGAAGTCCATTTTAACGATGGTGTGAACTGGCTACCTCACCACATTTTGTTTGTTTGTCTGTTTAATTAAAATAACCTACTGTGATAATTAAGGTGAATTTTTTCATAGTTTTTTAAACTGTTTTTGTTAGAAAGTATGATCATTGTTATCAAAAATAGAAAGCTAGATAATTCTAAATGAATCCAAAACTGTTGTTTCTTGCTAGCAGCTTTAAAGTATAGGAGCCTGCCTGTTCAATTATCTGAAGGAGTTAAAAGAGTTTTGTGTTGTTTATTAGTTTACACCATTTTCTATATAGCTTAATAACCAAGGCTGTCTGGACAAATAAATGGTTTCCCTTTGAAATGCTTCTTTTTCTTGGAAATGTATACTGCTTCCTATTCAGGGTTGTAACTATGTCTTGATAAGCTCAAAATATATTTAAAGACAGACAAATAAGTGGCACATCATTTTTGAGTATTCCAGAATAATATAGTTAAATGCAATGCTCCGGCATCACTCTGAATTTTTGAACATTTTTATTCCCTTTTTATTCACTATAAGAATTGTTATTTATATCATTATGTTCTTTATATAATGATTTTAAAAGAATTTTTTAGCATCTTCATTTTTATTTTTATTTTTTGCCATAACCAAATTCAAAATAAACATTCCCCTTTCATCTTATCTTTGTTAAACACCTGTAAAATGAATGCTTTGTTTATAAAGACTCTTCTTTTAGGAAAACCAGAATTCATACATGCTTTAGTATACATTGTTTTTGTTGTTGGTCAGTATTAATGGCTGTATAAGTACAAATGATATGTGCAGGTATTTAACAATTTTCAGTTGAATAAATTCATTTTGAAAGAATCATAAAATGAAACTTTAAGAATGAATAATTCTTAACAAAATAAGCAATACATTAAAACTCAAAGTTTTAAATAGAAACATTTCCTTGCATTGAAACTACTTATATTTAATCTATTGGGTTACTCCCATTTCTATTTATTTTACTATATTTTGGTCATTATTTTAGTTTTATATATATATATATATATATATTTTATATATATATGTTTC